>VWZV01009273.1:0-309252 GCA_013397155.1 Irena cyanogastra | reverse complement strand
ACACACACACACACAGACACGCACACACACACACATACACACAGACACACTCTCACAAACATTTGGTGTCTCCTGTGCCACAGCCACGGCCCTGCCTGGCCCGCTGTGCCAGCCCGGCTGGTGTCACCTTGCTGTGCCCAGCTCTCTCTGCCATATGTTCCCTATGCTTCCCTGGCTGTGAGTGCTGGGACACCCTGTGATCTGTGTGGGAGCCGTGCTGGGCTGGGCAGTGCCAGATGTGGGCTCCAGCTGCTCACAGACCCTGTGTGAGACCCCACAGGCTCTCCACACGGATCACGTGGACCCCACTCCCAGACTGCTGCCACCCTTCTTCCGAGGGCACGGGGTTCCAGATGGGTTTTGTGTCGCTCAGAGGCTCATGGGGTGAGGGAAGGAGGTGATGTGCCTTCTCCAAAGCTGTTGGAGGAGGTGAGCACTTGCCAAAAGCAGAGTGGAGAGAGCTGCTCTGGATGAATCCTTGCTGAGGGGCTGAAGTGTGAGAGCCAAGGCAGTAATGCCTTGTAAATTGGTTCAGTGACTTTTACTCATTTATTACACTCCCTTTATTACACCCCAGGCCCAGGCTACCAGTCCTGCACTTGCTGCCAAGCCCTGTGCAAGTGCAGATGGTTTAGGAGTCCCACTGCCATGCCGTGCATTGTCCCTGTGCTGCAGTGGGCATTGTGCCTCTTCAGCCACTGAGTGGATGTGGGAGAGCTCCTGATAACTTGGAAACCAGTCAGGATGGATTTCTGCCCTGGCCTGATGAGAGCCAGCCATCTGTGTGCAGGCTTTGCCTTTATTTAAACTCTGCAGGCTCTGCTGTCTCCTCTGCAGTGAAGCTGCTCTGGTTTGCTCTGCTCTGAATTCAGCCGTTGCAGTGGAATGTGGGATATAAAAGTTTCAGGCTTTCCCTAGAACTGATAAAATAGCATTTGATTCTTAACTCTGGGTTTATAATGTCTTCAATAACTTCCTAGCTTTTAAGCACAGGGGCAGAAATCAGATGGAAATCTGAGTCTGGGTTTGGGTATTGTTGTTTGGAATTTCGGCACGAGGATGTACCCTGCAAACAGTCAGGGAAACCATCACAGACCCTGGAGGGTTCAGTCTACAAAATGCCAGATTTCAGTGACTGATCTTTGCAGTGCAGTGGAAAAAGAATTTTTAATCTTCTGTTTACCTGTGAATTGCTCAGTTTGAGGTGTGGAGCTGCTCCCCCCAGTCACACACCAACACTTCTGAGCTGTGAGGATCTCACTGCAGCTCTGCAAACAGAGGGAGTAATACAGGATGAAAAATGGGTACTGAATAATGAAAAAATTCAGCTTTAGGAATTAATGATTCATACTGGAATATATCTGCCCTGGACAGTTTTCTTTTGCTGATATTTCATCTTGACTGTACAAATGCTTACACTGTGCCCATCCCTGTGCACTTCTACAGAGATTAAAAAGAACAAGAGCTGGTTCCTAACATCCAAACAGAATCTCAAAGGAGAGAAAATGTATATTTAAAAGCACAATGGAAAATTTAATGCAGTTAAATCCTTGCTTTGACTTCTCAGGATTTACATTAATTTTGGAAATTCAGAGAAAAGGAAAATGATTGATCTTGCTAGTTTGCAAGGATTGTGCATGAGCAGCTCTGTTAGGATCTGTCTTCCTGACTGCTCCTGAAAAAGTATGTAGCAAAATTAACTTATTCTATAAAGATATATTTACAGTAAAAAAGAGGAAAGATAAATGTTCATGAATTACTTCAAGCAGACTTGCAGCCATTTTGACTTGTCCCCAGTTTAATGCAGCAGAAAATTATGCTGATTTAACTTTAATAATCTGTTTTGAAGAGAAAGCATAATTTTAAAACACTTGCTTTTCAGAACCCCCCACCTTTTATGTATTATTTGCACACTGAGTGCAATATTTTTAAATGGGCTTTGAGTACCTGTGAAATAAAAGGGCCAGTAATTAATGTTATTTATAGTGCAAAATAACTCAGAGCCCTCTCTGAAGGGCTCCTGAGGCTAAACCAGAGTGATAGAATCAAATTCAGGCAGATCTGACCCAGACCTTGGCCCTGCCCTTCCCTCAAACCCAGGTTTTGTGGCTGTTCCTGTGCTCTGAAGCGCAGGAATCCCTGGGAACATGAGGATGTGGATTTTGGTCTGAACTGGTCAGGTACTGGTGCTCTTTTTCCTCAAGGCAGGGCAGGGTGGAATGGGCTATTTCATCTGGGAGGGACCTGCGAGGATCGTCTGTCTTTGGCTTCTGCAAGGCTGAGCTAAGAGCTCATTAGAACAACTTTCTTAAGACACTTCCAGTGTTTCCTGCCCGGGTTCAGATGACAAAGGAAGGGGCTCTCTGGAAGGATTTTGTTGTTTCCTCTGGTGACCTTGGCCGCAGCCGCAGGTGTGCGCGGCACAATGAGAAATACCTTCTACGTGTTTCCCTCAATCTCCTGAGGGGCTGGCTGGGGGGCTGCCATGAAAGAGGAGACATTCCCCATCATTCCTGTGGGGTGGCATCGCAGCCAGGCTGCGCAGAGCAAACAGAGCAGACGAGGTCTGAAATAGGAGCATTGAACTCAAGCACATTTGAAAATGGCAGAGGACGCTGTGAGTCAGCCTGGAATGTGCTGCTGGCTGGGGGATGCTCCTTGATGCCTCTTCCAACTGGGCGTGGGGAAAAAATCCAGAGGTGTGGGCCCAGAGAGAGAGCTTCAGTGGAGTGGCAGCGAGCCTAGCTGCCTGGGATTTCACTGTCTGGAAGATGCCCAACCAGGGACAGCTTTTCTGGTGCTAAAACAGAGGAGCACATCCCTGTGTGTTTGCTTCACAAGCACTCTCTGCCTGTCACAGCAAAGATTTTCTGTCCTGTCTTACCTGGAGGAAAAAATAAAAATTATTGCTATCATTACAAAAGGAGATTTGTTTTCACAGTCCCATTGAGGCTAACAGGATGGGTACCAAATGGCTGCATTTGTGGGCAGGCTGAGGTATTTAACACACTACAGGAAAGCTTGGAACAAAGTCAGGTTTCTTATGCTAAATCACTTTATTGGGGCAGACTTGATCTCTGATTGTTACACACATGCAAATATAAACAGCTTTCACCCAGGCTGTAAACAGCAGTTGTGCAAAAACTTGCACTTTACAATTATTATTATTATTATTATTATTATTAATAAAAATTGGACATATAATTGTACTTCTTTAGTGGTAATTGACCAGTGCAGGTGTCTTGAGTTATATGTGAAAATTATATTATTATTATTACTACTACTATTACTAGGATTAGTATTATTTTGATTTGACAGCCTGGAAGTAGAGGAAAATAAAGAGCAACTGTAGCCACAGAGTTGGACTATTCAGTAAGGGCTGAATGCATCACAAATCAGGCAGATGAGAAATTCCAGGTTTTATTTTGGCTTTCCAGAGCAAGAGACCAACTAGCACATGACAAACTGAGCCTGCTCTGTCGTGTGCCCTGTTAATACAGATGCACAAACAGAGTTTGCATCATAAATTGTCTGTTTGTGGAACAAAAAGTATTCAGGGATGGAACAACTTTTGCTTCATTCTGCTCCTGCTGGAGGGTCAGAGACCATTTACTTCTGCAGAGGTCTCCTGTGTGTGTCAGGAGGAACAGTGGGGTGCAGGCAGCTCTGTTGGTAAGGTGTAGCCAAGAGCCTGGGGTGCTGCAGAGGCTCCTTGGCTGGTGGTGGTGTGACATGCTGGTTCGAAGGGAATTGCTGGGATGAAACAGGTGGTGAATGTTGGATCATTGCAGATATTCCTGTCAAAAAGCTGAGAATTTGTGTTTTCTGTTGCTGTTTGGGGATTCTCTTCTCACCCCCTTATTTTTCAGCCAGTACACTGCATTTCCTCCTTTTTCCTGCACTCAACATCCTTCTCCTGCTCTTCCTGCAGCTCCTCAGGTTTCAGTCTTGCCCAGTGTCCCCCAGAGGTGCCTCCAGACTGCTCTGTTGTGCAGAACTGTGCCCTGATGCCTGTGCAGAGCAGGAGAGAGCAGTCCCTGTCATGGGGCCAGGGAATCTCTATGATTGAATCCAGCTTTCCTGCTCCCCTGCTTTCCCCAGCCACAATAGATATGGCCTACTCAGTGCCAAAAATATTTCCTGATGGGATGTGCATGCCAAAAGCCTCCTGGCTGAAGGGTAATGTAGGGTCTGGTCCTGGTGCTCTGTGTTTCAGGGCTGAACCATCTCTTTTCAGCTTCACCTCATCTCCAGAGGTGCAGTGCCACAGGTGCTGGGACCTGCTGGGACCATTGCTGAGAAAGGTTGTTGTGATGTCCAGGATGGAACAGGGCCCTGCTGTGCTGAACATTGTGCAAATGAAATCTTCAGGCCAGCCTTGGCCTACAAAGTGCCCATTTCTGCTTCTCAAGGCATTGGAGGCAACAGGGCAACATTTTTATCAATTTACCCTGCTGTAACTTAATTAAGTTTTAAATGTGAATTTATGTTAAATTCTGTGACTGAGTGCTGCTGAAAGGGTTGTCAAGGACTGGGACTGAGGAACTGGAGCTTTAGCCTGGAGAAAAGGAGGCTCAGAGGGGCCCTTGTGGCTCTGCACAACTCCTGCCAGGAGGGGACAGCCAGGGGGGTCAGGCTCTGCTCCCAGGGACAGGGACAGGAGGAGAGGGAACGGCCCCAGGCTGGGCCAGGGGAGGCTCAGGTTGGACACCAGCAGGAATTTGCCCATGGAAAGGGTGCTCAGGCCTTGGCAGGGGCTGTCCAGGGAGGTTTGGAGTGCCCATCCCTGGAGGTGTCCCAGGAAGGGCTGGAGGTGGCACTCAGGGCACTGGGCTGGGGACAGGGTGGGCACAGCTGGGACTCCATGGGCTGGGAGGGATTTTCCAATCTGAATGATTCTGGGGTTCTGAGCAGGCTGCTCTGGCCAGAGCTGGAGTCCCCATCCCTGGAGGAATTAACAGCAATGGGGCTGTGGCTCTTGGAGACATGGTGGGCTTGGCAGTGCTGGAGTGCTTGGACTTGATGGACTTGTTTTCCAACCTAAACAATTCTATGATTCTGTGAAACAAATCTGTCTCTGAATAGCTCAAATACTAATTCCTATTGATTTTATTACTGATTTTCTGGTTTTTGTGGATCATATTTCTTCAAGGATGGCTTAGACTTTTCATTTTGGATCCTAATGTGTGACACAGAATTTTATAAAAGTACAACTTACTGTGTGCCCCATGGTGGGAAGAACCATCCCATTTCCTTTAAGAGTACTGCTGGAATGAGTCAGGTAATCTGAATTCTGGCTTTACTCCTGGAGGTTGATATGATTTGGAAGTGTATCTTTTGAAAGTAGTAAAAAGCTACAATGGTGATTTTAAAGGCTTTTATTACCACATAAAATCAACTGCTGCTTTCATTTTCTGAAAAGCAGAAGCTGACTCTGGTTTTAATTGGGTTGGTAACATTTTGCTGTGTGCATTATGTAGTGTGAGCTGCTTTCTGCTGTATAAATGATGCAAACACACAAAGAACTTCACCAGCAGTCAAAGGAAGAAAACCACCCTGGGGTGCTGCTGAGGTGTGCTCAGTGCTGGCCTCGGGTGCCCCTCAGGGCTGTCGTGTGTGTGCTTGTGCCATGTGCTGCTTGCCCCAGCCTCCGCTGCTTGCAGGGATGTGCAGGGCCAGAGGATCTCTGGAACTCGGAGAGCAAAGTGAGGAACACTCCAAATGCAGTTGGGAGTGGGGTGCTCTGCTCCCTGCTGGCCTCTCTGTCACTGTCACTGTCACTGTCCAGCCCACAGTGACCCTGGTTTGGCTCTGGTGGTGCTGGGCAGATCCCGTGTCCCAGCCAGGATTTCCCATGGCATTTGTTGTGTGTGCTCACTTATTGGATTAATTATTACATGTCTTGTCCCCTCTCCTTTGTCACAAGAGGAGACTTTTACTGAAGACAAAATGACCAACTCGTTTCTCTGAAGACATTCAGTGAGACCCACTCATTGTGGTGAAGGGACACACACAGCCTGGGTGCCAGTAATCCTCTCAAGCACGCTTTGGATAGAATAATAGATGGGAAAGGGAACTTTTTTCTATCTGAATGCAGTAGTTCTGGTATGTTTTGACCCATTTATGCTTCTGTTGAAAGGCTTTCCATTGTATAGCAAAGCTTGGGACAGGAAGCACATTGTGTTTGGACTTTGCTGAAAGAAGGAATAGACTGGGGTAGAATGGCAAACTTGTACCTTTGTAGTGGGCTTTTCTCTTTTGGGATTGTTGGGTTTTTTTCCATGCCTCAGAAACTGGCTATAGGGGAAACAAAGCAGAATGCAAGGAAAGGGAGAAAATTGTTTTTCTGTGTTAGTGTAGTATTTTAAAACTAATGCATTTTAGAAATAGGAGATCTTGGAGGAGATCCAAGGTCCCCTTTGCTGTGTATATCAGCTTCATCCAACAGATAAGGGTTGTGTCTCCCCTGGCCTGTATCTGAAGCCCCCTGCTGAGGAGCTGTTGCCTCAAGATATGGTAATCACCCTGTGTGCTGATAGGACTTCAGTTGGCACACCCCTTCTGCCTGGCTAGTGTCTCCTCTGTGACAGTGACATCTGTCTGTCCTCATTTCTGTATTTAATGGCAGCTTAAAAATTATCAGCATTGCCCCATTAAAATCAGTGATGGTAGATTAAATAACAGATTATGTAGGTTAGTGATACATGAAAATCAACAGCAGCAGGAAGATTTCCTCTCTAGGGCTGAATTTTTTCTATGCCAGTAGTTCAACAATGCTTCTAGGTCTGAATTCAAAACGTGTTCTGTGATTTTGTTGGACATTAACAACCTGAGTTCTAAACAGTGGGTTTGTTTCTGTGCACACAGTGCAGTAGTGATTACCCCTGGAGATGAAAACCCCGTGCCCTGAGCTTTGTGACCAGTCCCAAACTCACAGCTGGACTGACAAGAGTCAAGTCTTCAATGACCAGGGAACTTCTAGTAAGAATGTAATTCTGTACCATGCAAAGGCAGAGCCTGTTATTAATTTAATCTGATTTTAAGAGGAGATTTCCTCAGTTTTTACATTTAGTCCATCTTGGGAGTAGCTTTGTTATTTGATGTGCATTTTTTGCATCCTAATTCTTTTTGATTGTAACGTGAAAAGCAAATGGTGATACGTACCTTATAAAGACGTGCACAACTCTGGTTGCAAAGGAAGCTGGTCTTGTTTTCTAAAAGATCTTCTTTGGCAGTAATTTGGAAGAGCCAAGAGAATGAGTGTAGATACAGAGAATATATATGGAGAAATGTCATTGTCTATTAAACGTGATGTGAAGAATACTTGCAATAGTTTCTTCTATGGTGTTGTGTTCGTTGTGTAGACAGCACCAATCCAGGCTGGCTGTGGAGCAGTTTTCTTTCCTGATGCCTTCCCTCAGCAAAGATGAGAGAAAATTTTGAAATTTTTGGGCCATCTTCCAGATTAATATGAGTAAATCTTAATGCAGGATAACAACTGGAACATCAGTTGAGATTCCAGAGATTTTGAGAGGGAGGTGCAGTGAGCTGCTTGATACAAAGTTTTGGGTTTGATAAGGGAGGTTTTTGTGCATTTCTCTGAACTTTTCCTCAGTGCTGCCCCAGGCCTGCTTTCAGCAGTTTTTCCTTTCGCACATGCTGTTTTGTGCTGACCAGCTTTCATTCCACTGCTTAAAAAATGTACCCCACCTAGTGTGATGAATGAGCTTTAAAGGATAGGAGGAAAAACACATTGAATCCATCACCGAGCAGGATCTCCTGGGAAGCAAGAGTTCAGGAAGGATGCAAGAATGTGACCTGAGAGCCAAAGTAGTCTTAAACACACTTTTTTAACCTTGAGAGGATAACATTTAAGGTTGTTTGGTGGATGGTTATCTGTGGCCAGAGGCTACTGAATTTTTGAGCAGAGCACAGTGGCCATGAAAGTTGTTATTGGGGGAGGTCAACACTAAAGATTGAAACCAGGGCTGCAGCTTCAGTCCTGAAAATGTCCATGGAGCACACAGCCAAAAGCAGATCATGGTAAACCTGTGTGTTTGCATGGGTAATCTTTAGAGGGTTTCTAATCCGAATGATCAAATGGCCTGGGATGTTTGTAACGGACTGTGCAGCTTTTCCCTTCTGGGAGGCTGGAGAGCAGTGCCAGTGCCCAAGAAAAAAAGGGGTTTCAAGCACATGAGCCATGTGGCATCTGCTAAACCTGCCTGGTGGCCTTTTCAATGAAGTAAGGGACAACTGGGCATGTGGAACTGGAGCTGTTGCCTTTCCATGGAACAGAGGCTGTTTGGGCAATTGGGGTTTTCCATGGTGAGGTAAGAGAGCTGGGGGCTGACATCCCTGAAACATTCAGAAGCTCAGCTGTGATTCCGGCCTCACACTGTGGGAAATAAATTTGTACCTTTGCCCAACATTAGGCTTGCTTAATATGAAAAGAAGAAAGCACCGTTGCAGTATGAAATGCTGTGTAGTCAGAATGATATTTAAAAAGATGAAAATAGTCCATCAGGAGGTATCACAGTAAAATCTGGAAAATGGCATCATGTTTTACCCTTGCTAGAGCCACGTTCTGGTAGCCTGACTAATTTTGAGCAGCCTCATTACAAGTCCCATGTAGTTGTGACTGTTCAGGAACCTCAAGAAAGTAATTTTCCATCTGAGAAATTACATGGCTCGGCCCCAAAATGCTCTTTGCTGGTGTCAACATAAAGCTCTGATGGTCTGGACTGCTGACTGCTAAATCACTGTAGCTCTGTCATCTTTACTGATGGATTTACTATTAATGTGACAGTTAAATGACACATTAAATATTATAGCCATTATTTTTTATTTCATTATTCTTTTAAAATATAGCCCGGCTTTTTGAGGGTAATTTTACTGCAGCCAGACTTGTGTAACACACGATGCCAATATAAATGGCTCTACTGCAGGTGAAACAGGACTCTTAGTGAGGTCAAGATATATAAAGTTTAGCTAGCTGTCAGTTTTTATGGATCTGCTCTGAAATACTCATGCCCCCAGAAAGGCAGCCCTTCAAGAGAGAACACAATTTACTGCTCTTAAAAAACTGTTACCAGAATATGGCAGTGCTAGCCTTAATACTGGGGACTTGAGACTCTGCAAATGAAAATGTGGTGGGTTTGCAAAGGTATGAATAGAATTATATTCCTGTTAGGATATCAAATGGATGCAATAGAACAATTATCCCCAGAAATAATAACAAACCCCACAACAACAGCACTGGTAAAGCAATGCTTTTGCAAAGGACGTAGGATAGTTGTTATCACAAATGTTATTCCAGTTTTAAGAAGGAATAAATACAACTCAAACCCATCATATCTCGTGTGTTAGGTGTGACAACTCTAACATTAATTCTCGTCCTCTTTTGGCAATGTCACCACAGTAACTCCTAAATACATGGAAATAGACCAAGAGCTTATGTCTCACAACACAGTAAGGAAGTAGATAAATAGTAACAGTCTTGAAATTTCCATTTGGGCTCAGAACAGCTCAGCATTGACTGCAAAGGGGCCTGGGAAGGACCAGACTGAAAGAGCAGAGAATGAGGTATTTTAATGTTTCCAGAAGAGCCTGAATTTGTATGTTTGGTCGAAATTAAAGAAATCAAATAAATCCAGACATCTGTGCCTAAAAGGAAAATGAAATTAAATGAAAGAAATTAATTTGATGAAAATGTTTTTCCGAAGTGAATTCCATGACAAAAATTAAAAAAGCTGTTGTTGCTTATTTCTTTAAGAAACCAAGTATACATTTTGCGCAATGGCTCTTTGCCTCAATCAGTTATTCCATTTTGAGGTCAGGCTGCTTTTACATTATCATCACCTCTAAAACATAATGTGAAATACAGACAGTCATAAATTGCCTCTTGTAGCACGAGAAATAAAAATGTAATGGATTCCCATTGGATTATGAACGGCTGTGCTAGGAAGACCTTCATAATTTTGTGGCTTTACAACATATAAATTATAGGCATGATCTCTCACCAGCAGGATGCATATAAATATCTGTAATGATTGTGCATTCATTTATGTGTTCTCCATTATGCTTGTAATGTGTCTGAGGGTAGAAATTACAGCCTGTAGCTGACAGCGGAGTTGAGCAGGAAAATATTCCTGATGTTTGTGCTGGAAGAAGAAGCCTTTCACTGGCATCTTGCCCTCTCTTTGGAGGGCTACCCTGCCCTCCAAGGGGCTGTGGGCATGGGCAGAGACCCTGCTGCTCTGCACAGGTGCAAGTGTGGCTGTGAGGATGCGTGAGCAGGCAGCCCTCATTGACCTGCTGATCCACCAGTGCCAACAACTTGAGGATGTTTAAAGAACGTGGTGACACTGCCCATCACTTTGGCTTTTCCATTTGGGTTTCATGGCTTTTATGCAAAAGCAAGGGATTACTGAGTCTGCAAAGTGATAAATTAACAAAGTTAAAGATTTCCCAAGCAGAAGCTTGGGAAGGAGAAGCTGGTCCCTGCCTGCTCTCTATGGGCTGCTGTAGTGCACTCTTTGCTGGGAGCTGATGCCCAGTGAGCACCAGCAGAGCTCACGCTGTCCCCGTGGGCAGCTCGAGGCTGCTGAAGCAGATTTATGGTGTTTATGAGCTTGTCACTGCTTTGGGAATGTCACCTGGTGTAATTCAAGCACAGCACTGTCCCTGTAGCTGCCAGCGCTAACAGAGACCACCAAAATGTCACACAGCTGGAGCTTCTCCACCTCATAATTTTGCCACATCCCATTGCTCCTCTTATGACCTAATTCAGGGAAGACATGCTTGCCTCTCCTGTGCTTCCTGCATGTGGAAGCTCAGCGATTCCTGCCATGTATGCTACAACTGCTGATTAAAGTACAGGAGCCTCCTCTTCGCTTTCTCTGTGCCTCTCTCTCCTTATCACCAGCTTTGGGTATTTCAGCTGTGTTACCTCAAGAGGTGACAGCACTGAACAAAGAGTATTAGAAACGATTTCTTAAAGGTTCTCCATCTAAAAAAAAAAAAAATCACCTCCAAAGAGAGGCAGGAAATGGGATTCCAGCCGTGCCAGCAGTGCTGGGCTTGCCTGGGTCCTCCTCGCTGGCTGCAGACCCAGCTGTCGCAGCACACTCCACGACATGGTCCATATTTGAGACATTCCCAAGCATCACACACCGAGTACCTACAATCACAAACCGGGTACCCACACCCAGCTTCTCTCGTGCTGCTGCTGAGTTCTTGTCACCGTTGAGAGAGGAACGGGGACAAAGGCTACACCAGGCTCCATGCACTTTCAGAGACAAAGGCTAAAAAGCCCCGATTTTATTAGAACACCTTATTTTATATTCTGTTCTGATACAGGTGGACCTGATTGGTAATTTAATCAACACCCCTTCTAATTGAGAAGACACCCTTTGGTAAACATCTTATGAGAAAACAACTGTTCAGAACACCAGCTGCAAAATTGTTTTGATTCTTTCTCTCAGCCTTCTCAAAACTCCCCAGAACAATTCCTGGGAAAGTTTATCTGGCTTTCTCTCTCTGACCAGACTGTTGCATCCACAGGTTCTGACAGTTCTTTCTGCTCCAAATGAACCAGACCTTTTCTGCAAGAAGACAAGAGGAGTTTCTGGGTCCAGCACCACAGGACTGTGGGGTTTACAGCTTGATTCCTGCTCTTGTTTAGTGACTTCCCTTTAACAGCCTCAGTATTTTTGGAGCCATTGAGAAATCTGGTTAAGTGACAGTGAAGAATGTGATGTATTTCCAGTCCGCTAAAGGTTTGTTCCAATATGGAAATCTTGAATTAATCTAGCTGTAAGCACATAAAAATGTTCCTATTGGGCCTACAAGAGCCATGGAACAAAAGGGTGTGCAGTGGGCACTGCTGGGCTGGAAACTCAGGACACCTTGGGACTCTCTCAAATGGGTGCTGCTGTTTTATTCCAAGTTCTTTGTCCAGCCTCCATTGTCTGAGGATTTATTTTAATGCAGTTACCCATGGAGTTATTTAAAAGCATTTTCTGTTGCAAATCTCTCTAAAAGGATTCTGCAAATGCTACACTTAATTATTTCAAAGAATGGAAATGACCTTTAATATGTTCTTCTGCATTAACCTTCTTGCCTGTAGTAAATAAGATGGTGCAAAGTATCATTTTCATGTACTAGGTACTGCATTAAGCAAAGAGATAAATGGATATTTCTACAGGTTGTACTATATAAGCCTGTTACAGCAGGTTGCTGCTCTAGTAAAATGGATAATGCTTTTTCCTTACTTTTGTGCATGTTACTGGCAATTCTTCTGATCATATAAGCTGCATGTCCTCCACAGCTAAGATGGACAATCACTTATTGCTGCTACTGACAATAAAAATTATTGTCAGGATTTGATGGGAGGGATTGTGAACCACAAGTTGATTGTAAATCTGATTTTTTTTTTTAAGAAATACGCTGATCTTAATTTGACTCTTAGACAAAATATGATTTTTTACATTTGAGATCAAATATAATCTTAGTTTTAGAGAAAGAGGTATAAAGGGCTTTTTAAACTGTTTTCTCCAAAGCCAACTCCATCCTAAGAATTTCTCCATTTGAATTTCCAGCCATGTCCTGCTGTTTCCACAAGCTGACATTTCTCTGCTTCACTGCAGAGATCCATAACCCTCACCTCATTTAGCAATTTTAATTCATGCCATTAATCAGACCTTCTTAAAAAGTATAGAAATGCTTTAATGCTTCATTTTTTTTTCCTGGAATGATTATTGTTTATATTACAGCTGAGACCAGAAGACAGGCTTTGGAAAGCTGTCCCTGTCCCTGGGGATGGTGGCACAAAAGATGTGGTGCACGGGCTCCTGCTGAGCACACCAGGCCAGCTGTGCCTGCTCCCTGGAAGCTGCCCAGGTCCCTGGAATTGCACTGGACAGCACACAGGGACCTGGGCCATGCCATGTCCGGGGGTGAGCTTTGAGTGCAGGGGTTAAAAACTGCAGGTGCAGTTTTCAGCTTAAACCCCAGAAGCTGAGGGTAAAACGGGTTGGCCACAGGCTCATCAGTCATAGGTAATAAAGTCTGTGGCTGTGAAGCCACCCCTCATCCACCCATCCATCCATCCATCCCTCCATCCATCCACCCACCCATCCCTCCACCCATCCATCATCCATCCATCCCTCCACTCATCATCCATCCATCCATCCCTCCACCCATCCATCATCCATCCATCCCTCATCCACCCATCCATCCATCCCTCCATCCACCCATCCATCCATCCCTCATCCATCATCATCCATCCATCCTTCATCCATCTATCTATCCCTCCATCCCCCATCCATCCATCCATCCATCCATCCATCCATCCCTCATCCATCATCATCCATCCATCCTTCATCCATCTATCTATCCCTCCATCCCCCATCCATCCATCCATCCATCCATCCATCCATCCATCCATGTGGCTGCATGGACAGTGTCCTCCCAAAACACAGGCTACAGAGCTCCTGGAATCTGTGTCCTTTGGGATGCAATGCTGGTGGAGCCATCCCATTGCATCCTCAAGGCCTCCCTAAACAGCCCCAGTTAACTCTGGGCTGATTCACTGGGAAATCCCTCTGTGGTGCTGGGTTTCCCAGAGCTGCTCTGGGAAGTGAGCAGCCCCGTGTTCCCACAGAGGCCCTGGGTGTGTTCCAGCTCTCACATGAGGAACTGCTCCCCCAGAGCTTTGGTGAGGTGTTAAAGGAGGGCAAGGAAGGCAGAACTTGGAGCTGGAGTTCCCCCTCTTCAGGATCACTCAAGTAAATCACTTCCTCAGCCTGGGAAAACCCTTAGTGAGGGTCAGTTAGATGGTCATGAGTGACTGGAGTCACTGAGTGGCAGTTTTGTGTGAGCACAACTATTACCATTTTAAGTCATGAATTTAAGTGCATGCAAATTCATCTAATGCATTAAACTTTTTGGAGTCTGGATTTCAGAAATAACTCTGTCATGGAAATTAAATGGTATTCAGAGAGAGTTTTCCTCCATTGTAGCTATAACTGAAGATTTTTGTTAAACTATCACTGTCATTCTTCTATTAGCTAAAAAAACCCAGCCCAAAACCCAAATAAATAATCAAGTACCTTGTAAGTAAGATAAACCTCCATAAGGTAAATAAATACTCCAAAGTAAATAAATACTTTCTGAAACCTCTGCTAAATGTTATCAAGTTAAATCTTGAGTCATAAAGATGTCAATGCAGTAATTATGATGAAAAGGCCTCCACATCCCTGTATATGTATAATTTTGCAAAATTATGTAGTCCTTGCTGATTTAAATGCTGGGGATTTGCTGTCTACCTTGCATTTTGGAGTTGAAAGATTCACTTCTTTCCTTTTCTCTTCAGCTTTCAAGGAAGCTCACAATTTCTTTAAAACTTTGCTGCTTCCTTTTTTATGCCACTCCAAATAAAGCATAGCTTTCAGCTGGTAGAAATGCTGAGAGAAAATCAGACATAATTTTGTTTTTAGAAGAAATTGAGGTCATGCTTATTAATTTTGAGCCTTTAAGAGTTTTTGGATAATTTGCTTGCCAGAATTTCATAGCTGAAGTGTCTGAAAGGGATGGTAACATTTCCATGTGGGCAATCAGAGTATGAATTTGAATGACAATTTCAGCATCTTTCAATTAGCCTTGCACTGTGTCAGGTTGCATATATTGCAAGTAAGTTGTCAGAAAGTGAGCAAAAGTATTTTTCTGGTTGGACATGGGATGTGGAGGCCTGTTCTAGTTCAGAAGTTTGCATTTTATTTCTTAGAAGATCTAACCTGTTTTAACTGTATTTAGCCTCTGGAGTTTGTCTTGATCTGTTTAAGCACTCCAGGAGTGTCAGGGTGATGTTCTGCCTGCAGGTAACATATCCAGAGTTGATCTACTGTCCCCACTGTAAAGGAAAATCCTCAGCTTGCTCTGCCCAGGACCCTTCAACAAGAGCAGAGAAGCTCAGGGTGACATCACTTTGTGTTCTCACCACCTTTCTTCTCCAGGCAGTGTTGGAAGCACCTCACTCTCGTCATCCTCTGTGTACTTCTTAAATATGTCACAGCTTTACTTTGAGAGAAGGAATCAGGGACAATTTTCCTTGAATTTGCCTCAGGCCTTTTTCCAATTAGAAAATCTAGATGGAGTAAAGATTTAATCTGGGAGCTAAATCAAAAGCAGTTTGTACCTAGAAGTTGTGGGAGGGGAGAAACAAATCACCTGTCTAACTCAGAATAATGGAAACACTGAAAACCTCCAGGGCAGGATGAGCAGGAGGAATGGCCTTGTTTCCCTAAGTAACTCCCTGGGAAAGGCTTAGGATGTGATTGATGAGAGGCCTGAGGAACACCAGCAGTAGCAGTCAGCTGGCACTGTGTAATGTGAGAGCAGCTGCTGAGCCAGCCCAGGACTACACCCCAGGGAGGCTGGCTCTGGTTGAAGTGTGCTTTCATCCTGCAGAATTCGGCCATGGCCTTGGTGCTTTCACTTCAGAGCCCTGGAAATAAACACTTTGTGCTTGCTCATATCGGTGCAAATGGCACGAGACAGTGGGAGTGAAACAAGAGACCAGACATTTGCCACTCCTTTGAAAAAGAAATCCTTAACCTGCCCTCTGAGTTTCATTCAGCAGAGAATTTCTTAAAGAACTGTCCAGAATGTGCCAGAAAGAAGAAAAGTAACAACCAAGACCTGATCTGCTCATTTGCAGAAGGAATTTAATTACACTTTTGTTTCACTTATGTAATTTCCTTCTTCCTCCCTTCCTGTCAGATCCTGTTCTCATCAAGGGATGTCTGACAAGGAAAAGATGTGAATAGGATACAGCTGAAAGCTTCTGAGCTCTTGGGACTTGGTAGGGAATGCAGACCCTGACCCAAAGCCCCCTTATCTCCTTGGTGCTGGACTTCCCTCCAGCTCTTTGAAGGAGAGGGAAGGTGCTCAGGAGCAGAGCCAGGGCAGAGGCAGGGAGTGAGCCTGGCTGGCTGCATGCAGGGAGGGTCTCACACTTCCCTGTGTGCTCCAAGAGAGGGCAACCAGCCTATTGCAGGTAAATTCACCCACCTTTAGAGATTCCCTGGCAAAGAAAATATAAATCCTGCTTGTTCTGCCACTGCTGGCTGGTGAAGAAAGTGGCCACAGCTCAGGGCAGTAGAGATGCCCACATGGGCCAGATCCAGCTGTGAGATCCAGCTGTGACTCCCTGAGAAAAAGAGGCCTCCAAAACTGCCCTGATCTTTGATTGCAGGGCTACTCAAGGTAAATTAACTTCATAATTTGATAACTGCTAAAATTAGTTTTCCAATTGTGCTTATACATCCTTTTCCCCATTCTTAAACTAATGAAGGTGTTTCTGTGCCTAGGATGTGATGCTAAGGCTGGGGGAGGATGTGATATTTGCACACACCTTCTGCTGCTCGCTTACCCAATTCCTATTTGCTTTTCCCTCCCTTTCAAACAAGCCCATTCTCCAGGTGGTTGTGTCCAAGCACAGCCTTTGCTCCTCTCGTGTCTGAAGCCAAAGCCCTGCTCAGGTAATCCTGGTTTTCCTGCTGCAGTTACTCAGCTCACCTGCAAAGTCTGATGCAGTCTCCAGCTCTGATCATTAACAACCTTCCCTCCTCACATCATGCACACTGTTCTCCTGGCTCTTCATCCAATCACATTTATACTCAATGGGCATGAACTTTATAAGTAAAGTGATCTCAAAATCAGGCAGATTATCATGAAAACTAAAACTGTTTTTATCTTTGTCTCCTTGCTCCCCAGCAGTTGCCTTATCTGCAAGTGAAAAGTATCCTGGAAAAAGTAAAAAGTATCCTGGTCTTAAAGTATTTGTGAAAATCTGTAGTTAGCCTGGGCAAAATGAGCTCGTTCTTCCTTCAGGGACCTTCCCAGAAACAGCAGGAGTGTTGAGCTTGAAATGCTCACACCAAATATGCCCCTTTGAAGTGCCATAACTGGTTAAGATTTGACAAGGTTTGCACTGCAGCTGATGCTCTGCAGTTCCAAGTGTGCCCATGGCTGGCTTCTGCCCTGGCTGTGGCTGAAGGATTTCCTCCAGGATCAAGATCTGTGTGTGCTCCCATCCCTCTGTGGCTCAGTAGAGCTGTTTTGCTGTGTTCATATCTCAGCTGTGCAGCTAGATGTGTTTCTGTTTGCCACCCAGGCACTGCTATCCTTCTGCAGCGTGTTTAAATTCTGTGTACCAAGGAACACAAAGGAAATCTGCTGATAGATTTGTTAATTGTTGGTACATAATGGTACATTTGGAGAACAGCACCTGGCCAGGCTGGAATGTGCTGCCAGCTGGCACTTTGGGGATACCTTAAAGTCAGGACAAAAGCTCTCTGTGCTGCAGCTGTGTCACACCACTGCCACTGTGCAGGGCACAGAAAAGGCTCCCTGCACGTCTGAAGGGCAAACGAAGGGGAAGGAGCTTTGATTGGTGAGCCTTGATTGTATTACACAGGGATCAGAGGAGATAAAACACAGGCTAGTGCACTGTTTGTAAAATAAAGGTTCCAATTACACAAGGTGCTGCTGCATCTGTGCCTCCCTGACAGCTGTGAAGAGAATGAAAACAGCAGTTCTCGTTACATTAAGATATTAATTATTAATTCTTGCTTGGAATTCTGCATGTTCAGGCACTGTACAGAAGACTGGTTTGGGCTAAGGCTGAAATTTTTACAACTGCCACCTTCCCCTCCTACTAATTTTCAAAGGACACAAGTATTCAGAGCCCAAGGGTCTGTCTGCAGTGATGGGTGCAGAGAGATCAGACAGGCTCAGGGACAGAGAGTGCCATGAGCTCCAGCTGGGGCATGGCTGTGGGACCCTCCTGAGCCAGCGTGGGCTGCTTTGCTCTTGCTGGGGACATGCAGGGGACAGGTAAAGCTGCCTGACAGCTGGGGCTGGGACTGTGGGGCTGGAGGTCACCCAGCTCTGTAGCTGGGCTGTTCCCTTGTGCCATTCCCCTGTGGAATTCCCTGAACACAAATGGAACCTGGGCCTGGGTTCTTGCTTTGAGGAAGAGCATCCATGGCTTGGGGTTTCTGAGGATTGTTTTGAGAAATGAGCTGCACCTAAAAGAAAATATTTCTTCAGCTGAGATGGGGGTTTACACGGCCTCTGAGGGGCTCACTGGGATCAGTGGGATGCAGGGCTTGGCCTGATTGTCCCAGAGCAGGAGTGTGAGCTGAGTGTGGGCTGAGCTCCCTCCCAGCACTGCTCCTGCCCTCACGTGAGCTGGGGCCTGAACTGGGACCTGCCCACCCCAAGGTGGACGTGAGAAATGAGCTGCACCTAAAAGAAAATATTTCTTCAGCTGAGATGGGGGTTTACACGGCCTCTGAGGGGCTCACTGGGATCAGTGGGATGCAGGGCTTGGCCTGATTGTCCCAGAGCAGGAGTGTGAGCTGAGTGTGGGCTGAGCTCCCTCCCAGCACTGCTCCTGCCCTCACGTGAGCTGGGGCCTGAACTGGGACCTGCCCACCCCAAGGTGGACGTGGGGCTGCTGAGTGTCCCCACCAGGGATCCTGCACAGCCCAGCCTGGGGCTGCTGAGTGTCCCCACCAGGGATCCTGCACAGCCCAGCCTGGGGCTGCTGAGTGTCCCCACCAGGGATCCTGCACAGCCCAGCCTGGGGCTGCTGAGTGTCCCCACCAGGGATCCTGCACAGCCCAGAGTGTCCCAGCCATGTGTTACCTGCAGACCTGCAGGTGCAGCAGAGCCAGGGCTGCCTGCTGCATGGGAGCAGCTCTCTCATTTCCCTGCAGGCCGGCCCAGCAGAGCGTGCCTGGCTTCGGGGAATGCCTTTATCAGGTGCCTGTGATCTGTTGGCAAATTAGGCCAGGCTAAATGTGCTGCAGCCTCCTGCTGTGAGGAGGATGCTCCTCAGATCCTCAGCACACCTTGGAGGTGTTTGCACATTACAGAGTGTTTGCATTCTATCTGTCCTGCCTTTGATCATGTCCTTGCTGAGTGTATTCCACTTGCATGCCCTTCCCTCTCTCAGCATTGATCATTTTAATAGTCTTTCATAACAACTTGGGCTTGAATTCTCTTACAGTTCTCTAATTACTGTTCTTTTCTTGCACTGCTAAGGCAAAGCCTGGGTCTGTTGTTCCAGCTGATATTGTGGCTCCACACACACTCCCTACTCTGTGGGTGTGAGCATTATCTGGTGCATTCTGTGTACTGCTTGATACATTGGGCATTTCATGCATGGGTGTGGGGAGTGTAGTCATATCATTAAATGGATGGCTGGAAGGCATATTTTTGATGCCTCAGATTTCAATTACACAAACTGAATTTGTCATAGCAGGGGATAGAATTAGACTTGATGCTAAACTTTAGATGAAGGGAAAAACTGAATTTTAGGATAGGTGTATCACCCCACCTGGCAAAAATCTATTTGGCCTGTGAGGGGTTTGCTCTGCTGGCTATGCCACAATGAAGGTGTGATCTGCCCATGGCTCTGTCACAGCCATGTGTCTCCATTTTTGGGCACACCTCCTGCCTGGGCTGGCTCCCAGCAACAGAGTGGCCGTGTGCTCTGCTTGCCAGAGATTTACAATGAATACACCAAATATCTCCTCTCAAGCTGTGCTAGGAGACTGTGTGTGTTTAGACACATGCTGGATAACAGCACACCATCCCATGCACACTTCCAAGTTCTGCAAAATACCCCCTCAGCTTCTATTTCTTTTCCTGGAGAAGTTACCAGATGCTTCGTTATTGTTTTGCAAAACAGGCTGCATATTACCCATATGTTTTCCCCCTTGTTTTTCAGGAGACAAACTAAACGTTGGTGCCTGTTTCAAGTACTCATTAAATATTTAAGATAGGTTGGGGGTGAAGAGCAAGAGCTTTTCAGAGCATGGAGCAGGCAGAAAATCTGTGCAGTGAGGCATCCTGGCTATGGCAGGCTGGGATGGGGCTCCTGGGTGGCACAGGCTTAATGGGAAAGAATTAATAACCTTCATACACTTCAAAGAAAGGGAATATTTCAGGGTGGTAGCCAAGCTCCCTGGCAAGAGGTGGTCAGAGGTTTTTGATCCTGCAATCTCCTTTCTGAAGGAAAGGAGATGAGTTTCTTCCGCTGGGTCTGGGAGAGTTGTCAACAGCCAGAGGTGGTGCAGGAGCAAGGGGGAGGTTGGGGCAAGCTGGAGGTCTTAAAGCCTGGCAAAAAAGGGAGAGGGGCTGTTCTCTGGGGCTGCTGGAGCACAGGGGATTGACATGAACGACACAATTACAGGTCTTTGTTTTATCCTCTGCCTCTTGACAGAGGCTCCGCTAAGGGCACAAAGCTGCACATCCTGTAAAAATGGGAATTCTGGGATGAAGGCACCATTCAGATAGTGCAGCTATTCAGGTGAGTTTGGGTCTACCCAGAAAATGAAGACATGTCTGAGAGTGAATGTTAATAAATGAAGTGTATCCCAGAGTAAATATTAGTCAGAACTGGGGATACATCCTGTGAATAGTGCCTTACTTCCCAAGTATTCCCTCGGGTGCTGATGCAGCTGTGCTGATATTTGGGATCTGAAGGAATTCGGATGGAAACGGGCAGATATCCATGTTTTGCTTTGTTGAATTTTCAGGAAGAAATTACGGTTTCAAAGTTTCTGATAAATATTTCGCTGTGTAAAACTCAGCCAAATGGTGAATAACTCAAAACATTTCCCCCTCATCAAAGTCCCCGGTAATTTCTACACTATTTCTTCTTGATTTTGTAAATGGCTTTTTGTTAAACTGCTTTGGGGAAAGGGGACAACTTTGCTGTTTTTTTATATGTCTTTTTGCACCTCTTCATCTCATGCAATGCTGTAATAAAAAGTTTGCCTAGCAACCAGTGGATCCACTAAGGATTATGGAAAAACTTATTACTGTCACTTATTGACACAACCTTGACAATTCAGCTGTCAGAAGGTTGACACTTTAGTGGGTGACGAGTGCAAAGATTACTAATGGTGTAATTTCTGATGTGTTTCATGTCAGAGTGGAAATATCAATTGCTTAGGAGCTAAATCTTGGCTGCTCTGAGGTCAGCTGAAGGGACCAGAGGGAAGCAGAGACCACAGGTTGGCCACGGGTACTTAATGTCCCTGATTTGCTGTCAGGGGAGAGAAGGGCTCATCCAGAGTAGGGTTTCTCTGGAGAAAAGACTGTTCTATGAGAAAGCTGGAGGTGTTCCTGATACTTCACAGGGATCTATAGCTGGGAGGGAAAAGGTCTGTAATCTGGGGGCTTCTCTGCCTTCAGAAGCTTCCAGACATTTCTGTTTGCAGCATGATTTTGAAAGGAATGACCTTTCTCCAGAATAGTTCCCTAGAGATGCTCCATGACTTTGGCTCCAGCTGTCTGTGCTATTTTACTCTGAAGTGCCATAGATTTTTGTTTCACTTGAACTCTACCCTGAGCACTACCTACTGCTTTGCAGATGGCAGCACAACCCTGTATGAAGTCACCCCTGCTTTGGTTCCAGGCACACTCAGTGTCCCTGTGGAAGGGGAGCTCTGGTGTCACTCCATGGCCACAGCTGGTTTTCCCCTGGCAGGAGCTGCTGTGGTTGGCACTGTGCACCTGTGACCTCCCTCCCACACCTGCTGGGAAAATGTTCCTGCTCCAGGACACAAATGAGACAGGGATATGAAAATGAGGAGCTCTGACACTGGATTTCTGGGAGAAGGAGCTGTGAGCAGAATGCAGCTTGGAGGATGTGTCCCCATCACTGAGGCTGTGCTCCTGATCTGTGCAGGGAATAAAGCTGATGGAAATTCTGGCTGCTCAAACTGGAGGGCTATGCTCTGCCTCTCCTGCCCGGGGAGGTTTGCGGTTGGAGCTGTGATAAATGCTCTGGATGTTTTATTGAGGTATTCCTGTGCCTGTTACCTGCTCTGGTCACCCAGGCCAGCCCTGGGAGCAGCTGTGGGTTCTCCAGGCCAGCCAGAACCCAAACCCAGCAGTGCTAGGCTCCTCATGTGTGTGTGAGAGCCAGGGTGCTCAGAGTGGATGGCCTCAGCCACCCCCTGAGCCTGGCTCTGCTCCTCCTCTGCAGGCCAGTGCTAATCAGCCATGACTTGGGAAATTAACTGTAAAAATAGAGCTTTGTAGTGGCTGTGCTGTGCAGGTCTGCAAGGGAAGTTGCACACATGCCAGGACAGTGCACACACCATAAATCTCCGCCCTATGTTACATATAAAATACGCAATTTAATTACAAGCTACTAAGACTTTACAAGCAAGTGAATCTGATTCGCCCACATCATAACCTGCATGAAAATAATGCCTGTACTTCAACAGATGAACATATAAATGAAAATGTTGAAAATAAAATACTTTATTTAATCCTTAATTTGTGGTGGTTCAAGGCAATAGCTGTCATAGACAAATTAATATGCTTTATTAGGAAATCAACATGTTGGAGATGCAGCCTAATCTGTTCTGCAAGGGAACCATGCCAGCATGTAATGACAATACAGTGTATACAATTGCTATTGACTTTTTTCTGCTTAGCAACTTGAATGAGTAGTAGCTTCTAAACGGGTGAGTGCAGAAGTCTTGCAGAACTCCCGAAGTCTTTGAATCTAAGAGACAGCACGTTGGAAAACATAGAATGGCTGAAGTATAGTTAGTAACATTTTTTAGCTGAACAGGAAAATGCCATGGGGATGTTAATTATTAAATATCCTGAAAGTGTTGTTTACATACCTGCTCATGAATTTCTTCAACGTGTATACAAGACACCTCTCAGTGCCTCACAAGTCAGAAGATCCTGGTTCTTCCCAATTATCCACAGCTTGTTAGACCTTCAAACATTGCACAATAAACACAGGAAGCTCCATTTCACAGATAACTAAATGTGCAATAGTCAATTAATGCTGTGGTCCTGCTCTGCAGTCCATGGATGCTCTGTGTAATGCTGTGGCACGATGCTTTAAGGTCTTGTTTTGCATGTGTATTTTAAAAATGCTGCTCTGCACAGCTGAAATAACTTTCTTAACTAAAGGTGGACTAAATTGATTAGAACAGCTAGACTGTGGTTAAAGAAATAATCATAAGTTCCCTGTTAATCAATGAAGAATTCTCTATAGCAGTAATGAATTCCAATATTTTTCCCTGTATTTAAAGTGTCTGGCAACAGGCCAGAGGTACTGAGGCTATGGGTTAGAGCCTGTTTTGGAAACAGCAAACAGGATTTTAACTGCATGATGCCAATTGACTTGCAGAATTTACAAAAGCATGGATTCATGGCCTCAGCTCAGGGAATTAGTGATACTTACCTCTACTCTTTCAATGCTCTAACAGCAGGTTTGAAGTGTTGCTGGATTTGACCACTGGCATTCTGCAGGAGGGATAGGTGGGTGATAAGAAGCAAAGCAGGCAACAGTGGCCTCCCCCAGGGGCGTTTATTAGCTCCTCCTGAAAGGGGAGAGTGTAATTCCCGTGCTGAGGCTGACTGCACCTGTGTCACTCTTTGATAAAGACGTGTCTGGCAGGGCCTGGAGTGTCTTCTGTGAAAAACCTCGTGGAAAGAAACACAAGAATCAAATATTTCCCTGCATTTTGTGCTTGTGTGTACGTAAGTAGGGGTACAAAGGCAGTCACGGTGCCTCACCTGTTAGCCATGAGTTCCCAGAGGTGACAGCCCAGGGACTGTGTGGGGCTCTTGTGGCTCCTGGGCTGCCCCTCCACAGGCACTGCTTTGCCTTGCACTCCAAACAAAAGGTGACAGCACTGGGGAGAGGAAACACCCACCCCCTTGTCCTTTCCCCCTCTGCCTGGGAGGACAGAGCAAAAATTGATCCAAGGAAAAGCACATTGGAATCAGCTTCACAAAGACCCCTTCTTCCTTTGATCAGGTTTTCAGTGGAAGGAAATATCTGTATTTCCGAAGGAAATTTCTGTATTTCAGAAGGAAATGGAGGAGACTCGTATCTTTCTGTGTGGCCACGTGGAGCTGCAGAATTTTGCAGAGCTCTTTGATGAAGGAAGAGTGCAAGACAGCCATCTGGTCCCATTCACAGGCCTCCCAGCAATTTGCATTCTTCGTTTGCTGCCGAACTAGCGCTGTTTCCAAGACACAAGAGAGTCTAGAGAGACTTGTGAAGAGACAATTTTATTCCTTGTGATACCATTTATTAGGGAGATAATTAAAAATTCACCACAAATGTGCTTTAATTAATACATCAAGATGAGAATGTAAAGCCCTTAGGGTGGAAGAAGAATCTTCACCTTTAAATATAAGATGTACCTTACTAGCTTTCAAGTAGACCTTTGAGAATGGCAGTTTTACTTATCTAAGCTTTTTAGAAAGTTGAAATTTCTTTGTAACAGGTAGATAATGGTTTCAGCTGCTTTTTTTAGTAGGCAAGGAAATAACAACACATATTGAAGTGGAATACTGGTATTTTCATAGCTGGGAAATTATCCGTTTTACGCTTTTGTTAGATAAATTATCTGAGTAATTGTAGGAGAAATTCAGGCCTCCTATGTAATATAAAACACCAAAGAGAGCTTTTAAGGAGAAGAATGCTTTTCAAACTTTATTTTCTGGGGGTTGGAGAAAAGGGAAAATACTTAAATAGGTGCCTTATACATAACAGGCAGTGTTATTCAGAAAAACACAATAGTGTTATAAATGAATTCCACAAGTTATTTCTCTCGAGATCTCGCTTAGCACCTCAGCATTTAATGTGTCCCTCCTCAGGCTCGCTGCTGTGCTCTTTGGGTTTAATTGAAACTGTGTTGACATTAAACCCACCTAAATATTCAACACAAACTGCCTGGGAAGCACAAACAGGACAGGAGGCCTTTGCTACCCCTGGCACAGACAGCAAAACATTCCGCTGGGTTTTGTGGGTGCCTGAGAGAAATCTCTGGGGGTTAAACTGAGGCTCAGCCTGCCTGGTCATGCCTGAGCACTTGGCATGAGGATGCTCTGCTCTGGGCTCTGAGCTGACCCTGGTGCCTCAGGGAACACAGACAAGAGAGATCCTCCCAGAAATAGGAGTGGAACTGTAAATTTGTGGCCTTGGCTCTATTCAACGCTAACTAGACAGTGCCCTTAAAAAGTGACACTTTTGTGGAATTTTGTGCTTTACTTTTAATTAAGAGGCAAAGTAATTTGAACCTGAAGCGAAAATTGCCCATTGTGTTTGGGCGTTTTTTCCCCATTTTTCTATTTTTTTTTAATATTCTGTTGGAAGCTGATAGAGCATGAAGGAAAAATAAAACAACTCAGAATGAAAGGCAGTGTCAGATGCTATGAGAAGTTAGTTCACCCAGCTGAACATCTGGCTGCTGTGCATCCCAAAGCTCCTGAGGATTTGTGCACTGCTGAGGTGATGGGACTTTGGAAGTTAAAGCAGCTTGAAGAGCTATCAACTTCCCCTCAACTTCTCTATCTTCAAAGAGGAAGGAATTGGAGGAAATGTTAGCTTCATGGAAGAGCTGTTATATAGAACTTCTGGGGAGGGAAAGAGAAATACTTTTTTGAATATCTTAAAATCATAAAACGGTGTGTTGGGAACAACTCAAGGATCATCTGGTCCAGCTTTTCATGGCAAAAGCCAACCACGGGGGTCAAATTATATTAGACATGGTTGTTTAATGCAAAGGAAGATTAAGGCATTGAATATATTTTGCTTTTCTGTACTTGTGCAGCTTGGCCAGGAGCACTCTTTGCTGGGTTCAGAACTGGTTGGATGGCCAGCCCAGAGAGTGGTGGTCAATAGTGCTGCATCCAGCTGGCAGCCAGTCACCAGTGGAGTCCCTCAGGGGTCTGTGCTGAGGCCAGTTCTGTTCAATACCTTTATTGATTACATGGGTGAGGAGATTGAGGCTTTCATTAGTAAATTTGCAGACGACACTAAGCTGGGAGTGTGTGTCGATCTGTGGGAGGGTAGGAGAGCTCTGCAGGGAGACCTGGAACAGTTGGATGGATGGGCAAAGTCAAACAGGATGGAGTTTAATAAGTCCAAGTGCTGAGTCCTGCACGTTGGCCACAATAACCCCCTGCAGCGTTACAGGCTGGGGGCAGAGTGGCTGGACAGTGCCCAGGCACAAAGGGACCTGGCTGTACTGGTTGACAGCCGGCTGAACATGAGCCAGCAGTGTGCCCTGGTGGCCAAGGAGGCCAACGGCATCCTGGCCTGTATCAGGAATAGTGTGGCCAGCAGGAGCAGGGAGGTCATTCTCCCCCTGTACTCGGCACTGGTGAGGCCGCACCTTGAGTGCTGTGTCCAGTTGTGGCCCCTCCGTTTGGGAAGGACGTGGAGACGCTCGAGCGCGTCCAGAGGAGGCAACGAGGCTGGTGAGGGGCTGGGAACACAAGTCGTGTGAGGAACGACTGAGGGAGCTGGGGGTGTTCAGCCTGGAGAAAAGGAGACTCAGGGGTGACCACATTGCTCTCTACAGCTTCCTGAAAGGTGGCTGTAGTCAGGTGGGGGTTGGTCTCTTTCACCAGGCAGCACTGACAGAACCAGAGGACACAGTCTCAAGCTGTGCCAGGGGAAGTTTAGGTTGGATGTTTGGAAAATGATTTTACTAAAAGAGTGATAAAGTTCTGGAACTGTCTACTCAGGGAGGTGGTGGAGTCACCATCCCTGGATGTGTTTAAACAAAGACTGGATGTAGCAGTCAGTGCCATGGTTTAGTTGAGGTGTTAGGGCATGGGTTGGACTCGATGATCTTAAAGGTCTCTTCCAACCTGGTCATTCTGTGATTCTACATTGGACTACTGGATAGTCAAATTTTAAAGAGACTGAGAAAGTTATGGTTGTAGAAGCAAAAGAGAAGAGAGCAGATAAACTGAAGATACTTGTGGGGTTTTTGTGTGGGTTTGTCATCCATGTGTAAAAACCAAAGGGCATTAACACCTGTTGCAGATATAAACCTGTATTTTAGCACTGACTGGGTGTTACAAGCACAGGTAAGTGTGTGATCTTTTCTTTAGGCTTTTCCTGCACTTAGCTTGGCATCCCGCTATTGGGAATTGAACTGTCGGCAAATAGGTCATCCTTCTGGCTCCTCATAGCATAACCAGTTCAGGACTATATGGAATTATTTGATTGCAACAACTTAGTTTCCTCTTCTTGCCCTCAGTGTTCCAAATAATTTATCTCTGTTCTCTGAAATTTCACTCTGGTTTCAATGATCTCAAGTCTTGAAGACTGAACTCCAGTTGAGTATTTCAGGGTTGATATTAAAAAGCCAACACAAAGAGTGCTGTAAAGCTGTTGTGCACATGGCCTTAGCAGCAGGTAAAGTGCTATTCAGCTGGAGCATTGAAAATGTCCTTTATTCCTGCAGACTGATGTGGGCTTGGCTGTGAGTTTTAACACAAGATTCTTGGTAGCCCAGGGTGAGATTTTTTCCTCAGTTTTATTTTGCTAGAACTGGGCTCCAAGCATAAACTGGTGCATCATTTCTTCTTTAGATCTGTATTTGGCAGCTACTGGGGAGGGCTGCTTTTAACCTCCACCTGTTCTCAACTGATGCTGCTACCTCCAGGCTTTAGGTGTCTTTTATTTTAGGGTGTGTCTAAATGTTTAACCTTCAGAATACTTTTTTTTTTTCCTATTATACATTGTTCTGGTAATAAAAAATTGTAAATATGTCAGGAAAGTTTGATTTCTACCTCAGTTCTGATATAAAGTTTGTTCTTTTGTGACACCAGTAATTGGTCTGCAAATCACTGTTGTGGTGTAATTCCTAACAGAAGGGGAGGAGCTCAGGATGCACCTTTGTTCCAGGGAGAAGTATATGTGTAATCAAAGCTAATGTTGTTTAGAGGCTGCTCAGACTCCATCATCTTGTAATCCTCAGGTGGCCTCAAATACCTGTCCCTGATGGGCAAGGGAGGCCAAAATGATGGTCATTCACTCTCTCACGGGCCTGGGAGAGTTTTGTAAGCAGAGCCAGCCAGTGTGTTCCTGCTTTAGCAGTGGTGAAATGAAAATAACTGATTCTTTGATTTTACATATCGAATAGTTTGCTCAAGTCGCACTCCATGTCCAATCCTCTTGGGCCATGCTGCAGAGGATACAATTTTTTAGCACTAAAATCCAGAAATCTTTAGAGTCACCAAAAGCCCCCATTCTTTATTTTGTAATTTAAATGAAGAAAGGATGATGTCTGCAGCAAATGACAGATAAGGAAGGAAACTTCTTGGGGTTCTTATGAATGCTTTTGACTCTTATTCAAAGTTAAGGCTTTACAGCATATTCTTATTAGATACAATGATAGAGCTGATGAATTACTTTCTAGATCAGAGAAGAATGCTGATAAGTTGGATTTGGTATTGTAGCTGTCATTGTGGTAGAAAACATTACTAGAAATACATTTTGAAGAGCCTTGTTTGCCTTTGCCTTTGTGAATGTCACCCATGTGATAAAAGTGTGCATTCAGACAATCAGGATGGATGTGCTTCACCTCAGGCTCCACGCTGGCTCTGGGTGGGGGTCTCAGGAGGGCCCTGTGCTGTTCTGGGCAGCCAAAGCACAGGATTGAATTACACCAGTCCTTTGTGTTCCTCCTGAGCCAGATGCCAACACAGAGCTGCTCTCCTTTCCTGTCTCTGCAGCTGAGGCTGCTCCTGGCCCCAGGAGGACAAACAGGCAGCGCAGGACAGGCTGTGCTGGGCAGCTCTGCTCTGCCAGCCCTGCCCCAGCTCTCAGCATGCCATGAGCTGCTCCTTCCAGCACCTTCCCCCTCTCTGCAATGGCCTCCTGCCAGTCATTCCAAAAGGTGTTCTCCCCACATTCCACCCCACTAAGGGTGACTTCAAGCTGGACAGGGTCAGAATACAGACTTGTTTCCACCAGAGTCCAATTTTCCTCTCGTACCTAAGGACAGACTTGCTGCACACAGGTGTGACACTTCTATTGATCATTATCCTGGCCCATTTCTGGGGCAATGTGTACAAAGCAAAGGGGGCTGATTAAAGTATGGGTCTGTGCCTGTCAAAAACCTTGTGGTGTAATCATGGGATGTCACCTGGGACTTTTAAAACATGACCTATGGCACAACCTGATGAATGCAGAAGAAGAACAATTTGTATTTTATGCTTTTAACGTGCTGCAAGGACAGGATGAGGTGTGCAGCAGGAGAGTCCTTTGCAGCACAGAGGGCAAGTGTTACTGGCTCCTTCAGACCACTCAGCACATCCTCCCAGGGTGCACTTCTTTAACTGAGGGAGAAGCATTCCCTGCAGGAATGTTTCTGAAGGAGGGAGTGTTTGCATGGCTGGCCCAGGTTGTGGCAGAAGTGGCCCTGTGACAGTGGACGAAGTTTGGTGAGAGCCAGCCTGGCTACAGGGTGGGTTTGGTGACTCAGATGCTAAAAAGGCTCAGTCTGTTTTCATTAGTGTTGGGGCAAGCCTTGAGCTTTGAAAGGACTGTTCAGGTTCAGAATTTGCAGGCCCTCCTGCTGCCCCCCTGACTGTAGGGATCTGAGGATTTCTCTCTGACATAGTTCAATATGTATGTTGTAATCCGTGGGAAAAAAAAATATTGTCTTCTCTAATAGCTGGAAAGAGCTGTTGCAGTTAAAAAATATTAAATAATTAACCTCTAGTGCTTAGAAACAAGAAGTTTCAAAATGACTTCAGTGCCTCAAATTTCAACAGAGGGCAGTGTGACATTGCTGTTTGCATCTCCTGAGCATTTTCTCCTGTGATGATTTATGTGAAGACTCTTCCACTCAGTGTCCTCATTAAGCTTATTATAGGAGTAATAGCATTGCTGAAAGCACAGGGAAGATGTAAACCAGAAGAGATTTTTACAATGGCTCGATGTGATAAAGGCAGGATAAACAGGAGAACACTTTAAGGTAATGGATGGAGTCAATTACAGCAGCATCCCAGGGCCCAGGATAGCAAACAGGGCTCTGCAGTGAGCACGGGCAGAGGTTATGGTTATGGATCAGCTCCTGGCTGGGGAATATTTCAGGGGGTTTGTTTGGTGTGCAGAGCTCAGCCAGAAGGCTGCAGGCCATAGATGGTGGTTCTCTCCACAGCAGCAGACAGCTCTGTTGGCAGCAGCTCATTCAGGTACTTCCCCAAGGATGCTGTGTGGCTCCTGGCAGCATCCCCTGCCTAACAGGTCACTCCAGCCCCTTCTCCTACAGCTGGTGCTGATAAGCAGTGCCTGGGAAGAAGCATTTTAGCAAGAGAAGAGCAGAAAGGGCCTTTCTGGGTCGGTGAGTTCAATCTCCTGCTATCACAGAAAGCTGTATCATATAATCCCCTTCAGGAATTTATCACACTTGACTTTAGAGCAAGCACTGCCTTTCTCCAGAGGTGACCTAACTTAGAGAAAGTTAGAAACCCAACCTCCTCTTTGTTCATCTTCTCCAGCATTCTGCTGGTGCAGACCCTTCTGTAAAATACCCACCAGGAAGAGTAACTGTTTCATCTATTAACTGAAACAAACCCAAACAATAAGTCTTCCATTGGGATTTTTTGCATAAGGAAAATAATAAGTATTTGTGTACACCCTGTAGGAATGTCATGTTTTGTAGTCTGCCTGCAAGCTCTACAGCAGCAGTTAATTAACAAACACAATTCCCAGAGCCCTGTTGACATTAATCATTGTTGCTGGTGCACAAACACAGATGTTTTGGCATGAAAAGGTGCTCTGGTAGTTGAAGTTCTTGCTGTTGCTAAACTTTACAGCGGTGCTCATTTAGGCTCAGTTTAACAGGTAAGGGAAGAACTGATGTTTAAAAATGCATGAGAGGGAAGTATCATGGAGAAGGGCAGCTGCTGTGAGCATCAAGGCTGAAATATTTGGATGTTACTTTGGAAACAGTGAGTATTAAATTAAGCAAGGAGTTGTGGTTTGCTAACATGAGATAAACGTGCAGAAATCCTTTTAATTCTACATTGGTAGGGAGGGGCTGCCAGGAGTTTGGAGTCCCCATCCATGGAGGTGTCCAAGGAACACCTGGACGTGGCACTCGGTGCACTGGGCTGGATGACAAGGTGGGAATCAGCCACTGGATGGTCTTGGAGGTCTTTTCCAACCTTAATGATTGCATGATTTGAAAGCTCTTGAACTCCTTGGCGTGAGAGCTGCAGCAAAGACATGCCCAAAAGTTGGTTCATTGTTATCATGTTCTTCATGACTCATGAGTTCTGTCTAAATAAAGTCACAGTGTGCATCACTCAATTACGGTGTATCAGCAGAGGGAAAATGCAGTGCTAAGCACGAGGATGAAGAAATTAAACCGGGTTTTTAAATGTCCCTTAAACTTGCTGCCCTCTGAAACTGAACTGCATGGTGCACCTGCATCCTCATGAACCCCTGGAAGTAAGATGGGAAAGAATTTGTCACCATTTCAATAGAAATCAGCTTGTAAAGCAGGGCTGGAGCAAAAATCAGGAACCCAAACGAGAGAGCTGGGAAGAGAGAATGTGTGAATAGAGAAAAAGAGGAAAAATTATTTCAAGAGCCTATGTTACGATAGAAAAAATGAAGATAAGTAGTTTTTAACCGGCTTTATTGAAAACGAGGCCTCTATTTAGGCTCCTGGATGGCTGGCATGTCTTTAGGGGGGGGATATCTGTAACTGGGATGCAGGGTCCTGCCCTGGCTCTGGGATGCCGCGTGGCTGCAGGGCTCCCGCAGCGCGGCCCCGTGCCCGCAGCCAGGCTGTGCCCCCCGCCCTTCACACGGCCCCTGCCGCTGCGGGGAGAGCGCTTCCTACAGCTGCGCTGCGGGGCCTCGCCTGCAGAATTCCCGAGCTGCGGCTGGGGCTGGGGCTCTGGCTGTGGCTCTGCCTGTGCCTGGGGCCAGCAGCGTTCCCGGTCCCTTCCCGGGCTCTCCTCAAGCCTGCGGCAGCTGCAGCAGTCCCGCTCCCGGGGGCAGCGCTTTCCTGCCCATTGCCCATTTCTCCTTGTTTTGAAGGTGTTTTCAGGAAGGGCAGGTGAGACAGCCTCACTTCTCGTGTCCCATGGCCCTGGAGGCGTCCCGGCCCGCGTTCCCCTGGCGGCTGTGCCCGGGCAGGGATGAGTTCCGGAGATGCAGCCGGGTCCCGCTGCCCGCCGAGCTCGGGAGAGGGCACTGCGGCTCCAGGGCTCGGCGGGGACAGCCCGAGCTCCTCCTGCATCCATCAGGCTCCAGTGACACCGTCAGACCGGAGCGCTCACAAACGGCAGCAAAATACAGTTTAACAATGGATTTCACCCCATCGCCGAACTGCAGGCAGACTTTTTTCTTTACGAAACGCCTGTTGAATCAAAATTCACTTTGTGGCTTTACTTTAAGGCTGTTTTGGGTTTCTTTCCCCCTCTGGTTGAAGGGCAGGAGCCCCCAGGCAGGAGTGGCCCTCAAAGGGCTGTGCTGAGTGACGGAGGATTGTTCCGCGGTCACCCCGTGCTGTGACACTGCCGCTCGCAGGCTCCGGAGCCGCGCTGCCCGGACCGAGCTCAGCCCCGCATCCCCGGCAGGGGCAGCCCCTGAGCTTCGCGCACAGCTCAGCGCGAACAAAGCACCTGCTGAAGGCACGACAAAAGCAGTGTCTGCTTGCATACTGAGCAGAAGGAGGACAAGCTATTATTACATGATTGCAGTGAGGAAGAACATTTCTTTCCACCCTTAGGCTAATATAAAATATTCTCAAGGTCAGCTGTAAGAGAATATAGAGAAAGACAAGAAGCATAGGTGCTGTCAGTTGTATTTTCTGTTTTCATTTAACTGTTGCTTTAAAATCAGAATTATTTATAGCCATGATGCAGCTCCCTGTGACCCTGCTTCCCCCAGCTCAGGAGTGTCTCTTGTTTGTGCTCCAAAAGAAGCTGCAAGTTCTTCTTTGAGTCACTCCCTTTTGTGCATACTGGACAATGGGAAATGCCTGGAGTTTTCTTGGCTTCAAGTTTAATTACAGTTTTTCTGCTGCATATATATGATCTTTTCAGTACCCAGAGCCTGAGTGCTCTTGGATGGCCAATCCTGCCTCAACTGGGATGGATACCTTAGGTAAATGAATCGATGTAGTAAGGAAACATCTAGGTACAAACATAAAGAATTTGAACTCTGAAGGCAGATTTACACTGCTGACTTGCTTGTGTTGAAGGTGGGAATAGTGGGGGTAGGGCTCTCCCTGGGCTGGGCAAGCTGCTGACGTTCTTTGGGGGCTCCTCCCTGAAAGGTGATGCTGTGAGACTGAGCACGAGGGGCTGATGAAACACGTGGAGGTTACAGGATAAAACTCACCCTTGAATTTGCTCTAAATTTAGGTCAACATCACTGGGACCAGAATAACTTTTAAAGGTTTTAATGCTAAATATTGCTTTCATGTGTGTGAACTTTGCTGGTGGTGGAGGGTAAGAGAAAAGAATCACAAAACGTTGAAAAATTGCAACGAGCCATTTTAAAAGCAAAGCCTATTTTTATCAATTTCAGTAAACATACTTCAGGCTTTAAACAAGGGGTTATTCAGCCACTCTCCTATTCATCACTCACAACAGCATCACTTCTAACCTTTCAGGTGTTCTTGAGTGAGTCACTCAACCTTCCCTTGTCTCAGTTTCCCATTTATGAAGGGCATGGAGATTATAATTCCTGTCTACTTCATACAAGTTACAGGATACAGAGTGCAGGACTTAATTTAAGCATAAATGCCAGCCCTGCTGAAGCCATACAGTCATGAACGGTATTATTTTGTACTGATTTTATACTACCTTGATTATCTATTTAATTAAATAGTTGCATGGATGTTAGTTCAACAGTGGGATGAATGTCATTGTTAGGAGTTGGTGCAGAGCTGGAGATGTGTGTGCACACACCCAGGGTGCTGGGGGCTTTGGCAGCTGCCTGAGTGGGTGTCATTATTTTCTAAAACAAATGTGGTTTGCTAATGTGTGGGTTGTGAGTGCCTGTGTACCTGTAGGAGTTCAGGTATGGGTTTGTAAGAAAAGCTGTGTGGGAAACCCAGCCTGTGAGAAATGGCTCCTCTATACCCTGCTCTGCAACTCGAGAGTTAATTTTTGACTGTCTGAACATCTTCAAACTTTTTAATGAATGAGGGCGAATCTCAATCAAATCTGAATTCAATCAAGCATGGCCTTCTTTTCAGCTTCCTAGGGCAATTCAATCTTTTTGTTCGCGTTCTTTGCTGCTTTAGATTTTAAGTGTTGCATAATCATTTTTGGATGGAAGTTTCTGGTCCAGCTCGCTGCCTGCCTATGTGCTTATCCTGTTTGTGAGAAGCGGTTTCTGGAGGCTGAAGGCACAGGGTCTCTCTGTGTTTATCCCTGTCTGGCAGAGTGCTCTGGGTTGTGCCGAGTTTGAGGTCCGTGCTGGGGCTGCATCCACTTTGGAGCTGCATGTGCTTGTGTGCTTCCTGGAAAATAAATGGATTTTAGCAAAGCCATGAAGGCATACTTAATTGGGATTTAATGATGAACTTCCTCTTTATTTGTGTAACAAGCAATACCAGAAGTGTCACGGTGATGCATTTCCCTGTCTGTTTCCCAATCCAGAGTCACTAAGAAGGAGATGACGCTGTGTCGCGGGCGCTTTCCCTGCGTTCCCTCTCTCAGAGCTCCATCCCTCCCCACATTTCCACGCCAAACAGCTCAGTGAGAACCAATCAGGGAATGTGACAAGTGTTGAGAGTGTTTCTGTCTGCCTTTGCTGCAGATTGAGCACTCGTTGTGTTTGCAGGATGTCAAATGATGTGTGCAGCAATCAGATTGGCTCACTGGCACTCACTGGGGGACAGGAAACCACCCCTGCCTCTCCCCTGCCTTTAGAGCTGAATCCACTGAGTAGATGTCTCAAAAGCTATTTTAAAAAATTAATTAGTATTTTCTAAAAAAAAAAAATATTTCTTATTTGCAAGCTTTTCCTCCTTCACTGCAGAGCCTAATTTGATGTGTTTTAATGTAACCACTGATGAGCTGGTTATCAGCTGTGTACTGATTTCACCCCTGACTCTAAGGCAGGCTAATGCAGAAGGCAGGTAGCACAGCAATATTATGAAATGAGCACTATCATGAAGTGTATCATTTGCTATTCAAGGCTTGATTTCACAGCTCATTATTTACGTAGGTTCAGCCACGCCGAGTTCCCTTGGGCCAGTCAGGTTTTGTGCTGACACAAGTGCAAGCAAAGCCAGTCCTCTGATTTGTATATTCTCAGCATCCACCTCCACGTTTTTAATCCTCTCCTTTGTGTGTTTGTCTTGGCTGCTCTCCCCTGCCATCCCCTTGGCTGGGGCTGTCTTTCCCAATGGAAGTTCAATGGCAAAAATAGAATCCAGATGTGGCATTTCAGCCCCACTGCAGCAGCTCTCAGGGGTGCCCCAGAGCACAAATGGCTTGGCCAGCACAGGTCAGGCTCCGTGTTCACAGAGACACGAGTGTTGTGTGAGGAGAGCCCTTGCTGTGCTGCAGGGTCCTGCAGAGTCTGCTTTGCCTGCAGGTTTAATCAGGAGTATGGGACCTGTGCCTGTGCTCTGTCTGGAACTCTGTGATTAGGGTCTAATCAGGAATTTGTGCTGACTATTCATCATCTATTTTAATAAATTCATGCAAAGTGTTGTAAGTGGGACAGATCATGCACAATCTCAGGTGGCCTCTGCGTGAATGTCCCAAACTGAACTCCTGACCTCGGGCAGAAGGCTGCTACAGGACACCTGTAAAGTCTTATAATGCCTGAATTAGACAAGGGGCACATCCCAGATCCTCCAGGGAGACCTAAACCAGACTTACTGACTGGGAGGCACTTGTTGGGCTTTCGTACACAGACTGCAGAGGGAGAACTGAGGCCGTGGGGTTCTGGAAAGCAGAGCAGGGCTTGAAAAAGGAATGTTCCCAAAGTGAGAAGTGGTCTTGGAAAGAAGAGAGACCAGAAGGGATGTCCTGGAGGGAAGATCCTGGATACTGGATATAAGTAGGGTGATGAAGGCCAGGGATGCCTAGGGACCTGGGCCAGGAAGAGCTGAGAGGGACAGATGTACATAGCTGGAGGAAAAGAACTTCCAGCTTCAACTCTCACTCCACATGAGGCTGAGACCTGATGAGCGAAGATAGCACTGAAGGGGCTGAGGGAAAAATCTCTGATTCCCTTTTAAATAAACCCCAGAATCCTGATCTGCTACAGGCTGTTGCTTGCTGTGACTGGGCATTGCACAAAGGGGTAAAACCCCCTTTGTGCAGCTTCAGAAATGTCCTTTAGTGCATGGTTTGGCTTTGGGGACCTTTGTCACAGCTGTTCCTTCAATGCACACAGGCAAAGCTCACTGGGATAACACTCGAGGGCAAAACTCTCTCTTGGGAGCTTCTGGGAAACACTCAGCTATGTTCCATTGCTCTCCTGTGTGTTGGGAAATCTCAGTGGTGTGAAGAGGAGAGTCACCATATTACACTGTAGGTGTCAAGGACACAATCACTCTCTAGCAAGGTGTTTTCAATAAGCCAGGACTCAGAAAGAGATGCAAACAAATGCTATGATGAGGAACAGAAAGGTTATTAGTCAAAAATATTGGTTTTGAAAGTGCACAACTTTGGAGGGACTACCAAAAGTAAATGTCAGTTGTTTGGCTGTTATACAAGTCTACACCATATTTCTTTCGCTTGACAACAGAAAGCTGGGAGAGGTGAAATTGTCATTCATGAGGGAGCTGGGAAATATAGGTTTTCTCTCAGCAGCATGAGTGATGTTCAGGTCTCTCTCATGCAAGCACAACTCGTTTTACAGAACAAAACTTTCCTCTGCTGCTTCATTATCAATGTTCTTCCAAGAAACAATCCTATCTGTGTTATTAGATTAATATATTATTTTCCTGTTTCTTTTTCTCAGTGCATAGGGAACATTCCTATATATTATGAGGTTCCCTTGTGCTTTATTCCAATTTTTAAAGATAAAGTTTCTGTTGTATAATTCTAGTTGAAGATATTTTATGTGAAGGATGGTGAGGAGGATTAAGGTACCACATTAGTTCTTCCTATTTCTGGCTTGGGTTATGGACCCAGAAGAAAGAAGAAAGATTCTGTTCGTGCATGGCAAAGGGGAGTGGGTTTGGAGGGACAGCCAAGGCTGTCCATCCTGCTTGGCAGCTCCTGTGGTTTCTCCCAAGAAACAAAAGCAACTTCATCTCCTCTAAGAGGTAAGATAGCTGAATCCTGTGGTTCTTGTTTGGTTTGGAAAGCATCCCCCTCTGAAGGGCCCTTCCTGGGACACTGTACTTGCAGGTAACACTTCTGCCTTATAAAATTAATGTCAGGATTATAAAACCTGAATTATAAAACAATCTAAAATTGCTTATGAACAAGGAATTAATTCATATTCTCTCTCATGCAGTAATTTCTGTTGTGGAGCTTTCCCATCCATTTGTTTTGGCCAGCTACCTGGAAGAAACCTGGGTGTAGTATCGATGGAGAAGTGATATAGTAAGTTGGAAAAATTTCCCTATGGCATCTTAGGAAGAAAATAAATATTCCAAAGAGGAGAGGTTATGAGTCCCAGTGAAAAACAACACTTTAGCCTAACTGCACATACAGGCTGGTAAATATACTGCCTTCTGTCAGGGCAGGGGAACTGGAAATGCATATTGGCTGAATCCATGCCAAGCAGCATGACTGCACTTGGATCTCTCAGCAGTAGGGAAAGTACTACTTCATGTCAACATAGATCTGTACATTTCTTTCATGGTGGAGAGAAAAACCCATAACTCGTTTCAGACCTCCTGCTCTGTTTTATATCAGAAATACAAAATGGGGATTGTTTACATTTCAAACACAGCGTCATTTAGAAAGGGGAAATGGTCTAGACACCTTGTGGTATTTGTGACAAATATGTGCATCTCGTTTCTCAAAGAGGTGTATTTAAGTTTATGTTCAGCTCTAGAAATGAGAAAAGGAAAGGAAAGGTGTCGTGCCAGAAGTGCAGCCTGGCAGAGGAGCGCTAAAAGGACTTTAAGGGCAATTCAACCTCATTATTTTCTACTGAGACAAATTCAGAGTAGAGAATTCAGAAGGCTAGTTTTTGTTTCATTCACACGGAGGAGAAGGGGCTGTGACTGCTCCTCTGTGAGGCTCACCTGTGTGCCAGGGAAGCAAACCCCTTCCCACAGGGCCGAGCTTCGGCAAAGCCGCCCCTTGTGTCCTTTGGGCCTGGCTCCAGCAGAGACATCACCTCAGAGCTGTTCTTAATTTAATTTGGGGTGAAATACTGGGGAAGGGCTTAGGCAAGGATTGTAATTGCTCAGACCATTAAGACTGGAAATAGCTGCTGACGGGAGTTTTCTCCTGTATGGCAGAATTTGGGAATTGCAGTCAGGGGTGCGATAGCCTTTCATTAACATCAGCACCCAGGATAATGCTACAAGTAAAACTGTTGTACTTTATTGCATTCTTGCTGTCATTTAATTGCTTGATAATAGGTTTTCATAGCAATAGAGGCCCATGGAAAGTTGGCTGGAGCAATCCCCACTGGTGAATTAATGCAGCAAAGCTGCCGTTAACAAAGCGAGTTGTTTGGGGAGGTCACTCAGAACAGATGGCCATTATTTGGGGAAAATAGCTCCAGAGCTGGGTCTTGTGAGGGAAGCTAAAGTTCCCATATTTAATATGAACTATATGAAAATGTGCAAGAGGGTTCTCAGGGCCAGACAGACAAAAGAAGGCTGTGCTGGGGAGCTGCACAGCGATGCTGCTGTGAACAGTAAGTGCTGAGAGCAGGAACGTGGTGCTTGCCTTTGTTCTCAGTGTGGTCAGTGGATCCTCTTCTCTTGATGGCCTTAACCATGAGCAATCTGCTTTTGCCTCGTGGCATGAGCCTGTTCTGCATCAATTCAGAACTCACACAGACTAGCACCTTGGAATATTAATATTAATCACTATTAATAAAACATAATGCTCACATGCAAAATGGGTGCTTACATATGCAAACATGGGGGTTCAAACATGGTGATGCAAATGTTGAAATGCTGGTGTTTGTTGCATTTGATGTTCAGGAACTCCAGTGGGATTTTCTTCTCATGAAAGAGCTCGTGTCTCATTTGATCACTCTGGGATATGGTTTGAAGAAAATTAATTAGCTGGAATGGAGTGGACTATGAATTTTATTTTCATGAGTATCAGACAATCTGTTTTGTAATTCAGTTGTAATTTCCAGTGTGAGGATGGGTACACAAGAGAACAGTGAGTGTAACTGTCATGGTTTTGTTACTGGAAGGTGAGGCCGAGATAAAATGAGTCTGTTTTCCAGGGAGATTTCTCACACAAATTGAAGTTGTAGCTGCCAGTCAAATCTCTTTTCCATTTGTCACTCTCAGCTTTCCCTTATAAATTTCAATGAATAACAAAAAAAAGTTAAAGGCCTGCAAAAGGCCATATTGAGCAACAAACTATTTTTGAAGAGCCCTTTTCCCTCCCACACATAGATGGGAAATAAATACAATCCCAGTTTCCTAAAGCATTATAAGATTGCCAGATACCCAATTTTCCTCCCATAAGAGGCATCTTAACCTCTCAGAAAAGGGGTATTTTGCTTTTTTTGGGATTCTCAGACTCTTTTCATCTTGATAGAAGGAGTTTTAGTGGCAGGCATACGTGTGCAGTGCATTTCACTGTCCCCTCGGGGTGGAGGGAGGGTGTGCAGGGCATTCCTGGCCTGCCTGTGCCTCAGGGGCTGGGCTTTAGAAGCTGAGTGCACTGCTGAAGGGACTTCTGTGGAGCTGACTTTCAGTGGGACTCAGAAAAACTCAGCACAGGCTCTGGGTTTTCCCAAGAGAAAGCCCTTTCCTTTCCAAGGACGGCTCTGTGGAGAATTTTAGGTTCTCAAGAAATGAACTGATAAAAGGTTTTGTAAGCATCCCTCATTCTCAAAACAACAGCTGTTGTCTCCTCTTTGCTTACTTTTCCCTTTGTGTCCATTCTCAAAACCTGCTCTCTCTGCCTTGTCCAGTGGTGCTGGAGAGGCGTTGTGCCATTTAGCCAATCATGTAATTGTTAACGAAAGACTCTATAAAAGTCACCTTGTTACAATAAAGTTAAGCCTTCTGATGATCACGAAAAATCTTTGGAGTTCTTCATTTCATCCTCTGGGAACAGCGACAGACTTCCATGGAAATGTTTTTCCATTTGATGTAAATCAAACATTGGAGCAGTCAAAGCACTCGTTCCTCGGGAGCTCTGCCAGCTGGGGGAGGCTGCAGGCTGCCTGCAGAGGTGGAGCTGCACAGGCCACTGCACAGCTTCTCCTGCTGCTGGGCTAGGGGGCTGACCTATGGTGAATCTCAGAGGGAACCAGCACCAAGCCTGGATTTTCCCAGGGGAAAACAGTTTACCTTCCTAGAGAACCACTTTGTAAGAATTTCATATTCTCGGGAAAGGATTGATAGATGTTTTGTAAGCATCTCTTGCTCTCAAAATAACAGGTGCTGTTTTTCACTTTAGTTTGTTCTTTTCTTGTGTGTGTTCTCAAAACATGCTCTCTCTATCTCATCCAGTGGTGGTAGAGAGGTGCTGTGTCATTTACCCAATCAAATAACTGTTAGCAAAAGACCCTACGAAAGGGGAATGGATTGTTAAAATAAACACCTTCTGATTCTTTGGAATTTTGGAGTATTTTCTCATAATTCTATGGTAAACAGTGACATGGGGGTGCAGCTCCCTCTGAGCAGCCAGCGAGCTGCGGGGGCACAGTTGGGGCTGGGGGCATTTTCTGCAGAAGGCACTGCTCAGTTTGGGAGCTCCCAGGTCTGCAGACAGCACAAGGGATGGCCAATACCCACAGAGGCAAATCCTCTGTAAAGGAAAGTGATGCCATGATTTCCAGGTGACCTTTCCCTTCAGGCACATTCAGCTGCTCCCATTTCTAGCCTTATAAAATAGTGGGATAGAGACTGCCAAGACCTTTGCCATGGTACACTTCATGTTTTAGACCTCTGCCATGGGACACTTCAAGTGTAGCAGTGCAGGTTCAGTGCCTAATTGTGTCTGAGCAGCAACAACTGAAATCAGAGAATCATAAAATGTTGATATTTTGTTTGTTGGTTTGATTTTTTTTTAAATTTTTGTGTTACTCGTGGGCTACATCCGTATTTAGCAGGAACTACACAAGCACCCCAAGAGCATGCTCTCTGCTGGGCTGCTAATGAACTGATGGAATGATGATGGTTCTTCACAGAGAACTGCAGTGTGCCGGCCCCTTCCAGTAGCCTGGGAAAAATCAGCATAATCACTAAATCACTAAATCACTAAATCACTAAAAATCCTCACAGTGCTGAGGGAAGTTTGTAACTTGCTGCGTGTGCTCTGGAACAAATGACAAGTCTAACACTGGTGAACCGTTGTGGTCACTGCTTTGGGGATTATGGAATGCCTGCAGTTTGATCATCACCTGGAAAAACATGTAAGTTCACATGTAAAGCAAATTGAGGTTTTGTTTACTTTTTAAAAATGTGACCATAAAAGTTTATCTATTGTAAATTAATTTGTTTTTAGTCTTGTACTACAGTATTCCTCTATTAAATGCAATCAAATAATGCAGACTGTATTCAGAGAGCTAATCATCTGCAGAAGTGGCTCAGTGAGCGTTGAGGCTGGACCAGAGCTATCAAAGGGAAGCCATGGAAGATAGGGATGCAAAAACCTATTAAATCACTTAATCCTTCAAGCCTCAAATGCAAGGCATTTTCTTGGGGAGAAGGACACATCAAACGGAAAAGAGTTATTATAGCAGTGGGCACTTTTGTGGTGATTATTTTGTTACACTGATGCGTTAGCAATACTGGGCAGTGCAGGAGCAGGGTGTCACTTGCTTTTGTACAGCCAGGGCTGTGTTACCCTGATGGTCAGGGCTGTGCTTCTGTGGTGTCCTGATCCTGGGCAGGAAGTGTAAGACTGTGATGGGAAATGGGCCATGGGATGTCTGAGGGATGCCAATCACCAGCTGTGGCTGAAGCAGCTGGATGTGGGGACTCCTCCAAAATGCACTGAAAGTGTTGGAGAGAGGCTTAGGGGGCATTGGATCAGACTTGAGACCACAGAGTTTCTTCACAGAAGGGTTTGGGCTGGAAGGGACCTTAAATCCCATCAGTGCCACCCCTGCCATGGCAAGGACACCTCCCACTGTCCCAGGCTGCTCCAAGCCCCAATGTCCTGGCCTTGGGCACTGCCAGGGATCCAGGGGCAGCCACAGCTGCTCTGGACACCCTGTGCCAGGGCCTGCCCACCCTGCCAGGGAACAATTCCTGCCAAACAGAATTTATTCCATCTGTGAGAAGGTGATCTGCTCTCCAACACGGGGTTTGGTGGGCATGAAACCCTTCTCTTTGCTTGCCTGGCAGTGCTTTCAGGCTGGATTCACAGCAGCTGCCTCTTGGGGCTGGGAACTTCTCAGAGAGAGCTGAGTCTTGCTTCAAACTGCCTGGATTTGGCTGGGTTTGAAGTGAGCACATTTGTTTAGTTTTGTTCTGTGTTTGCAATCCAATCACAGAATGTCCTGAGCTGGAAGGGACCCACCAGGACCATCCAGTCCAACTCCTGGTGCACAGGAGACCCCCACAGTCCCACCCTGTGCTTGAGAATGTGGTCCAAACACATCTCTAAGTCATTCCCATGTTATGCAAACCTCCCCTGTGTTTGTGCACAAAGCAGTGCCTTTAATCAAGTTTGGTTCTAATGCTGGAGAATGTTATTAATAATACAGAAAAGCTATTTCAAGTAATTAAAATGGGGAAAAGTGTTATTTTACAATTATGCTGACAGCTTGTCTTTGATCTTGGAACCTTTGTCAAGGTGTGTTAGTAATGCAAATGAATGCCCTCTCATTTATACCCTGGAGTAAAGCTATCATTATGTTTACTAAGCCAGAACTGCCCTGTGAAACTGAAGTACTGTGTTAATTGTACTCCAGAATGGGATTGCTTGGCTTTTCTGACCTTTCTTCCCACTTCTTGTCACTTCTGCATTACGAAGCTCAAGTGGAAAAGGAAGCATGTGGCAAAATGACAACAATTTTTGCAAACATTTAGATAATTTAAAAGGTTAATAAAATACGAGTGCCCAGGGAGCTGGATTTGTCAGTTTGCAGTGGAGTATTGTAGGGATGGAATGTTTGAAGGTGACTTGAGGAGAGCACAGCAGGCTTTCTGCCTTCCTTGCTCCCCAGCTTTGCTCAGAGCAGTACAATATTTGTGACAACAAGATTTGGCCCCACAGATGCTCCATATTCAACTGTAGCTTAATACATTCTGAAATGAAAACTTCTGTTACTTTGCTGTAATGAAAGCAGTGTTTTCAGAGCTGCACATCATGCCAAGGACTGTAGTTACGCCCCTGTAGCTTCTGTTTGCCTTCCCTGCTCCTGTCTCCTCTGCTGCCCCCACCTCACTAACGCAGGTGGTGGAGCCTCCAGGAGCTGGGAGGGAATGGTGAAAGCTGCTGCAGAGCTGGCTGGAAACCCCAGCACGAGCTGTGCCAGGGCTGCAGCTTCTTCACTAGAACCTCTGACCTTTGCGATGGGAGCTTCAGCTCCCTGGCATGTTCAGCCTTGGCTGTGGATTGCATTAATCCTACATGACTCAGTGCTGGGGAGAGGCTGGCTTTGTTCAGGAAAGGCTGCAAGTTTCTGAAAGTTATGTTGGTTGTTTAGGGGTCGCATGAATATGTTACCCAGATCTGCATGTGTTAACTGCAAACATTTAGCTGTGATGTAGGGCTTTTTTTGTAGCCTCTTTTTTTAAGAAAAAGTAAATTTATGATAAAATACATTGATAAGAAAGCAAATGATGTCCTGCCTGCTTTCCTTTTCCTCTTCTCAATTTCTTACTATTAGTGGAAGCACTCTGAGGCAGCTTTGGAGTATGTTTTAAGAGCCATCATTCATGTCATGTCAGGGTTTCCAGGATGTTACAAAATCTAAATTAAGCACGATGGCAACACCACCTTGAAATTGCTTTGCTTACAAGTGAAAAGAAACCAAGCCTGTCCCGTCTGTGCTGTACTCTGGGGTAATTAACATTTGCGTGAGTGGCTGAGACTGCTGAAAGCTTTTCCTCTTGTGTGTGTTTGTGAGCGACCAGCTGGGTGCAAGTGGGATTCCCTGCCCCTGCTGCACCACTCACCTGGACACAACCCCCTCAGATGGTCCCAGAGCTCCTGGTGTGGGGCCAGCTGTGAGGGCTCTGCCTGGCCACACATGTTGTACTCCTTACACCCCATGTCACTGCCTCGCTGGCGTGAACCTCCCGGGCAAGCTCTGCTCCCTGCTGAGGCTTCACAAACAAAATCCTCCTTCCCTCCTCAGCCTCCAGATAGCAGCAGAATACCTGCTGTCGATCAGTTTATTTCTTGATTCCCACCCCCAATATTTATCAGCTTATTAATTCCCCTTCACAATATTACAAATGTTAATTCCATGTTTGCTAAGTCTCCCGTTTCCCAGTGAGAACAGGACCAAGCTGTTTAATCTTTCTGCACAACCTGCTGCAGATTTTTTAGAATTGCTATCATTTTGATTACTCTGTAATGCTCCTCCCAAAACAATTATAAACTCTGTAAACTGAAGTTGTGACAAGCTGTTAGTCAGGGGTTTGGGCCCTTCTGGGGAAGCCTTTGTTCCTGGCCTTGGAATCTGTGCTTCCCAGGCAGCCTGGGTATCAAGGGTTTGTTTTGGGGGACATGGGGTGAGGATCTTGCAGGGAAAAGCAGCTTGGGCAGGCTCAGAGCAGACAGTGAGGAGTCTCCTCTGAAGGAGGACAGTTCTGATCGTGTAAAACAACTGAGTCCAGCAAAGGAAACTGGGCAAAACCTTTGAAAATTAAAGTTAGACAGGAAAGGAGGGAAATTAAAATGATCAGGAGCTGTTCCTCTGGGATGCAGCCATTTGGATGCTGGGTTCTGTGGAGGGCTCCAGTGATGCCACAGGGGTGCACGTGGAGCTGCCTCCCTTGTGCTCTGTTGGAGCTGGGCTGCTCACCAAACCTTGAGCTGGTTTAGTAGGAATGCTTGTTTGCATCACCAGTGGCCACATTTTATATGATCAAATGGGAATTTTGAGGAAATACCCATCTTTCAAGTACAGCTAGGGACTTTTTATTTTTCCTTTAATTTGGGAGCTTCCAACATCTGAAAGAACTTCCTGAGTCTCTCCCATATTCTCGTGTGTTGCCTAAGGTTTTCCCCACTTTAAAAAAAAAAACAACATTTTTTTCAATTGTTTGTCTGTTTAAAATAAAACCTGCAGGTCGCTGCTACCACAATTGGGATGTTTTATTCCTGAAAGTGTGGCTTGTTTTCCTGTGAAGGTTCTTGAGATTGTGCTGGAATATCAGCTTTTTCTGGCGGGAGAAAGCTGCTGAGTAAAGGATCAGACCCTCTCCCCCTCCCTGGCACTGCCTCCCTCCTCAGCCCTGGCTGCTGTGCCCCAGGGACACGGGGGCATGCAGGAGCTCTTCAGGTCTGGGTTCCCACTGTGAACTGCTCCAGCACAGCAAAGGTGTACAAAAAGTAACTTGTGACTGCTGAACAGAGCAGTAACAAGAGGATAAAAGTGGGAGCTGTTTGTGCCCTGGCAGCAGCGTGCAGGGTGCCTGCTCTGAGTGGGCTGGGGATGGAGAGGGAGGTGTATGGGTGACTCCAAAATCCACACCAGACACCTCGTGTGCCGTGAGTTAAAGCAGATCCATTGCTACCCACAGGGACTTACTGCAAGTGCTTTGTATTTGGCACAGCGTGGCTTTAGATTACACAAGGAAATGATAAGTGTTGAGCTCTTATTGCTCTGCTCAGGCTTGGCAATTATGAAGAATAAAAAATTTACCAGAGCCTAAGCTCTTTAATAGTTATAAACACGGGGAGAATTAAGGGACAGGAAAATTATAGCAACTCAGCTAAACCACTATAATTAAGGCTGAATTGCTTTTTATATTACTTCATTCATAAATAGAATGTTGAAATAAATAAAAAGTAAAAGCTCAAATATGTTTCAGACTTAAATTTAGGTAGGACAAAGCCGTTTTTTCTATCCAGATGTGTGTAACTTCCAGTTTCTGTCATCCTCCCCCTGTTCTTACTGATGATGTCTTGCCCTCCAGATCCAAATATCTCCTAAGCTTCCTCCACTGGGAAGACTGGGCTTGTCCTTGCCTGCAGGCACAGCCCTGTCGCACTCAATGCCTTGTACAAAACGCTCCTAAATCACTTGTGTGGGTTTTAAATCCCCTGTGTGGTGGAATCAGAGACACCCTCACATCCTTCACATTCAGACTGAGACCCAGCAGGTTGTAGGTGTTTGAAGCTGAGTTTTTTTTTCTTTTGGGGATGTGTGGTTTGTTTGTTTTTAATTTTATCTAACATCACAGAACCACAGAATAAGCTGAGTTGGAAGGGACCCACCAGGATCATGGATCCAGCCCCTGGCCCTGCCCAGACCCCCCAGCAATCCCCCCTGTCCATCCCTGGTGTCCAAAGGCTCCTGGAGCTCCGGCAGCCTCGGGGCTGTGCCCATTCCCTGAGGAGCCTGGGCAGTGCCAGCACCCTCTGGGGTAGCAGAACCTTTCCCTGATCTCCAGCCTGAGCCTGCCCTGGCCCAGCTGCAGCCACTCCCTGGGTGCTGTCCCTGGCCCAGAGCAGAGCTCGGAGCTGCCCCTGCAGCCTCTGGGATCTCTGCCCTCAGCTCCTCTGTTGCAGCTGAACCACCCAGTGCCCTCAGCCTCTCCTCCAAGCCCCTCACCATCTTCATGGCCTCTTTTGGAAACTCAAATGGCTCAAAATCTTACATTGCAGTGAGCAAACCCGCACTGAGTATTGGAGGTGTTTCACACTCAGCGCAGACACACCTGTAGCCAGCAGACCTGTGTTACTGCTTGTGCATCTTCATCAGCCCCCTGCTAACTACTTTCCAAGCCAGGGCCAGTTTCCACTGAAGCTGGAAGTAATTTAGAGCCTTCAGAAATACAGAGTTCCCCCAAGTTTGGTGAAAATCCTCAGCTCCAGGTGAAAGACCTACATCAAAGCTCCTTCAGGGGGAAAATCCAGCAGAACTCAATCCATACTTGCTTTGGGAGGCTGTGGGTGGATGAGTTATCAGCCAGGCAAATGAGGGACTTGGAAAGCAGCTGAAAGCACATTGAGAGGAGGTTAGGACACACAGGACATGGGGTTTGCTGTTGGTAAGCTTGTTTGGGTCAGCAGGTCTGAAATGGGAATAATTTCCCATGTGTGCACTTCAAAGGCAGCTTAGGGAGACTGGCTTTCTTCCTGATGAAAACCAATCTGAAACCTCTGAAAGTGATAAGATATACAAGCAAACAAAATGGCCTTCATGGAGAGAATTCTCAGGTGCTACCATGCTCGTGTAGGCAGCAGCAATTTAATCACAGCTATATTCTGTATTATTCTAACATAATGAACTCCATCAGTGGCACTGCTGGTGTGCCCCCTGCCTCTCCCCTCCATTTCACAACCAGCTCTTTTGGAACCACAAAGCTGACTTTAAAGGTCTTGCTCACGTTAATTTGGGGCTCCCCTTAAATTGTATCTTGAGTTTTGAAATGACAAAGCTTGGAAGCAGCTCTGAGTGATATTCACGGGGAAGTGGTTCCATGGCAGAGGGAGCGAGGCCACCTTGGAGCACTTCTGTGAGTCCCAACAAACTGAACATTGATCTCAGCATGTTCAAGAGAGGGGGAAACCCTGATTTCCCCTTGAATGGAAGCAGCAGTGAACCTTTTTTCTCTGCTTCTAAATTCCTTTTCATGTAAGCTTTGCTGTCTCTTTGTAACCATCTGCTGCAGAGCTCTGCACTCTGAGCTTGTCTCACATTTCAGCTTTTTTCATGTTTGTTTCTGTGGCAGTGGAGAAGAGCTGGAGGATGTGAGCTCTGAAAGTTCACAAAAGCAAAAGAGCAACTGAGGCAAAGGACACTCCAGTTTAAGGGAATTTAAAAATTACTGTTAAAAAACATATCTAATTAAAAAATCCTGAGCATTTCAAATGTAGTTATCAGGCTGTTGTCTCCACCATCTTCAAGGTCTTCACTTAACCCCAAACGTACCTTCGTGGTGTCCATGGCTTGTTGGCAGCTGGAGATTTATGTCTCTAAACTTAGCATTTTTAAGAATTACGAGCTATTTTTGATTTATAACATAGGATTGTTCTCTGAAATAAGTTTTGGTAATGCTGACAAGACTTTCCCACAGGAAGGTAAACTTTAGCTCAAAGCTTGTTAAGTGGAAGATAATCTATATTTTCAAGGGGCAAGAACATATTTAATCTAATTTCTCTGTAATGTTTAGGCCAGAAGTTGGGTTGGAGGATGTCTTTCCTTTGGATTTAGGGACAGCAGGAATAGGCTCAATCAGATTTCTTTTGGTAGGAATAATAAATTAACATGTCTTGTAGAACTCTGAACAAGATGTTTTAATTCGCTTTTTATACGCAGTAGGTTTTTGGCATCAAATCCTTTTTATAATTTTTGCTTTAAGCATAGATAGTTAACAATTCTCTGTCATGTTTTCAGACTGGTCAGTCTGTTCCAGAGGTCCACAGCTGGAGTCATTGGGCTTTTATCCAGCAGGGCTTTTGGACTTGTCCAGTGCCCACTGAAATGTGATGAGGTAAAGACAAAGCCATTTTTAGTGCCTTTGAGCTGTTGAAATGTTTCCTAATTCTGCCTCTGTATAATTACACATCTGCCAGGGTTTGGGGATTCATACAGCTAAAAGCAAAACTTCTGTCTGAAAATCAGAATGATCATTTGGGAGCCCTCAGCCAGTGCCAGACCTGGGGCTGCTGCTGCCCCCCAAGCCCTGATGGGAGTTTGGGTGTGGGAAGGGGCTGCTGGGGCAGCTTTGGTGCGGTTGTCACCAAGGTCAGTGTCTTTGGAGGAGCAATAGGAGCAGGGAGTGCCAAGAGCAGATTTAAAACAAAACTCTACAAGCTCTAGTTATTGCTAAAAGGTTCTACAAATATGATCCCTCTACAGAGAAATTTCAGAATTCAGCAATCTTGTTTAACTTCTGAGATTTTGCTCTAAGAGAAACAAAGGCAGAACATGAATGCCAGGGGTGCAAGTTTTAAAATGGGTGTGTATATCCTGTACTCCTCACTGCTCCAGGTTTGAGACCTCCCAGCTGATGAAAAGCTACTTGAGATGAGTTCCTTTATGGTGCTGAGAATTCAGCTCAAACTCCTTGGGCAGTACAAGGGATGACACTTTAGGAAATTTCAAAGCAAATTGATTTAGGTTCTAATTTAGATCGTGAATTCTTTTGTAGGTTTTTCTTTCTGTTATTTTTTTTTTAAAATAAATCTATTTCTTCTGCAGCTGGAACGGGTCCCATAGGGTGTTTCTGAGAGCAGTCCACAAAGGCTCAGCTGGCTTGGATGCCTGCAGGCCTGGTCTGAGGCAATGCAACCCCCTGAGATCAGCAGTGGGTGTTCCTCTGTGGAAAGGCTCATTCTCCATGGCATTTCCTTCTGTATAATGAGTATCCCTCCTGCCCGCCCCCAGGGCACTGGCTAGCCCAGTTCCCTGAGGGCTTTGGAAGGGTATTACAGGGACAGGGTAAAAGAATTGAAAAGAGGCCCTTCTCCAGGAGTTTCCAAGGGTTTAATCTTGAAGGTGTCCAGGAAAGAGAGCGAGTCAGGAAGAAGAGGGTTATTATATAGTCTTCTGCTCAGGGAAAGATAACTGGACCCAGCCAATGGGGTCAAGATAGGAAGGAAGGGTCAGACTATGTGGTTACAGATCCAGGGGTTCTGGGGGGAAGAAACCATTCCTCCAGAGAATACAACACTTCTGTGGAAAGGCTCATCCTCCATGGCATTTCCTTCTGTGGAAAGGCTCATTCTCCATGGCATTGGAGAGAAGTGCCATGTTAAGGAAGACTCCCCAGGGCAGCTCTCAAAACGTGGTGGTTGCTGCATCCTGGATGGGCTCAAGGTTTGCATTTTGGTGGTTTTGGGTTCCAGTCCCTCTGACAGTAAAAGCTGAAGGGACTGGAAAGCTGGGAGATACTTGGGAGGTGTTGAGTTCATGTTCTATTCTGGCAAGGCTGGTACTGTCAGCTTGGCAGGTAATGCTCAGTAAAAACAACTGAATGTTTCTCTTGGCTTGATGCAAGAGATTTTCATGTGGCAACCTCAATAATGTGATCAGAATTTGGAAGAAGCAAAGCTGGTTGTGGCAGCTGGAGAGGTGACAGGGCTGAGATAAAGCCTGCACAGACTCCAGGGAACACTGATCCGTGCAGGAGCTTCCCCTGGCACTGGCCAATAATTCATATGGAAAACTGACAGTTTTGCTGGACATTTAATTTCTTACAGGAAATATTTCAGCGTTAAATTTCATTAAGCTTAGAGCAACTTAAAGTAGTCCAGGAACAGAGGAATGGAATGAACATTTACCCAGAGGAGCACCAGTTCTGCCTTCACTTAATTTTGTGCAAAATCTAGTATAACATTCCAAAAAGAGTTAGCTGTAGATGTGATTTGATGCCTAAGTAGGATAATTTTGAATTATGACGTGTTAAAAAAATAAAAAGTTCTCTTCAGATGTATGAGAGAGAAAAGGGAGAGATGTGCTTATTATAGTCAAGAACTGTGATAGATAGGCATCAATGATTCCATTTGTTTTATATACTTGCTTGTCATTTTAATGGTTTATTATCAGGGATCCAGTCAAAATTGGCAATAAAAAGAGTATAGCTTTACTTTGATTCAAAGTCTGCAGCAGATATGCCAGCAGAAAGGATAAATAAGGCATGGAAAATATGCTGTTAATAGGGGAAATACACATAGTTCTAAGCATATTTCACAAGCTTTTTCTTTATTTCGGTTTCAAAGAGAGTGTTGAATGCACTAAAATTACTAAGTTATAGTGAATAGTACCTTGAACATGGCTCGAAATATTCCATTCCAGAGCAAACCTGGGTTTGTTCTTGTAAATCTAATCTTATAAATAATTTTCAGAGAAAGAGAAAAAAAAAATGGTCCTTTCTGCTTTTGTGTACTTTACAGGAAGGGAGGATTTTTTTCTATAAAAGCGTCATTGCTATTCACTGCAATTCTCCACTTGAAGAGAGGGAATACCCTGGGGAATTTTGTGGCATCAGGGCTGTGTGCTGTTCTGTCCTTCAATGGCCAAACAAACGTGCAAGTGAGAAAATGAAAAGTGACTAAACACAGTTCAGCCTTTTTTGATGCCAAAAAACTGTTGGCTGGCCAAGCAATGGGCTGAGGAAAGGTCAGCTGGCAATTAAACTGTGTCCTGGTTTTGGGTCACTCCCTCTGTCTAGCTTAGGAGTCTTACAGGAGAAAGTCTTGATTAAAACACTTCCAAGTAGTTTTGTATGCAGTGGATTCTGTGCCTCAGCTTGTCTTTGCTAACACCTGCATTTTTCTCATTTCTGGAAGAGAACCCAAAATCTTGAATTCAGCATATTTAAGCAGTGTCTTTACAATTTTAAGCAAGTATAAAAGTAAAATGACTCTTCTCTGGACTTGCTGGGTCTGGGTCACCTACACTCCTGCAGATTCTTTCTACACTGCTTGGTTCTTTGACCTCTTTCTTTTCTTTTATATTCACTAAGGGTATAAGAAAAGATCCCTATTTCTTTTAAGACAGATCTAAAAAACCCTGACACTTAAAACCTTGAAGTGACAGAAAAGTCTGTGGCCTCCATGGCAGCACCTGGTACCTTTTACCTTGGGACAGATCAACCTGCACACCGTGGCAGGGAGGAGAAACCAGCTTGCTGTGCTTTACTCAGCAGCCCAGCACAAACCCGATAGGAAAATCCATTGCAAGAAAGAATCCACATTGCTTTTACACAAAAAACTGCTCTCAGCTCTTGATCTGGAGCTCCAGAGCTGCTGGGTTTGTGTGGGAGGTCTGCAGGGTCCTGAGCCTGGCAGGCAGGTGATGCTGCAGTTCAGTGGCATCCCCAAAATCCACCGGGAGAGTCAGCTCAGCGGTGGGGAAAAGCAGCAGCAAAACTCAGGGCAAACCAAGGAGGGCATGGAGTGCAGGGTGCTGGAGTTCTGGATGCTGAGAATTTCAGACTGTCTGCACAGACAGACTGACTCCCAGGAGAGCACTGCATTTGACCTGAGCCTGTGAAACAAGCTCCCAAAATTAACTGATAGCACAAAGATTCCGAGTGTATAGTTGGTTAGAAGTGTGTAATATCACAGGGTGGAAAACTTAGAGTTTGGGGTTTTAGAATACAGCAATAAATATGAAGCAAGTTAGAGGTTTCAGAGCAGAAACAAGTTATTCTTCTTTACCTTCTTCTTCCTTCTTCTTCACCTTCTTCTTCTTTCTTCTTCACCTTCTTCTTCTTTCTTCTTCATGGCTTTGGGTGGCAGTTTATAATTAGACAGAAAAGTCCACAGTGTGGACTTCAAAAAATTAATTATTAAGTTAAAAGTGAAAATAATTTGAGTCATTTCTTAATTAGATAGTGTAACCTTAAAGGACCTTGTAACAAAAGATAGTTAACCATTTTGTACCTTATTAATGAAAGACTACAGAACTCACTGCTGTGAGACCGTAACATTAACAAGAAATAATAAACACCTAGGTCTAAACACAAATTATTGTCTCTAAAATATCTTCAATCCCAACCTTAACAAAAGTAAAGAAAAAAAAAGATCCAAAAACCAGCACAGGGGTTATTAGCAGGCCAGGCAGGTATGGTGTACGTTTAGCACTGCTGGCATGGAAATCTGCTGAGAGAGACCTTGCTGCTGCCCCATCGATTGCAGGTGCACCTGGGAATATTTGGGACTTGTATGACTGCCTGCCTGGAAGTCCCCAGACAAAGTGGAAAAAAATGCTCAGTGCAAGAAAATAGAAAAGCAAGTTTCTCTTTCCAGGAGATGAGTTTGTGGATGGACCTCCTGATCTTTCCAGAAAAAAATGGGTAACGGCTGGAAAGAATCTGTCACAGATGCTTGTGGGGGGAAAGAAGGAGAATAAAAGAAGAGACTGGGGAGGATTTTTGTGGCTTCAAAAGGGAGGAAGAGCTGAACCAGACAGCAACAGTCCACAGTAAAGCACGTTAGAGAGGCCAGGTCTTGCCATTCCCTCTGCTGTGTGTTCTCATACACGCTCAGCCTTGCAGGTGGCAGGTTTGTCATACAGCACCAGCAGAGCTTTTGCAGCTAAATTGTCCTTCCTGTGCTGGATCCAGGTCCCCAAATCCTTGTCCTCATTTTCAATCACCCCTTGGCCTGTGTTGGCTACAGCTTTCTTTGTGGGGATTCTGCTGGGCTTGACCCCAGGGCTACCCTCTGGCTGAATTTCTTCACCTGTTGTTTTTTTTTTTTCTCTGCTTGGACTCCTGGTGTGGAGAGATCTGAGATCCAACATACAGGATCTGGGACTTTTGGACACCAAATTGTGTCCAGCTGGGTCAAATCTAGGTCTCTCAAGGCCTAGGCTTATTTAGACCACATGGGAAGATGAATTAGCAGTGACATATCCAGGGCCTTTTGGACTGACTGTGTGTGCTCAATAAATATGACAGAAAAAATTCTGGCCATGGTAGCAGCCTATGGACATGAGAGCTGAAGTGCCCAGACATAACTCATACCACAATTCAATGCTTAAGTACCTGTTCAAACAGCCCAAACAGCTTTTGAGCAATCATTCAGACTTCCCATGCCCAGGACCCTGAGATTTACCACTCCCCTGTTGGGGAATGCATTGGGAGCTGACCGAGGGCTCCAGGCTCCCACAGACTCTCTGATTTAGGAGTGCTGCCTTATGTGAGCATCTATTTGAACAGGAGCCATCAATACACCCTGACCTTGCCCTGTCCCTGCTCGAGATGTAGGTGATCTGTTCAGCTCTCCCATGGTTTTTGGAGTGGGGCCATCAGGTTTTGTGTAGGCAGATTTCCCAGATTGTTACACTGGAGTAGAAAAGATGAAAGTTGGTTTTCAAAGCTGCCTGAGGAGGCTGCTCTCTGTTCCTTGTGCTGTTCAAGACTGCCTGTGTTGACTGGAGCTGGGAAATGGTGTGGAATGGAGAGCATTGGCATGGGCACAGACACGACCACCTCCTTGTGCTGAGACCTCCAAGCTGCCTGGATGGGATTGCACTTCCAAATCAGAGGAAGTGGTGGTGCTGAATTCCAAGGCAAAGGGCTGTGCAGCAGGGAGGAAAATGGCTTTGTGTTTAAATGCAGTTCATCGCTTCACTCTGCCCAGTGGAGGGGATATGCAAAACCTATCAAAAGCAAAATATCAAAAGCATATCAAGCTCAGGAGAAAGTAACTGCTCTTGCTTTGCTGTTCCTGGATGTCCTGACCCCTTGTCCTGACTCCTCTGTCCCCCCTCAGCCCCAAGGGCTGTTCCTATTCTGTGCTCTCTGTTGCTTATGAGATCTCAAAGGCAGTCTGTGTGAGGGAAAAGGGCATTTCCAGGAGAAGGGAGGCCAGATCTGCCTGCTGGTGTCTGGAGCCCATGGCAGGGCCTTGACCTGGAGCCCTTCCTTTGTTTTATGGATCTGCTCCCTTTCCTTGGGGTTTTTCTGCTGAGTGTTGAATGCACTGGATGGTGCCTCTCAGTTGGTACTTGTGGCCATTAGCAGAGGGCTGGGCAGTGTTTACTCTGCAGGAGGGCCCAGGAGAGCAGCCCCTGCAGCCAGGGAGAGCCAGGAGCAGCCTGGGGAGTGGCTGAGGTGTGCTCTCACAGTCTGCAGGGAAGGGCAGCCCCAGCCTTGTGGAGATAAGGGTGCTGCTGCAGGGCCTGAGAGCACCTCACACAAAAATGGGGACTGGATCCAGCACCAGGCAGTGATGCTGAGACCTCTGCTTGGGAACAGGCCCAAAGAAAATTCCTTGCAAAGCCCATGGATTGCTTTCACAGTATCCTGTCCATTTTGCTGTCTATTTTCCCGGTTATTTTTGATTATCTGGCTGCAGCTGTTAAAACACTGGGCTTGTGCATACTTGCCCTCTCCTAGAGTTTGGTCCATACTACAAACATTGTAATGCTGAAAACTGTAGTACATTGAAGACAGAAAAATATCCATGTTAGGCATCCCTGGGTACAACTGGGACTTATGGCAGCAGGATATTTTATGGTCCTTTTACCTGGGTATGCAAGTTCTGCTGGTATTGATGTGGTGAACCAAAGGCAGGGTGCTAAAGTCAGAGCATAAGATGTTAATGACTGTGGGTTTGCACTGCAGATCTGCTTGTACAGCCAGGGAGCTGGTGGCAGGGCAAGGAGGAGCTTCTGGCAGCCTGTGCAGAGGGGCATGCAGCAATGAACCAGGGTTTTCTGTCCCCTGGAAGGTGGGCTCCACGCTCAGCCTGCTGCTCCAAGGGCAGGTGACACCTGGGGACAGCTCCTGGGGACGCTCTGGGTGCTCAAACCAGGCGTTTTCTCACAGCTTCGCTCTCTCATTCCTCGCCCCAGGGGAGCAAGTGGAACAGGCAGGGGGGTTTGGTGGTGGTTGTTTGAACTGATGCAGTGTTTCAGCTACTGCAGTTGTTCTGGGATGGATGTTCTAAGGCAGTGTCTCACAACTCTCACTGTTCAGCTGTATTTTAGAGAATGTTGTCGCTTCTCAAGATGACATTGCTTTGTAAAAGTAGGAAGTGGCTGCTGCTTGTCTCTGCTTGCTGTCCTGGCTGTGCTGGCTCCAAGGGCTGGACATGGGAATTTTGCCTTTTCACTCCAAGACAGCAGAGTTTGATTTGCAGGCGTGGCAAACGTGGGTTTTCCCTCCCGTGCAGACCTCTGAAATATTGCAGGTCAGGTCCTCGTTAGTCAGACAGAGAAAACACAACACCTTAATTAGCCAGGGAGTTGTTCATGGTTGTGTGTGCACTCTATGGAAAGTAACATGTTAAAGAAACAACTGTGGTGCTGAAAATACTTTAGTTTAGTATTTTTTTTTTAATTTAACCCATCGATTTTATTGCTCATTTTGTCCACAGGCTGAAATTGTGATTTGTTTGTCTGTTTTTGTGGGGTTTTTTTGCTTGGGTTTTTTTTTTTTGTTTTGTTTTGTTTTGTTTTGTTTTCCCCTTTGCAGTCCCTGATTGAGATCTGTTTGGTGTTCTGGGTCTGACTGTCAGGCAGCTGCAGCTCTGCCCTTGCTCTCTGGTTGTGTGTTTGCCCACAAGGGCCAGGGATTTCCAGCTGCTGATGGGAGTCTTGGCTGCCTGAAGAATCCAGGATGAGGCAGGAGCTCCAGAGTTTTACCTTGTTTATCTAAGAGGGAAAAACAGGAAGTAAGAGGAAAGAAAGAAGGTTTTATGAGCTCTGAATGAAAACTCCATCTTCCCAGGAATTTCTGTCTTTCTGCCCGGCTCCTCAGCTGTAGCATTGGGACATTTCTCATTTTCAGTGTTATAAGAAGCAGCATTGTTATGATGGAATCACCTAATTACCTCATCACTCTTTGCAAAATAATGATTTCCAGGTATTTTATTCAACCTTGGGGCAGGGAGTGCCGGGCACAGCTGGCACCTCCTTGGCAGGAACCCTTTGGAGATGCATTGCTTTCTTCTGTGCTCCTCTTACAACCTCTGCTCGTTGCCTTTGTTGCTGAGCTTTAATAGGACTCATTCTTTTCCGGCAGGAACATCAGAGTGCTGTGAGTAAGAGTTTGTTTTGCTTTAGTTTCTTCTTGCTGTCAACTGTGGATGCCTTTCAGCTGGTTTATTTTTTCTTGTTCCCCATCAGAAGATGTGTATCAGGGAATAGGATCTCTTAAAACTTTATTTCAGAATTTAAAGTAAGCACTGCTCTTGCTGCTTTTCTCCATTGCTCTGGGAAGTTATGGCAGCTCAACATTGCAATACTCACTAGTGCCATCAGCTTACAGACCTGGGCTTCTCTCATCTTTTGAGAACATTACTCATTACCCCATCCTATTAATAACAGCAGCAGAGCTGTTAGCTCATTTTTACCCAGGGTTATTAATTTAATAGTATTTATTTTTAACTTAATTTGTTTTCTTCTTGATATCTTCTTTTTTTTCAATGCTCTTTCAACAGCCAAAATCTTCTTTAAACTCTGTTAGAGGTAGGATGATGACTTGTAGATTTTGACTGCTGGGTCAGTATTTTTCCCCTCCTATTTTTGGGAAGAAAGGGATGAACAACAGCAGTGTCTTGGCTGTCCAAGGTGTCTGGAGCAAGGCCAGCCTGTGGGAGAAGGGGAGCCAGGACGGGGTGCAAGGCAGGGCAGCTGAGCTGTCCCTGGGAATGCACTGGGAATGTGCATTTCAGTACCCCAGGGCCTCAGTGCTGAATTCCTGATGCTCTGCAGCATAGATGCTCCTGCAGCTCTTGGAGTGCTCCCTGCTCCCCATGGAAGGTTCTGGTGCCTTCAGGGAGGGTTGGTGGAGTCCTTAATGGAGAGCTGGAGATCAGTCCCTGAGTGCCTCACACAGCTGAGGTGAATTGGGTGTGAATCCAAGGAATTTTTCTTTACTTCATCCATATTCACTTACAGTGTTTGCTGTGTCATAGCTGCAACCTTCCACAAGCCAATATAAACACCTCACTTGCTTTTGTGCTTTAAATCCTAAAATGTATTGATTTTTGTCATTCAGATGTCAATTAAACTCTGTCTCTACACATACCAACAGTTAAAACAAATCTCTTGACAGATACAGTGAATATCTGCTGGAAGAATTTTGTAAATCCTTGTTTAAAAAAATAGTAATGTATTTTTACTTTATATATAATTTTCTTGCTTTTAAATTTGTGTTAGAAAGAGAAAAGAAAATGTTTTTGAGTTTTCATGGCAGAAAAAATAAAGAGTAAAGAATGGTGGGTGTAGTTACTGAGACCAGCCTGCTCAGTTCTCTAAAGCCATGCACCAGTGTCCCTGAAAAATAAAAGATGAAAACAAAACCCATAAACAAATAAAGCCTGAGAGCACAAACCAGATATTTAATAAAACCATGCTGACACTAAACATAAGTAGTTATGATGCAGTTCAGGGCAGATGTGCTGTGTTTCCTGGTGGGATCAGGGGTTCTGTGAGAGTGGGAATTGCCAGTTTTACTCTGGGCTGTTTCCACTGAAGTTTCCTCTGCGCTGCCTCCAGAGCCTGGTGCTCCAGATTTACACCCTCAGTTAAGGGCAGGTGGAATTTACAGCTGTTGGATTAGGCTGTTGCAAATGTTTAGCTTTGGGCTGGCTTAATGAGCTGGCTCAGGTCATGAATCAACTGTGCCATTCATCATTGGGGCAAAACTTTGGGATGTGACTGGCAAGTGCAAAATGTGTGTTTGCAAGGTCACACAGTGACTGTATAACCCAGGACTTCAGATTTAATGAAGAATGATGCTTTCCTGGCTTAAATCCTTGCACTGGAAGGAGCCTTTTGCTCAGTTGGATAGAAGAAGACAGCATGATGTATCTCTAGGTAATGTTGAATTTCACATTTTAAATGTTTGTTAAAAGATGCATTGAAATAAAAGCAGGAGTTTTGCATTCCCAGTCACACTCAGAGGGGCAGGGAGGTCTGGGGTCCCCCAGCAGCTCATGGTGATAATGTCATGTCCAGGTATATTACAGCCAGGGATATTACAGTCAGGAGTAGCCCACAAACATTACAGGAAATTAATCCAGCAAATATATTCTTTCAGGGTTATCAGCTCATCTGAAGTAGCATCAAAACTCAGCCTGTAATATAATCTATTCAACATTTGCTTCTTTCAGGCTTACAAGGAGCATCCTGTCCCAGAGGAATGCTCTGCATCATGAAAGACCTGCCTGGTGAGAGCCATTGGACGGGCAGTTCAGCTGCTGCTTGGTGAGAGACAAACTACATTTGGCATAAAAAATGGGGGCAGCAGACTTCCTCTACATGTATCTATAAATTGCCAGGCATGATTCACCAGCTGAGGGAACTGGAAGTTTTGGTGGTAATGAAATCTTGCAGAGTCATACATTTACCATACTCTACTGGCTGATGACTGATAGCTTTTACAAAAGAATCAAACCGAGCCCTTGATGTAGCTCTGAAATATTCTGCCTTCCAAAGAGATGTCCCAGGCTTCTTCCCAAGGTTGCTAATCTGCCATCTCCCTCCTGCCCTAAAACAGGAGTAGACACATTCCCTGTGTCAGCAGAGAGCTCTGTGAAGGCTGCATCAGACCCTGAATGACTGAAAGCACTGGTGGGACCCTGTGCCACGCTGTGACCAAAGCAGAGAAATGATTGTTTGGTACTTAAGCCTGCTGAAATGCAGTTCTTCCTGTCTGGATATCACTGTGATGTATTCCCAGCAGGATTTTAAACAGTTCATCTGAACAGAGACACTGCATCCTTGCAGGAAATCTGTAATGGTCTGTAATACAAAATAGAATATTTTCACTGGGTTTTGAGACTTACTCTTCTGTATGCATATGATAAAACCAGCAGCAGTATCTTCCTTTCCTTTTTGGTTTTTTTCAGACTGTAATTGAGGATTTTGGTTCTATATCACAGGGATAAATTGGGGGAAAATAAATATCACTGTTTAAAACATTAATATAATGGGGGCAAAAGAAAATGAGATAATTCCTTGATGCACTTTAGAGTCTTCAGTTACTCAGATTAGGAAACTGTTACTTAAAAAACCTAGAATCAGCTTGCTTTAGACAAGAGAAGCTCCCTGGAAGTTCATTGTTCCACTGCTACCACCCTGCAGTAACAGGACACTTCTGTGATGAATGTACAAAATTGCCTGAACAAACCATTTTGAGTGGTGCCATTTCTTTACTTTCTGAGGGAGCACAAGCTGAGTGTGGAAGAGTGCAAATGCATTTTGGAGAGACTGATAGAAAACACTCTGCGAGTAAACTCATGACAAAACCCACTGATTTCTACCTTATACATTCTTTCCATTAAAGGTTGCATTTTTTGTTTGGGGAATCCCCCAGTGGTGGTACTGATAAAAGCACATGAGTTAATCCATGACAGCACTGAAGTTCAGGGGGCTTCCACCTATCCAGGCACAGTCAGAATATTTATGGGACAGTCATTAAAAATGTTTACAATCCATTGACTACTTGACACGCACATTTGTGGTCAAAGTAATGAAAATATGGAGACTACTCTCATACATGGTGACTTTGACTTTAAAAAAGCCATCTATTGAGTTTTAGCTACTTCATTATACGCTCTTGTGACATGGCAAGTAAATATTGCTACTTAGCTGCTAGGGCTAAACATTTTTGATCATAGGCAATTGAGATTGAGGCTTATTTAGTTCACCATTAAGTTGGAAAAGCATTTTTCTGTGGAGGAATTAATTGTATGCATCTGTGAAATTGGATTAATACAATGGTTTTATTGACTCTAAAAGTAAATCCTTGTTTGAGATGATCCCTTAAATACAAGTCAGGATGTGCCCAAATTGGAGTTCTCGTGTTTAGGGGAGCTGAATTTGCCAGAATTGATGATAAAAGTTGGTTAGTTAGTGGAATTGAGCTAGATGAATTTTTAAGGGATGTGCTAGAAGCTGCAGGTTAAATTCTGCTTTGTGCTGGAGCTTTCTGCTGAATCATTAAGGGTTTATGCTATAAATATGGTGTCTTAATAGCCACTTTTTTCCCCTGAACTCACCTGAAAGTTATCATATATTAAGATGCTGACTTCTCTGAGTACCTTGCTACTTCCTGCAGGGGAGATAATGGTAAGTTATTGATGCATTTTGACAGCTTTTCAACCAAGTTGTCTGTGTGGAACAGAACTGTACCAAACGTAGCCTTCCAGACATTAATGTGTAATTTGTCATTGCAGGAACAGTAAAACAAGCCTGGAATGTGTCTCAATTTTCTGAGCAGCAAATGAACAGAAAAAAAAAAAGAAAAAAAAAAATCTCTCTTGTTGCTTCTGGCACAAAGGAGTCCCAGGGAGAGCTGTGAGCTCCAGGGCTGAGGATGTGTGGGGTGTTGGAGCAGTGGGAGCAGCCGAGCGTGGGCTTGGGGACAGTGACAGTGACAATGACAGTGACAGGCTTCTCTGCTCTGCTCCGCTCCTGGAACAGCTTCTGACCCAGCCAACCCAAGAAGTTATTTTCCTTTTTTCTGTCTTGTTCTGTCTTGTTCCTTCCCCTGGGCTCCTGCCTTGCCGTGGCTGTGCTTGCTGCCCAGGAGGAAATGCCAGCAGGAATCGTGTCACCAGGAGCCATCCAGCCAGTGCTCCAGTGTCCATGTCCTCCTGCCTTTCATGTCCTTGGCTCAGAATTAACTGTAACAGGAATCCCATGTGTAAGTAAAAATACTGTCAATATTGAATATTTTAAAACTGAGCCTGGGATATTTTTACCCTTTTTTTCAAGGGTATTAAAGCCTCTTTCAAACAGGGCAATTTTTGGATACAAGGTCAACACAAAAACTCCTCTAATAGAAATCCTTGTATCTCTTCTTTCACTGGAAAAACCGTTGTGGGAACTGCTGAAAGTAGGTCTTGGTCTGGCATTTCATATTCTAAGAGAATCACAAGGTTGTGATTAATTGGGTTTCGAAGTTGCCACTGACTTCCCTTTACCAGAACTGATGCTCCAGTCCCTGATGAGAAGGGAAAATCACAGGCATCTACATTTCAATGTCTACCAGAGCCTTCCAGATATTTTGATTCCCAGAGGAGGCTGTTTTATTCTTCCTATCCTGTATGGTCAGTAGCACCCATTTTATCTCCCACATCAGAAGAACAAGAATTCAGTTAATGCCTGTCTTTAAGCAACTGGACAGTTGCCAGCCAGTATTTCAGTCTAGCTTAAGTGAACAATAAATGGACAAATACCTGTTTCCTTCAATGGCATCAGCAGGGCTCAGTGACTGCAAAAGGACTCAGTACATTTGCCTTTTATGTAACAAGAAGTGGGTTTAAATTGAGCCACCGCCCTGGAAAGAGAGCAAATTCTGAAACAGAAACAGGTTTCTTAAATTTTGTTTGTTGTCTCTGTGTGTGAGACTGGGTGAAGCCTTAGTAGAACCCAGACAGTGCATGGCACAGTGCAAACCTTCCTCTTCAAAATCCACCCCACCTGTCCCCAAATCTGAATAGTTTAAGAGCTTTGGGCTGGTACGAATTAATTGATCTGAATGGATAAAGGTATTTATAGTAACAGGGAAGAGAGTGACTTCCTAGCTGAGGAAGAGGAAGAGGAAAACAGTGAGAAGTTTGGAGAGAAAATGGGAAATGTTTGGTTTGAGAATCTCTGGTGCCCTTTTTGCATTTCTAGGGTTTTTGATTTGAGGCCATGAAGGACAAGGAGGAACAATTGAGTATGTGTGGGTGCAGGAAGGGGAGGAGACAATCAGTTAGGAGAGTGTGAAGAAAAAGTTAGGCAGAGCAGGGCAAAAAAAGGAAAGCACCTTATGGAATGAGGAAAAGGGAAACCAGAGAAATTATACAGAAATAGGAAGGAAAAGGTGGAAAACAGGAAAGAACTAAAGTGAAGAACTAGAAATACCCAAGAAGAAGTAAATGAGGAACTATCCTGAGGAACAGCAATGGTAAGGAAGAAATACAAACTTATTTTTGTGGAGTTTTTAAACCCACATGCACTTGTATCTCTAGTTTATCTTTTAGCTGTTACAGGCAGAAATACTGAGCTCTAAGATTAGTGAAAGCATGGTTTAACCTTTTAAAATCTGGATTTACAGCAGTGGAAACTCTGGCCTCTTGGGTCAGAGCTGATCATCCTGACTATGTGCCTGGAGTGGGAGCAGCCCTTTGCAGGGTGAGCACCAGGGGAGGTTGGGCAGCAATTCCTTGGGATGTTTTTCAGGCTGCTGGATGCCAGTGATGATTCACAGATTGATATGGGATGTTATTCTGACACTAAGCAGCCCATGACTGTCCCAGAAACTTTTTCCCAGATTTTTATTGTATTTAGGATTGTAATTTAGTTTATCTCCAAGTATACCTGAAGCAGCTTTTCTCAAAGCATCAAGAAATAGATAAAAAATGCAAATGAAGCCAAATGATGCTGTACCAATCTCCTTAAGGAGTTTGATTCATTGAAATGATGTGTAGCCCCTTTTTTGCCTGGGTACAAAGTTGTTTTAGCATGTTTTTAGCAGTTCTCCTGACTGTGTGAGGGCAGAGGGAGGCAGAGAGACCCATGAGGTGTGGAGGTTCACGAGGTACAGAGGAAAAGCAGTGTACAATCCTGGCAATTACAGCTGCACTGGGGATAGCAGGGTGCTCCTGAGAGGTGACAGCAGTGATGCCAGGGACATGTTGTGGTGTGGGGAGCTCTGGAGTGACAGTGGCTGCACAGGCTGCCCTTTACAGCTGAAGCTTCTGCAATCCTGTGCAGCAGAGACAGGAGGGGAAGAGGAGAACTGAAACAGTTCAAGTGCTGACAATTGGCATTGCTGAGGGAATGGATGTGAATGGCACAAAATTAACAGATTACATCCTGCCAAGTTTCTTCTTAATGGATGTCATTCCCACATCCTCAGCAGGCATTGGAACAGCAGAAACAGCCTCCCGGCTCTCACTGTTTAAATAAGACAATGCAACTCCTCAATAAATCTGAGAGATGGAACTGGGTTTTTTTCCTGAAATCTTGGCGTTGATGCCTGAAGGAACTGGAACAGAGGCTGGATGGAGTTAAGAGGAACAAAGTGGATATTTACTGAAGTGCCTTCAAAGGCCACACCCGGGCAGTACCAGAGCCACAGCCGTGGCTCTGCCTGGATGGCTCCAAGATGGAAGCAAAAGAGCTTGGTCACCAGATCTCACATTTTGATAAGTTTTAGTCCATTTGCATATAAGAGTTAACTGTCCAATTAACAGCTTCAAATGATGACGTTTCATCCTCCTTGTTTGCTTGCCTGCCCTCCTCTTTTCACATTGTTTATGCTTTGGGCCTGAAGTTTGAAGATATTGTCCTTGAGTCTCCAGCTGGAATAGGATTGTTTTGTCTCCACCACCCTGTGAGAAGATCCTGGTAACACAATATAAAGCTAAAAGCTGCACACCAAACCAGAGCAGAAACACTTAAACCCCAAGGTATCAGTTTGGTGATGCTTTTGGGCTCCATCTTGCCGGGCGTTGGGTGTCTCAGCTCCCATTGAGCTCAGAGACAGGTGAGCCCTTGGCATCCCCAGCTTTTTGCCCAGCACTGCATCTCCCCAGGAAGGCGTGTTTGCCTCAGGGGATGGAAAGGTGAGTGGGCAAAATGTGACAGCTTCCTTCATTTGCCCTTCTCAGTAGGGACTGTGGCACCAGTTCTGTTGAAATGAATTCAATGGCAACTTCCAAACCCAATAACACAATCCTGTGATTCTCTGAGAATATTAAATGCCTGCTCAGGACCTACTTTTGGCAGCCAAATCTGAAATAAATGTTAGTACCTGAAATTAGAACATAATCACAGGTTTGGTGAAAAAAGAAATCCTGATCTGCTCTTACACTGGCTTGATGGATACTGAGGCTGACATTGGAGTTTATTATGTGACTGACCTGAAAATTAAAGAGGCTTTAAGAAAGAACTGACGTAGACAATGTTTTGTGGCTTATTCTGTGTGAGTGACTGAATTGTCTTTGACAGGACTCAGTGTAATACCTTTAAATGTCCCATGATATATTTGGGACTCTGTGACTCATGAAAGGGCTTTGGGACCTGAATTTTACTTTCCTCTAGACTTGTTTGACCTCCCTTTCTCAATTTTTCCCTCCTTCAGAATTAGTTAAATAGATATGTTGTAAAAATTAATCTTTTTGGTGTTTTAAAATCCCTGAGTGAAACAGAGATCTGTGAAGGTATCATTTGAGACCTTAAGTTCCTAAGTGTATTCCTAGTCACTGTTACAGCTGTTAACTGGAATAGTCAGAACTCCTGGTCATGGATTACTTGAGCAGGGCACTGTAAAATATGAAGCACAAGTGTACAGTAAACTTTAAAGAAATTCATAGAATAAGAAATAAAAAATTTCATCAAAGGCCACAAAGCATTTTTTTTTTGCATTTTATTTTCTGAAGAAACAGAAGACAGGCAAGAATATGGGCTTCAGTTAGATGAAAATATTTAATCTGTCCCTCCGTGTTGTCTCAGTGGCTGCCTCATCCTTTTTAGGATTTGGATATATAGATTTGAAATGGAGAAAACAGCAATACAAACCAGCCCTCTCTGTGTGAACGCTGAGCATGATTCAAGCAGCAGGGAGGGACAGAAACTGCACTGGATGTTTTCCACCTCCATCACAGCTCCTCGCCCCTACCAGGCAAGCAGCAGCAGTGAAGTTGTGGGGCCTCTTTGCCTGTCAATTCAGAAGCTAACAGATTGTTTCCAGGGCTGGATTACACTGCAGTGAGATCTTAATGAAAGTTTCAGGCTCACTTGTATGTTTTTAAGATAGCGCCCTAAACATTTCCTCCAATACAGCCAAGTGCAAAGTGAATTGCTTTGATTTACCTCCCCTGAAGTAGGGGTATAATAATTTCTTATAAACACGAGTGGCACAAGGCAAAGTTCCCACTGAAACAGGGCATTTTAGTGCTTTTATCTCTGCCTAGAAAGGATTGGAAAGCAAATCTGTCAGTAAGGGCTGTTAACTGTTTAACTCCTGGAAGCCTTCCCACTGAAGTGATGCTGAGGTGTCACTTGAATTAACACTGTAATGTGAGCTGGTAAAGAACAGAGTTGTTCCTTTTCCCCTGTAGCATAAAGCTGGTGTCATGTGAGGGTTCCCCATTCACACAGTTGTGCTCACTAAAGTAGGATATTTATCATTTCTCATCCTATTCCAGTAATCAGGAGCTGGGACAAAAGGGCACATGAGTGTCTGGATCCAGCACTGCATGTAACCCAGATGGAATTCCTTCCTTTGATCCAAATAAACTTCAGATGAAGCCCATGGAGAAATTCCTTCCTCTCTTCCACCCATGCCATGTGAGAGAGAGGAGGAGGCCACTTCAAACCCTGAGCAAGGGGCAAAATGTTCCCTCCAAAGGCCAGGACCCGCACAGGGTGTGGCAGCCTGTGAATCCCCTGGAACATGGCACAGGACAGGCTCTGGCCTCGTTTGCTCCAGGGTTCTCTGAAATCTGTGCTCATCTTGTGCCTGGGAATTGGGATTTGTACTTAGGTACTTGGTATTTCTGCATGGAAAATGAATGAGCTCAGGAAAGGCTTTTCACACCCTACAAGAGCCAGGAAAGGTGAGGGTCAGGGTCAGGATTAGGGTCAGGGTTAGGGTTTGGATTAGGGTCAGGGTTGGGGTCAGGGTTAGGATTAGGGTTAGGGTCAGGGTTAGGGTCAGATACAATCAGCAGGATTGGGAGCTGATGCTCTGCCTCCCCTCTGAGGGACACAAGCACATATACTTTCTAAAATGCAGATGCCTATCACTTTGCTTACAGAGTTGTGCTCTACTATAACTGAGTGGGAAGGATTTGGGAATTGTGAGGGACTCTGTCCACACTTAAGAATTTTGCAATTTAAGTTGAGGTCTCAAAAACATGTTGATGTTATCTGGTACTTTTCTTTTATGGTGAAAATATTAATGCTGCAATTACTGAGAAAGACAAACCTGGGACCTGTAAAACAAAACAATAACAGTCTTGTAAACAAGTGTCTGTATGATTGCTCTTGACATTTTAATTTGCCACTTGTTTAAAAGTCCATTTCCTTGACCTGAAGAGCCTAAATTTGAATGAATTTGAGCATCCCGCGGCAGCAAGATTGCTAATGCTACTTCTAAAATGGCATAAATAATACTGACCAAGAGGAGGTATTTAATATACAATTATCTTCAAATAATAATCTGTTGTTTTTTAGTCAATATCCTTCCAGTGCACGTTTCCGAGCATGCCTCTGCCTGTGGGTTCTCCTCCCCATTGATTTGCTGTGGTCACTTGGCACGAAGTTGCTCCCAGCCTGTTTTTGCTGCCTGTGTCGCACTTGGCTCTGGGAAGCCCTGCAGAAGGCTCTGCTAGCCAGCCCAGCAGTGGTAAATGCTCCTGGTACTGCTTTTAATTTGCCCTGTTTTCCAGAGGGATTTGGGAGAGCTGTCAGATGTCAGTCAGGGAAGTGAATTTGCATTGTGTGAAAAGCAGCACAATGATGGCCTCGGAGCCTCCAGTTCTGTCAGATGGTGCAGGAAGAGAAGCAGAAATAATTCACACCTTCAGTGCCAGGTTTCACATGGAAACCATCAGACAGGATCTCTGCTGCTTCTAGGATGACTCTGCATTTGGGTAATACTTCAATTGTCATGTAAATTTTAGAGTAAGCAAATACAAAGTCCCAACACGTGTTTAACTTGCAGAAGATAAGCTTAATTTAACAGTGCTCGGCTCCTGTAGGTGGGAAGATGCATTGTGATGGTAATTGTGCTGCATCTTCTCTCACCAGCTCTACTTCCTTGAGCCTTCTGTCTCTGCCAGCTCCCTCTGCCACCTTGCAGAGCTCACCCAGAGGCTGTGATCTCTTTTAATTGCTGTGTGGCAGTGTAGGAGCTTGGTTAATTGTGTGCTGTGCCAAGCTGAAGGACAGGAAGATGTCTGTGTTGCCGTTGTTCTCTCTCAGCACATGAACCTGTCCCAGTGGTCTGTGATTCATTTTGAATCAATAGTTCTTTAAATGTACAGCAGAAAGTGTGATTTAAAGTCAAATTCATCTAGATACATTTAACAGTGCTTTAAAAAATTTATTACCAGCTGAACTGGTAGCAAAATGGCCATGCTGCTTATGATTTGGCTGGTATCCTGACTTTCTTGCTTTTCAGATTATTTTTGAATAGTTTGGCAAATCTGTACTTTCAGGCAGTTCAGCACATCTCCTCGTAATACAACATAAATTGAACTGTAAAAACTAATGGACTGGAATACATCAGGGCTTTAAAGACTTATGGCCAATTCTATATATTTTGTGCAGTGAAAGAGGCTCTCAGCCTCAGGTCTGTCATAGGAAAACTCGACCTGAAGTTGAAAAACTATCCAAGCTTTCCTGTAATGGCAGTCTGTCTGCTCTGGGGAATGGCCTGGCTCCTCTTGAAATGCAGTACTTACACAGAAATTCTGATTTAATCCCTTCTTTTGGGGGCTAACTCGTTGCTCTTGCTGGATGTGCTGCACTAAGGAGGAGAGGAAGGAGCAGGCGTGGGCTGAGTGAGCGATTCAGACAGGAGGACACGTGGCAGGGAGACCTGGCCAGGCTGCTCGAGTGGTCGGCAGGGGCTTCTGAGGCTGACTTTGGGCCACCTCTGTGGGCAGGAGCCAGCTTTCTTGAGGCAGCAGATGTCCCCTTCTTTCTGTGCTCCAGTGCTTGTTAAAAGTGGGGATGTGTCAGGTTTAAAGAATGTCATCTCGCTGAGCCACAGCCTGCCCAAATGCCAGGCTGGCTCTGAGAGCTGCTCAGCCCTGCTTAGTGGCAGCATTTCCTCGGGGTGGGGCCCTCTGGAACTCGTGCCACTGTCACCGTCTGTGCACCCAGGGGCTCGAGATGGCCTTTCCCCCGCCCAGCCCAGCATCAGCACATTACAAATCACACGTCACACGTCACACGTCACACGTCATNTCACACACGTCACACGTCACACATCACACGTCACGCATCACATGTCACACGTCACGCATCACATGTCACACGTCACACACGTCACACACGTCACACATCACACGTCACATGTCACATGTCACATGTCACACGACACACGTCACACATCACACGTCACATGTCACACGTCACATGTCACACGACACACGTCACACAACACATGACATGTCACACATGTCACACATGTCACACGTCACACATCACATGTCACATGACACACGTCACACATCACACGTCACATGACACATGTCACACATGTCACACATCACACATCACACATCACACGTCACACGTCACACGTCACACCACGGCCATGTCCCAGAGCCTGGGATGGATGTCACAGACTGCTCTGTGCTGGGATGAGCTTATCTCCCTGCCTTGGACCTTTTCCTAATACATTTGGAGTCCAAGACTCATCTTGGCTGTTTTCTTCCCAGCCTTTTGCTCCACATTTATTGTCAGCAGGCCCAGCCATCTGCACCCGAGGGAAGTAAGTCAGCTTGATGTCAGTTATGTGGAAAATTGAGGAAAAAAGAGATGGCCCCTGACTTGAATAAAACACCATCAGTTCTGCAAGATCTAAGTCTTCTGTCACAGTTACAAAGATATTTTATTTCTCAGGGGACAAGAATGACTTTTTTGGGGGTGATGGAGGAGTTTTTTGTTTGTTTTTTTGATGTTTCATTGGAGTTTTTTGTTTGTTTTTTGTTTTTAACCTAAGTAGATTCCAAAGACTTTAAATATATAGTGATAATAATAAATTATTAATATTAATTAATTAAACATACATTATGTTCCTACAAGCATAATAGAAATTTATCCATGACTTGCTACTGATAATTTGTTTGTACATTGACTTGATACAGATACCTGAGTATTTCACAAGTGTAAATGAATTCAGGCTCGCTGCTCACTTTTTAGATAAATAGTAACATAATTCTTTTTAAAGAATAAAGTAGCTTGCCACTACTGTTTAATACGTATTTTTTTAAGTACTAGGGCTGCTGGAGCCATATTTCTGTTATATTTGTGTCTGAGCTTACTGACATTTTCAGCTGGAGTATCAGAGAATCATGGAATGCTTTGGGCTGGAAGGGATCTTAAAACTCATCCCATTGGGCAGGGACACCTTCCACTGTCCCAGGCTGCTCCAAGCCCCAATGTCCAACCTGGCCTTGGGCACTGCCAGGGATCCAGGGGCAGCCACAGCTGCTCTGGGCACCCTGTGCCAGGGCCTGCCCACCCTGCCAGGGAACAATTCCTAATTCCCAATATCCCATCCAGCTCTGCCCTCTGGCAGTGGGAGCCATTCCCTGTGTCCTGTCCCTCCATCCCTTGTCAATTGTCTCTCTCCATCTTTCCTGCGGCTCCTTCAGGCACTGCAAGGCCACACTGAGCTCAGCCCAAAGCTTCTTCTGTCCAGGTGAACAATCCCAGCTCTGCCAGCCTTTCCTCCCAGCAGAGCTGCTCCATCCCTCTGCTCATCCTGGTGCCTCCTCTGGGCTCTCTGCAGCAGCTCCAGGTCCCTCCTGTGCTGGCCCTGGGCTGGGGCAGCTCTGCAGGTGGGCTCTCACCTGAGGGGGCAGAGGGGCAGAATCCCCTCCCCTGCTGCCCACGCTGGGGTTTCAGGGCTGGGGCAGACCCGGCTCTCCTCTCCAGCCCTGACTCTCCAGAGAGCAGCTCCAGGTCCCTTCCTGAAGCCAGCCAGGAGTCAGAGATGTCACAGTGAGGAGTGGCAGGTGCTGGGGCCACATTTGTCACTTCAGAGCCAGCCTAGGCTGCCCTGGGCTGTGCCTGACCTCTCCTTGCCAGCAGCTCACACACAGGTAGGGAAAATGCAGGAATTCCTGCTCAAAATGCATTTATGTTCTTTGGTCACGTTTGGTCAGATAGGTTCTCAGCTCTGTAGATCATTGCCTGCAGACAGCATCCACCCCACAAAGCACAAATTAAACAATTACAGTTCAATGTGATCTAAAACTACACAGAAGACACCTGCAGAGGGGAGCTGGCAATTTCCTTCCAGATCTGTGCATTCCTTGGGCTGGGAACCAAATTGTCTGGAGCTTGTGATGGCCTTTACTTCATTGCCACCACAGCACAGCAAAGTCCAGCCAGGCTTTGCCTCAGCTCTCACAGTGAAGGGCAAGAGGCATCAAAAAAGCAGAAATGTTGCCCTGAGTTTACCTGTTCAACAAACAGATTTAAACTGGGGACATAGAAGGAATATTTTAATTTCTAGTTTAATATCCTAATTTATTTTGTATAGCTAATCTTTTGTATTCAGTGTATCTGCCTTCTACTGAGTGTTATGGCTTGTATAAAACACTAAATATAAATTGTAGTGTGTTATAATACTAATATATTCTCAATTTATTAGTTCTCAGTCTATCCTCTGAGAACCTGACAATGAATATTAAATAAAGCTGCTGTCACAAAAGCATTTCACATTATAGCCTTGGATAATTTGTAATATACTAAATACTTTGCATTTAATGAAAAACCATTGGCTTGCATCTACTAGTTCAGAATTAGTTTTGAACTGAGATAGCCAAGGCATTAAAATGACTTTATGTCAGTAAGTACATATGTTTTTGGGCTTTATTTTGTGGAAGTTCTTTATTTGGTGCAATTCAGACATCAGTAATATTTATGAAAATTACTTGTGCAATCAGCTGTTACTGTCTCAGGAATTCTTTTCTCTGTCTTTATGGTCCATAGATTTGTCTCACTTTGAGGGCTTCTTTTGTGTAAATAATTCAAATTATTCTTTTCATTTTAATATGATCTAATCAGTATGTATCATGCATTTTAATGTGATAAGAGTTTCTAATTATTTAGAACCATTATTAGTTTTCTGAAATTCAAGGGAATTAAATCACAATGATTGTAGTTCCCTCTAGCATTGCTGAGGAAGTTCTTAGCATTTAAACTAAATTTCTCAACTAGATTTTCTTAAGATGCTTGGCAGACATATTAAATTGTGTTAAATTTCAAGATTTTGTCTTTATTTTTGAGAATGACATTAAACTGTTGTTGCTTCATGGCAGTCTGATTGCAAAGAATGGGGTTTGACTTTGCTATTTTTAAATGTGGGTAGCATGATTTAAAGATCGTTTGTCTTGTGCCTGTCCGTCCCCATCTCCCCACATCTGTTTTCCCTTTTTGGGATTTTAAATCTCATGGTTGGTGAGGTAGAACGTGGGATATTAAGACCAGAATTTTTGGTGAAATTCAGTTAATGCAGCACAAAACAGGAGCTGTAAAGTCTTGTTTGTCTGCAAAGGCAGGTTTTTTTATCACAAGTGATACAACCATTTGCCCAGTCATGTGCCTCTGCTCTGGCCAAGAAACACTGTCCTCAGTACGTCTTTTGTCAAAAGAATCTTCATTTTGAGAAGAAAAATATTTTAAAACTGTAATTTTCCAAAAGTACAAATGAAATGAAATCTTTACTGCTGTATGGTTCTTAGTTGGACCTGCATATTTAATTCTTAAAATTTCCATGCTCAGTGTAGAGGATTAGAATATTGTAAATGTGAAAAAAATGGCACGAGATGAAGGAACATCTGTGAAAGGAAACTGCTCTGCAGACTGCAAAGCACAGGGAGACTCGTTACTCTGGGGGGGCACAGTCTGAAATTTAGTAGAGATGGGGAAGGATTTTGTTGTTCTGTGCCTGGCCCTGCCTGAAAACTGCCTGCAATTATTAATTTCTGGAGGCAGGGTGGATCTGCAGAAAGGACAGGGTGGGCACAAGTGGGTGCAGGGCTCTGTGCTGGTGCTTTCACCAGCAGGCTGAGTTTAGGAAGTTGGTTTGGAGGAGCAAAGTCTAAAGCTGAAGACAAGATTGCCATGGGTTGACTTTCCAGTGATCCCCAAGAGGCAGACTTTGCATCCAGTTGAGGTGGAAGGTTTGGATGGTTGGGAATATTAAAGGAATGAAGGCTCCACAAGATCTGACACAAGAAGAAAGGAAATAATTTATTAGGGGTTTCATTGGACTTCACCTGAAGTATTGGGGACTTCAGTGGATTTTATCTGGATTACTGTACAGTTGAAAAAAATATGAATATTGTCTACAGTATCTTCCAGAGCCTTGGGTGCCTCTGGTTTGACTTGGAAAGCTGGGAATGCAGCAGAGGGGTGAGTGTCATGTGTCTGAGCAGGTGAAACACCCAGGATTCATCTCCCAGCAGGGCTGTAAGGGATCACTCAGATCACTGTAGTGAGATACTTTGATAAGGATTAAGCAATAAGAACTTAGGACCACAAAATTCAATCCATATGAAATGACCTCACATAATTGAAAACCAACACTGGATGAACAGAATAATGTGGTTTGCCCTCACTTGAGTCATTCTGTAGAAAACTCTTTGGAGGTTCTGTGCTCAGACTGCATCCCAGAATGATGCTCCTGACTGTGCATGGACGTGACAGAATTCACACTGTCCCAGGACAATATCTTAATGCTCCTTGGTTCCATGCACTCTGGATGTGGTTAGAATTGAATCATACTCTGAATTCATCAGCACTGTTTTTCATTTGTAACAGCCTAAAGCTTTGGGGGTTTCAGAAGAATTTGCTTCAGCTTTCTTTTTCATTAGAATTTATTTGGAGCTGAGGGAAATTCCAACAGCCAGAAGCATCATCACATAAATTATAGGGTTGATTCCACTCCCTGGCCTGGCACAGCTTTGGGGCAAACGTGTTAAACCCTGGCAATACAGGTGTGCCTCTTCCTTCTGATTTTCTACTTTAATAATGAGAAACTTTGAGGCCATAATTTACAAATGCAAAACACTGATTAGCTGTTTTAATTAAATTATTAACAGCTTAATATGCTTTGTATGCTTTTCCTAGAAAGACTTGGATTATTTCATTGCTTCAGGAAACACGAGGGGTTTCTTTTTTCCTTGAGGCAGTGCTGTGTGCATGTGCTGGAATGGGAACCTTTGGGGTGAGCTTGGCAGGTTTTGGGAAGGGTCTGGTGGCTGCTTCAGGTCTGAGCTCCATCAGCTCCTCCTCCCCCTCTGGTTTTTGGTGCTGTGGCTCTGCAGAACTTCACCCAAGGAATCTACCATGGAAGTGCATCCTGGTGTCTTCTGTGTGGGAACTTTTTTCAGGTGGGTCAGGGAATTTCCACATTTTTCTGGGATGCCTGGTGGCCCAATTGGAGCTGTTGAGCAGCATGATCTGAGCAGAGCTGGGGAAATCCCAGGCACTTCCATGTTGAGCATGTCTGAGGTTTCAGCCCACAGTCTTCTGGTTCCCCTGTGGAGGCTTCACCTCTGAACCCTTCTCTCTTACAGACCCTGGTTTGTGGGGCTTGGAAAGCCAGGAAAGGGCAGGTGCCCAGAGTGGGAGCTTTTTGGGTTTAGAGAATGTGCAGGAGACAGTGGGAAGCTGAACTAGACTTTCAGAAATCATCTTCAGAAAGTCTGTGCAGTAAGAGCCTCTGTGCTACAAGAATGTAAATTTTTATTTCTTCCTGCAGTTTGTTACTACGTCAGGCCCTGAATGCCCAGGCAGGGTGGTGTGGCTTTAAATCTTCACCAAAATTTTAGGAATTACTTAGCTTACAGTGCTTATGGGCCTTCCATACAGATGTGTATGGACACAAAGGTGTTGCAGCTGCAGCTCTCTCAGAACTCTGCTGCATCTCCACAGCTGCTTTTTCCAAAACCACAGAGCATCAGCTCAGCTCCTCTCACACCAGCCCAACAGACTTCCAACAGCACAGAGCATTTCTCACCCCCATTCACTCCCAGAAAAAGCTACTTGGCTGACAGCAACCTGTTTTTGAGTGTAGACAAGGCTGAAGTAATTTCATTGCATAACCTGCCACTTAATGGCTACAATTAGCTGAATGAAATTTCCCACAATGGCTGGAGTTAAACTTCTAATGATTTTGCTCTTGGCAAAATGCACACTTTCCTCCTAAGACTCCATAGTTGATTATTAAAAACCCAAGGTATCATTTAGACTTCCCTGCTCATATCTATCATAAAGAAAAATAACATTACATATGTTTACTGCTGTCACCTGCTTCCTTCCCACAATACATGTGTTCTGCAGGATATTAAAAAATCTATGATGCACAAGTGAGTCGTAACAAGAAAAGCAATTACATCTCTATCTTTATTCAGAGCACATAAGGTTTTGGGCTGTTCAGACAAAGATATGACATTTTCAGGCAGACAGTGTTATTGTTCCACACTGTGCAGTTTAGGATCTTTAATAAGAGCTTTCTCTTGAAAGCCTTTCTAGAATATTTTTGCATGTGCTCAGCTGGGTGTTCACGTGTGAAGGTCCAGTGCAGGGGCAGGAGAGGGTTAAGGACAGGGTTAATTCTCCTGTCCATGTAAAGAGCAAGCTCTGGGCTCTTGGGGCTGCCCTTGGCAGTGCCCTGGGCAGAGATGGAGCCAGTGGTGGGGCTGTGAATGCAGGGACAGTTTGTGTCTCACTGATCACCCAGACTTTGCCGCTTGATAGTGCCAGGAGCAGAGGAATGAATACCTGCACAATCCAAGCAGGTTTTGCACGTGCAGACACGCTGTTCTGAGAGGCACAGAGCTGGTGCCCTCTGCACTCAGCCCCTCCTGCTCTTGAGGCAGTGGAATCAAGGCAGACCAAGAGCCCACAGCTGGAGCAGACCTGGACCTCACTGTTGAGTGCTCTGTGGCTCTGAACAGTTCAAATGCAGCTCCCCAAAGGGGCAGTGCTGGTGGAGGGGCTGCTGAGCTCTCCAGCTCTCTGCTCTGGGCACACGAGCCTGGAAATGACTGACTCTGGTTTGTGCTGCACAACTGCACTCTGAACAGGGTCCCTGCAGGAGCAGAGGGGCCTCAGGAACCCTGAGTGTCATTTTCCCATTGCATAAAGCATTTTTGGAGCTGTGCCTGCTGTCACTTTTCTGAGGTTGTGTGGGTGTTTTGTGGCTCTTGGCCACGTGGTTTTCCCCAGCAGGAATCTTGACTGACCCTGTCTGGTACCATGAGGAAGATGCTAAGGATTAATATTTGGTGCTCCTCTGTATCACATGCAGGTGTCTTTCCAGTGTCTTCCTAGTGAGAAATCCTGGGACCTGAGAAAGCAAACAGAAGGGCTGCCTTTCAAACCTGGATTTTCTAACTGATAATTTGTTAGTTGTCTTTACCAGGCATTTTCTAGTTTGTCATACCTGCAGGAAAAACTCTTTTGCAAGACAAACCCAGAGGTTCTGCAGGACAGCAGAAATGTAGGTTTGTACATTTGTGTGAGGTTTATTTTCAGTGGGCAGAGGAGACTGAATAAAAGAGCCTGCGTAAAACACACCTATTAAGGGAGTATTTTCAAATGGTTGCTGCAAAAACTGTTCAGATCATGATGATAATAATTTGTATGGCTATGAGGAACCAGTGGGAACAATTCTCAAGTGTTCTTTCACTCCCCTGAGGACTGACAGAGTATTCTGAAGTAGTTTGCTTTGTAGCTGTGATGCACCAGCCAAGCAGTGTAATGCAGCAGGCAGAGCTGTTCTGTGTGTGGGTCAGGGCAGGTTAACCTGGCAGTCTGCTCGGGAACTGCATCATTACTTACAGCACCAAGGGGGGGCTGAAACTGCTGTTAGGTGTGGGATTAATGGCAGCAGCTAAGGTTGCTAGTTTGTCATGCAGACATTAATGGCTTGCTGGGATCATATTTAAAACTCTATATGTGAATAAAAAGAATGCTTCTCTGCTTGTTATGCAATTTTCAAGCAGCCTATAGAGACTGGACTGTGTTGCTCCCCCAAACAGGGGGGAATGACAGGGACAAAACTCAAAACTTAACCTGCTTAAATTGTAGTGTTATAAATTGTCATTACTTAAGTAGGGTATAGTGTGGGGGAAAAAAAGAGCCTGTATGTGTATTTTGCCCTTTACAGATAAGTAAATTAAATGCCTTATTGCAAGTAGTTTTTGGTTCTTTTAGAATGAAAATAAAAAGGGTAAAATCTAGTCCAACATCTGCTTGGTTTGCTCAGCCAAGAACTTGCCTTTAAAGCAGAATTTCAGGAAAAAGCCCAAGTGCTAAGGTCAGCAAGCAGCAGAGGCATCACTTCCTAGTAGATGTGTAGGTGTACTGGTATTTTCAGAATATCTCTGCATACATCTCTATGTGAGGTCTCTTTGTTTCTTCCACACACCAAGATTTTTGAAATGATGAAACTGTTCTGCTTTTTCATTGCAGTAATCATTGGAATCTGTGTTTTCCTTTGCCTGGGGGACCCTCTCCTTTCAGGGTACCAGGCTGGGGAAGTTCTCCCTGAGCTCCTGGGGCACCTCAGCTCTGTGTGGCCACTGCTCAGAATGAGGCAGAGACAGGCAGGCTTGGCCATAGGTGTGAGGTGCTGTGGAATTCCCCTTTCAATGGGAACTCGGCTGTTCCCTGTTCTTCATCCAGGCCAGTGTGTTCTGGTCCATGGGGGAGGGTGGCAGAGGGGGGGACATGCTGGGTACTGCCTGGAAAGCCTGGTGAGAACCCACCACCGTGGTTCCTAAAGATGATTAATGCCCAGGGGTGATGGTGGTGTGAATTCTTGTCACACAGGGGCATTTCTCTGGGAGCCACCCCTGTGCTGATGGAGCCCCTCTGGGGCAGTTCAGCTCCTGCCCATGGTGCAGTGTGAGCACCAGCTGCTCGGGGCTGACTTCCCTCTTCTCCTCACACTGTGCCAGCAGTGATGGAGGCAGGAGCTGGGGTTTTCGTGCCCTTGCCAGCTGGTGCTGCTCACCAAGCAGCCAGCTGTGCCTGACCTGAGCAGGGTTTGGCCAGGCCCTCCTGGTGCTGCTGGGGGTGGATGTTCACCAGGGGCTGTGTTGGAGCAATCTGCTCTCCACAGCTCCAGAGCTCCTAATGTTTGTGGGGAAAAACCTCCTGCCAGGTGTTGCTGATTTTGCTGTGTTTTGGCTCCGTGCTGAGCCTCCTCCTTCTGGGCTGATGTCCACGAGCTCAGCACCACGAGCATTTTCTGGGCAGTGATAACAATAAAAGGCCATGGTGAGATGGCTGTGGGGAGATGGCCGTGGTGAGATGGCCATGGTGAGATGGCCATGGTGAGATGGCTGTGGTGAGATGGCCGTGGTGAGATGGCTGTGGTGAGATGGCCGTGGTGAGATGGCCGTGGTGAGATGGCTGTGGGGAGATGGCCGTGGTGAGATGGCTGTGGTGAGATGGCCATGGTGAGATGGCCGTGGTGATGGCCATGGTGAGATGGCTGTGGGGAGATGGCTGTGGGGAGATGGCCGTGGTGATGGCCATGGTGAGATGGCTGTGGGGAGATGGCCGTGGTGAGATGGCTGTGGTGAGATGGCTGTGGGGAGATGGCTGTGGGGAGATGGCCGTGGTGAGATGGCCGTGGTGAGATGGCTGTGGTGACCTTCCCCATCTGCTATGAACTGCCCTTGGGGAGCCTCAGCCTCCTCTGGACTCAGAAATGCAGTGTAAGGACAATTTTACACTCACTTCACCCCTCACAGTTTAGTGAGGTGCTGGTGATGCAGAGAGAGCACTGAGAGTAAGTGATGGCAGCCCCAGAGTGGCCAGGACACCATTTACATCAACAAAATAACTATTAATATCAAAATGCCCAATCAGAATAATTTATGAATTTAATTTAGCTTTTCTTAAATTTTAATTTCCTACACAAGAATCTAGTTTATACATGTTTAATAAAGGCCTAATGTCTATAAATCATGTAGCTGTATTTATTTTAGGAAGTTGTGAGGACTTGATTTTAAAACAAAACTGTCTCTTCATAAAATACTATATTGATCATCCATGCAAATACAAGGAAATTCTCTTTAGGTATGAAACCAGACAGGTGGATCTTAGGATTGAAAAAATGCTTTATGAAGATTGCCTGAAATCTGCCATATCTGCATTATATTTCAAGGGAATTGCAAACTTTGCTTGTGAAAAAAAACCTGAGAGTTTTTTAAATCTGCACCAAAATAATTCATACACACACACACACACACAAAAGCAGTTCTGGGCACTCAACCCTATAACTTGTATTTTTCTCCAAATTTTAATAATGAACAAGTTCAAATAGTTTATTGTGTCTAAGACTTCTAGCTCAAGTCTTCATAAAAGGCTAAAAAAATTAAACAAAATCTCATAATCGACCCTCTGGGAGACCTTTCTTTGCAAAGCCCTCCCAGGAACCTAAAAGAGAAAGAAGAGGTCATTAAACATGTGAGCTGATATAAAAAATAGAGGCTGGAAGGGTAGAGGATGGAGATATTCAGAAAGAACTCTAGAAGCTACAAACAGAGTGGACATTTTTGTACTTCAGTGACAAGCAGGGACAGCAGGGACAGGAGCCCTGGCCTGGAGAGTGCTGCAGAGAGCACTGAGACATGGCCAGGGATCAGAGAGTGCAGCTCAGGGCTGCTCTGGGCCCCCCCTGGGCCAGCTGGCTGCTGCTGATGGCTACCCTCTGCTCTCTGGTGGCACAGGCAGGGCTGAGCTCTGACTGACTGAGGTGGGATGCTGAGGGGTTTTAGCTGTGGGGAAATCAGGGATCCCTGATTAGCTAGGCTGGGAACCACAGAGCTCCCAGCAGAGCACAGCAGAGAAGGAAGGTGCAGCTTGATTGTGGGACTGACTTTCAGTGGGACTTAGAGAAACTCAGCACAGGCTCTGGGTTTTCCCAAGAGAGAGCTGCTTTCCTTTCCAAGGACGGCTCTGTGGAGAATTTTAGGGTCTCAAGAAATGGACTGATACAGGTTTTGTAAGCATCCCTCATTCTCAAAACAACAGCTGTTGTCTCCTCTTTGCTTACTTTTCCCTTTGTGTCCGTTCTCAAAACCTGCTCTCTCTGCCTAAACCAATGGTGCTGGGGAGGCGTTGTGCCATTTAGCCAATCACGTAATTGTTAACGAAAGACTCTATAAAAGTCACCTTGTTACAATAAAGTTAAGCCTTCTGATGATCACTAAACTTTTGGAGTTCTTCATTTCATCCTCTGGGAACAGCGACAGCTTGATGGAACAGCTCAGGGCAGGGGCTGGGGGGGGTTCAGCAAGGAACCTCCTGCAGGAGGGATCCCAAAGTGTTTGGGTGCTCTGTGTGTGTGTGTGTGGGCTCTGTGTGTGTGTTTGGGGGCTCTGTGTGTGTGTTTGGGGGCTCTCAGTGTGTGGGTACACCCTGGGTGCTCCCAGGTTCTGTTTTCGGGTTCATTCTCCAAGCCCCATTGAACTCAGCTCTCCATCCCCAGCAAGGCAAACCATGGCCCAGAGCACTATCCTGGATGCCTGGGCTGCATCCCAGGGGGGAAAATCCCTGGAAATCCCAGGAATGGCTGAGCAGTCAGAGAGGAACCTCATTTATCATGCCAGAAGTGGGTAATTCCATCCCCGACTTCCTGCTGCCACTCCATTTGCTGCAGCCTGTTGGTGCCTAAGTGGAGAACACTTGAGGCAATACATTAAGACTTGAAAGGAGCAATAAATTTTACAATTAGGCTAGCAAACACCAGCGATGGTATTTCTCCCTGTTGATAATTACAAATCAATTATCTCATATGTTTTAAAAAATGATAACTCCCATGGTGGTGTTGCACAGCAAATGTTCTCAGAAAGATGTAAGAACTTCAGGGCCAAGTGCTAGAGCAAGTGCAGTGTTAGCAGCAGAAATGCTTGAACCCTGAAGCAATCCTTCTGTGAAAAATGTATTAAATTAAGGTCAGCTGGAGCAAACTGCTGCTAAACATGGTTAGTGTAAAAGAGAGAGCATCTTCAAGGAGGGAGAGAATGGGACCGAATTTTTATGTCTAATGAACTGAAGATCCAGGCTCTGATGCAATGTTTTACAATCTGTTTATTCTACTCTAGGGGTTTTTGTTCAATTCCATGAGCAACATTGCATGTATGAAAGAAACTCTTTCATAATAAACTAATGACTACATGACTCTGATTTCAGCAAATCAGTATTTCTGTAACAGGCAATGGTTGAGTCAGTTATTTGCACTAAGAGGGCTAAAATGATTTACTTTAGCACTATATGTAGGCTCTTAGAATTAATTTACAAATAATCAGAGTAAATCTATACTCTAATATTGCATATTTAGCTGTAATAATGGAGAGATGAGCAAAGATGAATAGTTTTTGAAAAATAATTTTTTTAATGAAAAGTTGTATGAGAGAGGCCTGAAAGGAGTGGAGGGGCTCCCTGCAGCAGGGCAGGGCTGGGTGGGTGTGTGGAGTGTGCTCTTGGTCCCTGCTTCAGGCCCTGCCACAGAGCTGCCTTGCAGGGACAATCAGAGACACATCTGATGTGTCCCTGGGCATGGATTCCCATTTGATGTGTCCCTGGGCATGGATTCCCATAAGTGCTCCATTTCACCCAGTCTGAAATGCTGTTTGCACCTGCAGGGTTGGGTGTGGCTGCTCTCACTCAGCACCTCACTGGTTCCTGCAGTTTGCTCTGCTGTGAGTGCCCCTGAGGCCAGGCAGGTAACACAGGGCACCGCTGCACTGCCAGTGCTGGCATTGATCCCGATGTGGGGCTCCACTGGGAATTGCAGAGACACAGACAATGTGCTGGAACCCAAACAAACAGCTCAGCACACCAACTCAATTCCTGTACGCAAATGTTGTGCTTGCAGGTGCAGACGGGATAATTGTGCATGGAAATAACCACAGCCCATTTGCATGGGTAATTTGTGTATGCAGTGATGGCACATGCATATCCACTGGTGCAAAAACTGCTCTGCAATCCAGAGAATGACTGTGGCACTGCTTAATCCCTGGGAGCATTTCACTTCTACAGGGCCTCTTTGCCCTCAGGGATGTCACAGGAAATGGAATGGGGCACTATTGGATGTGTGATGTCCTTCCATGAACAGAGCAGGGAAAGGTTATGTCAGAAAATCTCTTTATTTTCAGAAAAAGGAATATATATTTGTGTATATATACATATATATGTCATTAAGAAAGCACCATTCCCAAATTCTCTCCTGCTTTGCTTGGGAAGTGAAAACAAAGAGGAAAGAGAAAGAAGCTCTGAAATGGAAGAGAAAAAGAGCCCAGGCTGAGAGGAAAAGGGGCTCTCAGTGGAACTGCATCCCACTTCATGATGTGAGCTGCTGACATTGCAGCTTCATGGCATTCCCAACAAACCTTACAGGCTTTATGGCAGTTCTAAATTAGAGTGTGGAGGAAAGTACAAGTGGTCAGAAAGTGAGTGCAGCAGGCAATTGCTGTACGGTTTGTTGTCACTTTTAGTCCTAGTGAGGCCTAAATACTATATTATTGTCTCTTTTGTTGACAGCACCTGCAAAAGTAGAATGAAAAACAAAAGTCTTTGACGCTGAAGTATTATCTGTGTTAATTTTCCATGTTTTGCTCTGAAAGAGTGACATTTGTACTTTTAGATTTGTGTACTGCAGCTTTTCATTGTGCTGCTATTGTACAGGGTATAGAGTTTGGGATTAAAATGAGCTCAAAAATGTACCAAAGTGCTGCTTTGGCTCCTGCTGTATGTGTGCAAGAGGAATGTGAGTAATTTCATAATTTCTACTGATTAATAATTTTGGATGTTTTGTGCATGTGTCTGAGAGTTGACAGCACAGATCTTTAGTACCAATAACATCATGTCTTACACATGAGATATAATAGGATATATTAAGTGGGGCTCATACTAAAGACATTTATTCTCATAAGTTCTGCTGCATGGCAACCTTAGGATTTGTAATTATTTTCTGGTTAGGAATGAAATTCTGGTGTAATTCAGTAGCATTTACAATGAACTGTGGTGATCTGACACACAATATTTGGATTGAAAGGATCAGCTCAGCACCGGCCCCCACCAGAGCTGAGCTGGAACCGTGGGCAGCACCATAAATCCAGCTGGGGATTTGCTTTGGGAGCAGCAGAGGAACTGGTATCCATAATGCTGGAGTAACAAGAGCCTGGGTATAGTTTCTCAGAATGTTGTTTAAAACAAGTTCCCACTGAAGCAGAGCCATTGCTTTAGCTGTCACTTTAAATCAAAAGTTTTACACTTGTTTTTAATTGCAGAAAGGGCTTACTTTGGGTCCTGTGCCTCTGGAAGATTATTTATGATGTCCAGAAGCAGTAGGTAAAGTGTATTTTTTGACATGCACATCTGCCAGTCCAGTGGCATCTTCCATGTCTTGTGGAAAGCAGTGAGAATCTAGCAGAGATTTGAATCTTGATGGGGAAGCCTTTCTAACTGTAGGGTTAGACTTGACTTTTTCAAGAGCCTAAAAATATCTTTTCGACCCACGTGTGGTGTGTGCTGATGTCTTTTAAGGAGTTTTTGAATTTCAGTTGCTTTGGGAGGATCTGAGTGCTCCTGGGCACATTAACACTTTTCTGTTGCTTGGCTCTGAATGTGGGCGGGTTCGTGGATTAGATCACACTGAGAAAGGTCTCTTTACATAATTTCCTTTATTTATTTCTCTCTATATTAATAGGTTTCTGTACCTACTAGAGTTTATTGGCCACATAAACTACAAAATCTGGTGAACCTTATGGTCCAGCCCAGTCAGTTGTGCCAGATCGATGAAATGGGTGCAGCTGATTTGTGTAGGGACTCAGAGCCCACAGTGAGACTGATAACAAACCGGAAAGAACAGAATTCACCTCCAACTATCTTTCTATTAGAGTATGGAAAAATCTAGAGAGCTCGACCTTTGGGGGAATTTCATTATAATTCCCTCTTTCTGTGGCAGTTGGCTCACAGCCTCCCATCACGACCCTGCTGTTGCAGCTGAAGTTTCAGTGTTGAGGAGCTCAGGCACCTGGAGGGATGTGTGGTGTGAGAAGCCACAGTTCCTGCAGGTGCAGGTGCTCTGGGGAGGATTTTTGCAGCCTGTGTTCTATGCACTTGAAATTCTCTATGGCTGGAGTCAATTTATTAATAGGTTACTCATCATTTATGGTCAAGTGTTGGCAGGTCCCCTGGAGTTTCCATCCAGGAAGCACAGCAAACATCCAAAATAATCCAGCTGGGCAGCTTTGCTATTCATCTTTTCCTGCATGCCTTCAGCTGAACACAAGTGATGAGTTGTCCACAAAATAAAATGTCAGTTTTTATTTATGTCGGTCTCAGTGGTAAAAAGGCATTTCTAGTGCTAGAACCGACCCCTAATTTTTCAAACACGAGTCCCTGGGGATTGCAGGCCTGGGGAGGAGGATGGGCTGTGATGCAGAGCTCTCCCAGCAGGTGTTGCCAGCAGAGCTTGGTGGAGGGAAGCCCTGCCTGGCACCCTGGCACGATGAGATCACACGCGGACAGCTTACACTGATGCCAGGCACAAAGCTGATTATGGGCTCTGTTAATTCACTGGATTCAGATCAAAATGTCCTAGGAGCCTGAACTCTTGCTGGGTTTAACAGTATGGATTACACTGCAGATTATTTCCAGCAGTAATATATATACATATATACATACATATATATAGTCAGGATCTTTTCTATGGATGCTCACTTTGTCACTCCTGGAGAAATGTCAGCAAACTGTGGGAGGAATCGTTGTGAACCTGCTCAGCCTGGCAGGAGCAGCAGTAGAAGTGTGTGTGCTTTGGTTGGTTGGCTGTTTCCTTCCAGCTGAAGGTGTGAGGCACAGAAATCTCCCCCAGGGTGAGCAGGAAAGGGCAGCACCAGGAGCACAGCCCTGGGATGGCACAGGACTTGCTGAGGGCTGAACATTGTGCTGAAAGAAGTTATCCAAAAGACATGAGCAAAATTGTTCTTAACCAAAAACTGTATAATCAGTAGAGTTTGCTGATTCAGCTTGCCAAGGCAGGTTTAAAGCTGGAATAGTTTTTGTTGTGGGGTCCAAGGGGTTCCTGAGAGCTGCTCCTGCAGTTTCCCATGAACTCTCCAAAGGTCACTCATTGCTGTGTTTCTGTGCTCTTCACTGACACCCATTCCTTTGCACTCAGAAAGATCCTTGAAAATACAAGTTAGATGATCTCTGCTGACTCTCAGTCATATTAAATTCCATGCCTTTATCAGAGGAATTCATTACCCTTATTGTTAAGATACAATGAATAACTGGAAGCTTTTTGCAATTAGACAGCAGTCTAATTTTCTGTCTTAGATGGCACTTTGAACATACTTTATATGCTTTGACATTTTATTTCATTTAATATTGTAGAATGCCCCAAGGTGCTTTAACCTGGAGGCTGCTATAAAAATAAAGCTGAAATGCATCCCAGGAGCATTTTGGGAAAGCTTGGCTGTCATTGGCACATGAAGCCAACAGTTAAAATACACAGTAAAAGAGTTTCAATAACCCACTAAAAATGCATCTTTTATTCCAGCTTATCCATTTCAGTGTGCAAAGAGAGCTCTGGAAACCATTGCAGCTTCTCTTCCTAAAGCTGCACGCGGAGCCATTCTGCCTTCCAGAGTGAGGGCCTGGCACGGAGTGAGAGTTGTGTGAGGGAGGGTTAAAAGAAGGGAACTACGATTCCTTCACAGTCAAAAATTGTCCTGTTTAACCTTTAATTTTTCATGCATAAACTGGGGCAAAGGATGAGCTGAACCAGCAGTAGTGGAGGGATCTGTAGGAAAGCCTAAATGATGCTGTAAATCCTGAGTATCTTTTTCAAGCAGTTTTGCTCAACTTCTCTCTCCCAGCTGCACCCAGAGCAGTTCTCCAGGTGACTTGGGAAAGGCCCCTCTTTTCTCTTGTGCTGCTGAAAGATTTGGAGTCAGAGGCTGTACAGAGCCCTGCAGTCCGTGGGTGTCCTTGGACTGTCACTGGGAAGGGCACTGGAGTTTAACTTTCACCCTCAAGGGAATGTTTCCAGGTAGGGTGAAGGGCAGACATTCTGGTGAGATAGGTGTTTTAAGTAATTTCTATAACTCTGAATAAAACAGATTATTCTGAGTCCTACCATCATCTGTAAGAAAGAAAACAGCCCAGCCCCACAGACCCCAACCCTAGAGAGAGATTGTTCTATTGTATTTTTACAATTAAGTTCATAGGCTATGATTTCCTCCTTGTTATCTTAAGTAAAAATAAGCATTCATGCAAACCCTGGTTATTAAGAACAATAACTGCTGTTATTGTTGTATAGCTTTTCATGGCCTCAAAAAAAAAGCTGGGAGATGGAACATTTGTAAGTGCTTTAATAACTGGTTGTCACTTCCAAAGAATGGACACCAAGGATATCAGCTATTCACACACAGAGCCACTCAGAAGCTGAAGAATGTAGAGTTATTAATTTCAAAGGAAAGACCTGAGTTTAGTGACTGGTGAAGAAACCAGCTTTGTGGTTGGCAGGAAGCAGAGGTTTTCTGTGGGATGCAGGGTCTCAACTATGGGCAAATCCTCTGGGGCAGAAGCACACTCTGGCCTCTTACAGTAAGTTTCTCCTCCATTCCATGTTGGGTCACATGGTGGTGTAGGTGGAGATGAAGCATATTTTTTGAACTTAAAGGTTACTTTATTCAAAGAAACTCATGGAGTCACAATACCAACTGACTTCTGGGGCATTAATTCACAAATCAATTTGGTAGCATCATCTCAAAAAAAATCACATATTTCTATACTTTCACTTTTTGCTTATATATACAATTACATATACCTGTACATGTAGAAAGAACTATTACTATTATGTTATCATCTAATAAAAACCTCCTGAATACTTAAAAATTTGATATGGCTATTCACGTCTCATGGCAAAACATTTGTCTCTTGCATACCTGAATGCTGAAAGTTTCATTACTAGTGTGTGAATTTGCTCCTTTAGATCCTTCTTTAAAAGAAAAAAATCAACAATGTTGAAGCCTTTGGAACAAGCTTTATTTTGTTTTACAGTGTTGCTAGTGTATTGAGAAATATCACATCATATTAACTTATTTTTTTCGGGCTCACTTGCTTAAAGGTAACAGGACAAAATGCATTACAGGCTGAATTTTAAGTTCATTAAATAGTTTGAAATCTCTTTTCTCCTGTGAATAGTAGCTGTCACCAATGCACAGTGATTAATTTGGGATTCTCCAGAGATGGCTGGCAGTGGTTGGCTTCCTGCATTCCCATCCCAGCATCACAACCTGATTCACAACTCATTTCAGCACAACTGTGCCACGGGCAGCAAGCAGTCTGGTTGTGGGGCTGGGACGTGGCAGTGTGGTGGGGATCTGTTTATGGATCTGGGATGGGGCAGTGTGGTGAGGATCTGTGTGTGGGGCTGGCATGGGGCAGAGTGGTGAGGATCTGTGTGCAGCTGCCTGCCAGCAATCCAGAAACAGAGCAAGGCCTGGAAAATCCTAAATAGTTCTTGCTGGTTCTGACAATACAGGATGAGATCCAGAGATGTTGGGAAGTGCTGGAAAGTGCCTGCAAACCCTATCAGGCAGAAATACATGCAATTAATTTCTGCTATTTTCTGCTCTCACAGTGTGGAGGGACTGGGAGGTTTAATGTCTCTATGCAATGCAGTCCCTGATGAGATTTTTAGAGCCCTTACTCTGAAATCTGCAGCCCTGGTTGTACTTTTAGCTACAATATTTATTGAAACTCACCTGCACTGAGCAAAATGCAAAGTGTACAATTTGGGGTCCTATAGATGTCAGTCCCTTGGGAAAGCTGATGGAGAATTAGCAGATGCAGTTGCTCATGATTAAGCTCCCATCCTTGAATTCTCCATAACTTGCACAGTGAAGGTGAAGTATCATGGGTGATTCTTGTGGGGAGACTATCACTGGCAGATGCTGGGAAAGATGGGAAATGTGCTGCAAAGAGATGCAGATTTGCATATTGCCTTTGTAATTCCAACTTTTCCAGGTCTCCTCTCAGTTGCTTTCTTACATTTAACCAGGAAGAGACTTCAAAAGCACCTGCAGGACAAAGGAGCCTTGGTGTGAGGATGCAGCACTGAGGGAATATTTTACAGGAACACTTCTTTACTGCCATTTTCTCTGTTCTAGTCAAAGGCTCTGCAATCTCTCCATATTTATTGCTTGTTTTAATATACATGATTTAGATTTTTTCCTGACCTTCATCCCTGGCTGTGAACCACATTGCTTAATTTTGTGCAGATGGACACAAACATTTCCCCTGCAGATGTAAAATGTGGCTCTGAGATTTTCCGGGTGTGACTGCTCAGGTATAGGGGTGGGAAGGGTCCACAGACCTTTCACGTTCCAAAGGCTTTGGAAGGATCTCCCAAAGTTGACCTGGACATCTCCCTCTGCCACTGGAAGTTCATGGGTTAAACACAGATCCAAACATAGATGTGCCATCATTCACCAAGTTGGTCAAGAATATTTCATCCCTGTTTGAATGTCTGCCCCACCCCAGTTTGGGAAGAAACATTCCCAGCCTCCTCTTTTCCAGTTATTCCTCAGCTTTTTGTGTCTGGAGGTCATTAAGTCTGTTCCATGGACCCCTATGTGAATCCAGCTGCAGCAGTGTGAGGTAGATGGAGCCCTCAAATCTCAGTAAAATCCCTCTCTCCACTCACCCTGGGGTGAGTTTATTTTATTGGGGCAGCTTTTTATTTTTAATGCAGGGAAAACTGAAGCTCAATATTGCAATTCCTTGAGGAAAGCATTTGAATTCCTAAACAGGTGCTGTATTTGAGGCATTATAAATCTGCAGCTATTCTGATTATTTTTTATTTCCCTTTTAAGCTGAAGGTGGGAATTAGGGGTGCTGCAGTCTTTGAGTGGAAGATACTTGAATTTTGGCTTTCTGCATCATGAAACAGAGGATTTCTGTGACAGCCATTTATACAAATGGGCCAAGACATATCAGAGGCTGATGTAAGTGCTGCCAATGCCTGAGCCTTGTCAGGTTTGTGCTTCCTGATCTTCACTACAAAGAAACTGTGCAAACATGTCACTTTATCACTTTGAGGAGTTAATTTGTCATCCAGGATGGTTTTAATCTCTGAGAGCACAACCATTTCCGAATTGTTTGTTTTATAACTCTGCTCTGAGAGAGAGATGCTGCCTGCTTTGATGTGCCTGTTGCTCTCGCCACAGGCAACGCGAAAACATCAGAGACAAAACATTTACAGTGCACGAGGGTCCTGTGACCACGCAGCTGGGGAGGGCTTGCTGTGGCCAGGGCAGTGGGCACACTGTAGCTAGGTGGTGGTCACTCTGTGGCCAGGACAGATCACCCTGTGCCTGGAGCAGTGGGCACATGGTGACCAGAGCAGTGATCACACTGTGGCCAGAGCAGTGGCCATGCTTTAGCCAGGGCAGTGGGCACCCTGTGTGCAGGGCAGTGTCACTCCATGGCTGGAGCAGTGGTCACACAGTGGCCAGGGCAGTGTCACTCCATGGCTGGAGCAGTGGTGACCCTGTGTGCAGGGCAGTGTCACTCCATGGCTGGAGCAGTGGTCACACAGTGGCCAGGGCAGTGTCACTCCATGGCCATGCTGATGCCACCTCCCGTGTGTGCCCCCAGCCCCGTGTCCCCCGGGGGTTCCCAGGCCCTGCCTGGGCTGGTTTCTGAGGTGAAAACGGTGGATTTTGGCTCTTGTGCAGTGCCTGCCCCTGCCCAGGTGAGCTCAGAGAGCTTCTGACAGCTGAAGTCATTCATTATGGAAAACGTTTTGAGACGGGGGTTTGGCAGTTCCTGAGCTTTGCTCTCCTTGTCCTGCCTGGGAAAGGGGCAGGGAAGACACCACTGCTGGAGCCTTGGTCTCTGTCAAGATGGGAATTATTGCTCTCTTCAATAATTTAGGAATCATTCTCTTCTTCATTTTCTGTCCAAAACTAAATTCCAACTGAAAAATTACTGGCATTTTTCTCCTCAGAGTGTGAGCACTTATTGTCTAAGGTATTCAAATGAAAAGAGCTTGATGGCTCCATTCTCTTGGCACCAACTCTGTCCAGGTATTTTGTGGATTCTGATTTCACCTAAACACATGTATTTTTAAAGACTTTTTTCTCTTTTTCTTCTCTTTTTTCTTTTTCTTTCCCTTTCAAAATTTTTTAGTTGGTCTGGAGATGCCCGGGAGCCACTGTATATTAAATGTGACAGCAAACTTTTAAAGTAATTTCTGTTTTTAACTCTCTCTATATTTTGGTGTACATACATAGAAGTATAAATAGAACACTCCTGTTAACTTATTTATGAGGGTTGGAATATTGGGATCATCAATATCATACTGCAATAGTTAAAGGTTTCATCAAGATAAAAATTTAAAGGGAAAACCAACTTTGGACACAGCTTGGTTATTGCAGTAATAAAAGTATTAAATTACAACTGATGGAGGTCAGGAGCATAAGCCAGAGAGGGAAGAGCCACAGTGACATGGAAAAAAGGCAAATATGGCAACGTATGAGTATGATATGGGCACTGGAAAGAAGGATGGGTAGGAAGGAGACTTTTAAATATCCATGTTTTAATACAAGCACATATAGAGTAACCTGGAAGTAGAGGCAATTTGAAACTGCATTTTACTTGGTTTGCTGGTAAATCTTTTGGAACAACTGGGTGGCATTTCAACCCAGGAGCTGCAGCAGCTGCTCTGAGAGGTGCTGGTGGGCAAAGGAAATTTGCCTGGAAGGAATGAGCTGCCTTGGTTCCCCAGTGAAGCTGAGCAGCCTGTGGAAGGTTTCCCAAAGCACAGGACTCCTCCACTGACATCACCAGGAGACTCTGGAGGTCTGCTGGGACAGGATGTGACAGCACAGAGCAAAGTTCTTCCTTTGCATCTTTGATTTCTGGAGCTGTGCTGACAGTCTGTCACTGCCTGCCTGTGCTAACAACCCAGACCACAAACCTCAGACCCAAAGTGCTGAAAGAGAAGGAAACTGCAGGATTTTCTGCCTAAGAAACCCTAGGAATAAGTAAAACCCAGTTTTTTTCCTACCTGAAATGTGACAGGAGCATATAATTAAATATATATGTGAACACAACTATTACATATCTATATAAAAATCAGGCTACACTGCTCAGCTTGAGTAACAAAGCCCAGGGATGTGGTTTCCAACACTCAGTTCTGGGCATTGTTTAGTTTTAGAGAGCTGGAAGTCTTTGCTTTTTTGTGTTGGGTAATCAGCTGGGCTTTTCTTCCCCTTCCTGCCAGCTCCTGGGAGTACCCCAGGACAGATACAGGACAGAATAGGAAAGAATGCCCTGGAGCCCCCAGAGCTCTATGTGCAGCACAAATCCTGTGCCCTGAGCAGGCCAGCACAGTACAGTGGCTGTCCCTTCCCAGGACACGCTGCTGCCATGGCTGGGACTGGGGCAGGATGCCCAGCTGGGCACTGCCATCCCTGACTGGCTCTGAAGCCATTTTTAGTTGGATTGGCAGAGGATCCTTAAGATTCTGGCACAGCAGTGAAAAAGAATAGGTTTGCCTGTGCACAAGTCAAAACCCTGGGAGCAAAGAGCCAGTTTGTATTTACAGATTGCTCCAGGAACGTGGGCATCTGGAATTCTGTGTATGTGCTCACTGCTGGAGCCTCACTGCCGGTTGCAAACCCTGTCATCCCAAATTCCCCTGCTGTGCAGCCATGCAGACTGCTTCAGGCCCCACATCAGAAGCAGTTATTTGGTGTGGGTCCTTTTGTTAAATTCCTGATTGCTGGCTCTGATAGCTGAGGCTTAATTCAGTGGCTGTGAACATGAAAAAACCTCTCTATGATAACCACTCTGTTTTGTCCTGATTGAATTTATGATATGCTGTGGTCATCATTCAGTGGAAATCAAGAGCTGTGAGTAGTGGCTTCACATCAATTCAGTCAAATCACTGCTTAAAACTGAAGTTATAACCCTTTAAATTTAATTTTGTGGGCAAATTGCAGTTGCCAGCTCCTCAATTTGATTCGTTCCAAAACCATAAGAAATTGAAAATGCCGGGAGGCATCAGTCCTGTAAATATATTAGTGCCATCTGGAGTGGAGTGACCTTGGACATTTTACTTGGCCTTAGTATCTTATAGTTGAAAGTAATTCAGCCATTAATATTTGATTGAGTTTGTGCCTCTGACTACACAGAACTCGATTTTTAGCTCTCACTCAAAGAGCAGGTGACATCTAATTTAATAAGGTATTAAATGTTCATTATAATAATTTGTTGGTTTTCTTACAGAAAAAGAGCAAGCAAATAAATATAGATTGCTTTGAAATCCACTATGTGTGCAGTACAGGAAAGAGAACAAGATTTCTGGGTTTTGTGACAGCCTCAGTGAAGCACAACAATTAATTTCAGAGATACCTGCCTTTGAGCTACTTTTTATCAGGTTTCAAAAAAAATCTGCTTGTACCTTAAATCATTATCAAGTTTTGGGGAAACAATTTCTAGATTAAAATTACTTCAGGACTGGTGAAATGTTACACTACTGATACAGGGCCCAGTGAAAATGCTGGGAAGAATTCCACTGATTTGAAGTGAGCTAAAATTTCAGGGGCTTCAAAAGGTAATTTACCTCAGTGAGGTGAAGAGAACCAAACCTGTGGCTCAGTGGAGGTTAAGTGTGGTCCAAACCTCAGTGTCCCCCACCTGTTTAGGGGAGCTCATGAACATCCCTCATCCTGCTCCTGTCGTAACACTGCAATGCGAGGGGCTGTAAGGAGCTGGTGCTTTAGGGTGTAAGGGAAAATGAGCACTTCTAGCAGCACTTCCTTCTTGCCAACAGAGCTGTTCCTTTTAATAGCAGCAGTGTTTTACAGAACTCTGCACACAAAGCAGATTAACAGCTGGAAACACGGAGATCTGAAGTAGATTTGCAGTGGGCAGAATCGTGGTGTTGCCTGGTCTCTGGCAAGGTCTGAGGTCCCACCAATCTTGGACAGGTTGCTTAGTTATGGCTGGAGTCTGTCTCAAGGTATGTACATCTAACATGGGTGTTGGGAAAGCCTTTTAAAATAAAGAATGTTTCTCTTAAGCAGCGAGATATCGGTGAATATTTCAAATATGAAATGCACACTCAGAGGGAAGTTAACTGAAGGTTTTGGAGCACTCTAGGGTTAATTTCCCATCCAGTTAGCATAAAAGCAACATTTTTTGGAGTAATATCCTTGCCTAGCCTTGTTCATGAACTCAGGTAAGCCTAGTTTGACATGAGGCTGATGTGTAAATCCTTGGGAAGGTGGCAGCCTGGCCTGCTCTCTGTGCTGGGCCACTGGGGCCAGAAAATACAATCAATACCTAAAACCAGCAGAAAGAAAAGAGTGAAATGTGAAGAAATGATAATTTCATGAACGTGATTTGCTCAAAGTGTGAAATAACTGAGGAACAGATTACTGGGAAGTTGCTGCAGCTGACCCAGGGATGCCCTGATGAAGAAGGGCTGGAAGGGAGGCCCTGGATGGGGCAGCCTGGTTTGGAGAGAGGTCAGGGTCAGGGCTTCCCCTGAGCTGAGTGGCAGATTTTCCATCAGGCTGTCCCCACAGCTGCTTTCTGAATTTCACCTGAGCTGAATTTCACCTGTCAGAGTTACTTGTGCTCTCACAGTACCATCTCTAATCAATGAAATTCAGAAAATGTAGAAGACAGGAATGACTGATGTGCAGATCTGCTGATTGTTTTGGAGCAAGGCCTAAACTCAGGCAGAATTCCATGTCAGCTCTGCCAGCTCATGGTTCCACTGCTAACTGGCTATCAAGGGGTTCCAAAGCCTTCTCTCACTATTGCTTATGGAGCACTTCAGTCAATCAAATCCATATAAGCCAAAAATGCAACTAAGTAAATTGTCCATGTCTTAGCAGTGACATGAAAGCTAAAACTGACCAAAGGCTGTTGTGTCAGACTGGTCACTTAAGGGATGGTGCTTACCTGGGGATTCCCATGAAACCACCAAACTCTTTTATTGCAGCTTCACAAACCTTAAAACTGACAGAGAAGAAAGTGGTTTTCTCTTTTTCTTCTCTTTTCTTAGTAACAGTAAGTAATTGTACTTAATAGAAGTACAGATAAAATTGAATCCTTAGATGCCTTTCTTAATAAGCACAATGAAAATAGGCAATAACAGCAATTCCTTCTCCAGTCTCAGCTGGTCCTGGACAGGAGAGGTCATGCAGACATAACTTTATTTGTCATTTAAAGGATTGTTAAAGACCAAAAGGATCTGAGATCCAAGCAGATCTGCTAGTGCTTTCTTAAAGTTTCCTTTAGCCATGTGTTGGATTAAATCTTCTCTACAAGGAAAAATGGGGTTCTGAATTTTGAATAAACAGATTATTGAATTAAATTGCACATTTCCTGTAATTTTGAAAAGAGCTGTTCTGAATCTTGATGTTTCATACACCATATTTTAACAAGTGCTTGTACTTGCATTATCAAAAGCCACATAAAGAAGTATCAGTTATCACAGTTTAAGGGGCTGTAAGTTTTTCCTGCTTCCCCTCCACCAAGATGTAGAGGAGGAGAATTTTGGCAAACCTTTGGAATTCTAGGGTCTGTTGTCTGGTGAGTCTTACTGATATTCCTTACAAAATACATGTTGAGAGTCACCCATTAAGTAAGTGTGGGAATAACCAGTATGGAAACTGGCAGGGTTTGCATTCAGTTTTCTGCTTCCATCTGGACCACGAAAACTGAATGCATGGAACTACAGAGGTGTGTGTTGTTTTTTTTTTAATTTTTTTTTATTACTGAGAGAAATATGCATCTAAAAGATATTAAAACAATCTTCCCCTTGCCAGGCCAGCCTTACCCTTGTGAGGATTTGTCTCACGGTGTCCTTGGCTTGGATGGGGGCTGTGTTTGGCAGCAGGGCTGAGGTGGTGCCTCCCAGCCACTCCTTGGGGGTTTAGAGCACCACAGCCCCTGCAGGGGCTTTGGGTCCTGTTCTCCCCTGTTTCTCTAAGCCAAGTTTAACATGCTGGGGAAGGCTGGAAGTGAGCTCCAGGGGACGTGGGCACTGCTGGCACCACGTGGCTGGGTGGTGCTGCCACAGGCACTGCTCAGGGACCCAGCACCCACAGCTGGGCCACAGCTCAGTCACAGCTGGGCCACAGCTCAGTCACAGCTGGGCCACAGCTGATACGAGCTCATCCACAGCTGGGCTACAGGTACTCCACAGCTGGCCACAGGTGCTGCACAGTTGGGACAAAGGTGATCCACAGCTGGCCAGAGGTGCTGCACAGCTGGGACACAGCTGATCCACAGCTGGCCAGAGGTGCTGCACAGCAGGGCCAGCTTTGGCTCCAGGTAGGGGCAGGCATTGCTGAGCTGCCTGCTTTGCCTCCTCTGTTTGTGTTTTCAGAACTGAACTCTGCTTTCTGAGTCGCTGTGTCTGCATGGGAGAGTTGATGTTTTCATTCCCTAAGTGCTTGCTGAAATGGCATAAATAGTGAGGCACAAGCACTCTCAGGCTTGCTGAAGCTGGAGAACAGCAGTACAAACTTCCACTTATGTGACACTTCAGAAACGGAGTTTGGGGCCTCAGATGGAGACAGACAGAAACGGCTGAAAAGTCATTGCCAAACCATAAGCATTCCATTGAAGGAAGAGGAATAGACTTGGCAGACAAAACAAACAATGCCGAGTGTGTTGTAAAGCCCAGCGCTTTTCTTTTCATTTTTCAACTCAGCTGGAACACCACGGGGTGATTTTTAGAAAGGATCTGTAGCTCTCACATCCCCGCCTTTTGCTCTCACAGCCATTCGCAACGCAACCTTTTCCCCCAGCCTGCTTTCTCCAAGGTGTTTTATCTGCTGCTGGTTTTCATTGAGCTGGCACTTTGCAGAAATGTAGAAGTTTCTTTTGCAACTTTTTTTGTTTAACTCTTCAAGCCCTGTCCATGCAGCAAAGTTGTTTCCCTTGTATACCTCTCCTTCTAGAAACTGTAGGTCAGAATAAAAGTGATTCATCCAGACTGGAGTTAATTATCTTGGGGAAAGAACCCTAAAAATCTTTTTCTGTGCCATGTTTATCCTGGGACTGAGTCTGGACCAGCACAGCAGAATTGGCAGCACAGAGCTCTGAGTGATGGGAAGCTTTCCCTGCAGACAAACCTCAGACACGTGGCCCCAGCTGCCAGGTTTCACAGCCACTGCTGACAGCCAGAACAGGGCACCTTTCCCTGGCACTGCCAGGCACTGCCAGGCACTGCCAAGCTCCACACACCCTGAAATCCGAGGCTTCCCCTGCCTCAACGGGGACTTTCTTAAAGAAACCATCTCCTCTGCCAGGTTTTCTGCTAAAGAGGCACCTGTGGGGAGCAGGGCAGTGCTGGGCTGGTTTTTATGTTTTCCAGAGGCCTCTGAGCAGTGCACAAAGGCATCAGAGTCTGAGTTATGGCTCCTCAGACTCGGGGAGGAAGAAGTTCTTTTGCAACATCTCAGGTAAAGAGCAGTGCAGCAGAGCTCGTTACATTGATGGTCCTTTACTCTGACATTTTGATTTAGTTTAAAATTCTGTTTAAACTTTACTTCTAGATAGTCATGCTTAAATTTTTTATTGGCAGGCTGCTTGGAACTAGTCCATCCAATTTGTTTTCCTTCTGTGGATTGGCTGACAAAAACACAAAAGTAAACAGTAGCTTGGAAATCAGCTCTGAAACTTTAATGAACCTGGGGACTGGCAGAGGAAGGGGTTCTCTGGGAGAATTCAGCTTTGGTAGTTCCACACCTCCTTTCTTGCTTGGAAGTTGAGTCAACCTACCAAAACCATCAAGATTAAGTGTCCCATATTTAGGTAACCTTTTTAGGGTCTAAAAAGTCTAATCAAAATGCTACACTTCTGTAAATGTCTTTTTGCTGGTGGCCTTTTAAAACAATGTCTATATGTGCACTGTAACTCCTGGAGAGATGAAAATCAAAGTATCTTACAAATGTTGAGGGTGGTTTCAGGAATTCTTGCAGTCATCCCAGGTTTAGCTGTACTCTGTTGAATATTGAAGACAAGAATGTTATTTCTGCCTAAGTAAAATATGTTAGAATTCCACTATCAGGTCAATTTTGTGATTGTAAGGAATGACACCAGGGTTTAACTTCGTCCCTTCTAAATTGCAGAGCAGAGGATGGAATGTTCTCCTGAGGTGTGTGCTGTGTAATCAGATACTCAGATTTTGTAATTTGTTCAAAACTCTTGAAGCCTGAGAATGGAACTCTCAAATCTGATATAGGGACAATTTTACAAATACACTCTAAATTGAGGGTTGTTATTGTAGAGGAGAAAGAATTAACTGCTCAAAGAAGTTGTACTGATCTTCAGAAGTTTGTATTTTGTTCATGTGAAGTTATTACACTGAAATTCATTTTGTTAAATAGTCTTTTAAGTGCTTCACATTTACACTAATAAAAAAGCATAATTTTTAAACCTACAAAATGCAAACCTGCTTTAAGCATAAGTCTCTGCTGAGCTGCTCTGTGTAATCCTGTAGGCAGGGAATTTCTAAAACAAATACCTGGGAAGGAGCAGCCCTTTTTGACAGGCACATTTGCAAGGCACCAAGGCAGTTCTTTGAGAAATTTCCTCTAAATTAAGTTTAGCTGTTCTTACTGCAGGGAGATTTCATTATTCATTTAACTCTTTTGGGAACAAAGGTACAGATCTAAAAATCCTTACCCTGAAAGATGCTGAACTGCCTCAAATGTCTTTGCTTATTATGGATCCCTAGATCAGCCCTGCAACTTCAGCAGAGATGACCAAATCTGTCCCACGTGTGAGTCTTTCAAATTCAGGGAAGCTGTGCTGAGGGTGAACTTGGCTATCAACAGCTTCTTAGATCTAAATATCAGGGTCATTGCTTAGATCCTTTGGTCCTTGATGTAGGTATCTCACAGCTCATGAAAGGAGCATGGCTATTGAAATATTCAGGGAACAAGCAGAGCCTGTGAGAGCAGCAAGAGGCTTCTTCCTTTCAATGGTAAAGGGCCCATAAATTCCAAATGTAGGCAAGGGAAGGAGGAGAAAAACCTGCTGTGGAGGAGGCAAAAATGGCAAAATACAAAGACAGACATTTCAGGAGGACAAAAAGGAAAAAATATCAAAAAGTATCTAGTACTTAAAATCTAGAAAATTACTTTTTTTTCTAAACAACAAATTGTAAAATGGTGCAGTAATGCAAAATCTCAAAGCTTCCCCTGGTCACTGTGGCCCCATTTCTGGTTAGAAGGAGCCAGAACTCATTTTTATATTCTTCAAACCTGAGTTGGTTTGTTGCTTTTTTCCCCTTCCCCTTCTCCTCAAAGAATGCCTCAAGTTACGGATTTAGTTTTAGTATTTACACACAGTATGGGAAAAAGAAAGAATCGAGGTCATATTCTTCCTTTCATTATCAAAAGATTATTCCTGTGGCTTTCCACACCTTTGGCTGAGCAGGAGTGTCCAAGTCTGTGCTTCCTTCTGACCCATCCCAGTGTGTGGGAGGGAGTGAACAACTGTGATCAAAAGGAAACCCAGCCTGGATACATGGAGAAATAAAATGGATTTGCAGTTCCCTTCATGGGGACATATCTGAGGAAGGATTTGGGCTTTTAATTGAGTGAGCATCTCCCTTTGTACCAAGGCAACATTTATCTACTTGAGGAACTTCCTTAATTTTTTTTTTTTTTTGTTTAAAATGCAGCTGTTGAGCCTCAGAGGCTGCAGCACTCAGAGTTCACGTTCTGCCTGTTTCAGAAAGTCTGGCAGAGCTGTTTGTCTCCTGGGCAGAGACAAATGGGGGTGGCTCTGTGCAGTGTCACACTGCAGGACACGCTTGTGGCAGGGCTGGGCACTCAGCTCAGGGATTCTCTGGGTTTGGATCCATTGTGAGGCAGGTCTGGGGGATTTTTGCTCATTTCTTAATATTAAATATGTAATTTCCTGCCATGAAGGCATTTACAGCATTTTTTATTGAAACATTTAAAGGGAAACTTTTAAAAGTACATCATTGAAACTGTCAGGCCTGAAGAGCCCCAGGGAGAACTTCTCCTTCAGCAAACACTTCCCTGCTGCTGGGAACTGCTGGAAGGTGTAATCTATTTGTCAGATGATCACCTTTCCCTCAGGGTTCTCCTGGTAGCAGCCATGGGGCTCCTCAGGCCATGCAGAAAGGCAGTGAAATGTTTGGTTTCCTGGGAAAGCTCAGCACCAGCTCTGGGTTGTACAGGCAGTGAAATGTTTGGTTTCCTGGGAAAGCTCAGCACCAGCTCTGGGTTGTACAGGCAGTTGCACAATTTGTGCCCTCATCCGTTGGCTGTTCTGAGCTTTGGGATTTGCTCTTGCTCAAAGCTGACACCCTTTGCTTGCCTCAGGGCTGGCAAATGCCACAGAATGTGTGTTTGGAGGCAGGTTACAGGTGCCTTGGAACTGCCTGAGCTTCACTGACCACTTGTCATCGTGGTCCTAACTAACCAGACTGGGCTTGTGAAAAGACTAAATTACTTCCCCTTACGATGCATCTATAAATGCTCTTAGAATTTAAGACTGGAAAGTCATTAAATTGTTCAAGTCCATTTTGGTTACTATTAAATACATTGTTTGCACTGTTTGTAAAAGTCTCCAGAATTCCTCATCTTTCACAAGGACATTTATGGAATGGTTTGCTGTGTCTGAGAGCACAGAGCTTTCTGAATTCTTCCAAAGCAACCATCACCCTCTGAATGGACCTTGCACCTACCAGAATCATGGAAATAGAAAGAAAACATTATTATAATCCTGTAAAACCTGTCATGAGTATCATAAAGTCCCCAGCAATGACATTGTAAGCAGATTTACAGACAAAAACTGTTCTGTGGCCAGCAAAGTCCTCTCTGTGCATTAGGAGGCAGAACACTGAGCTGTGCTCTTGACCTCTGAATAAAGCTGCTCCTTCTGCAGACAATCCTTTTCCAGCCACACCAGGAAAAGTTCCCCAAAGTATTTAGTTCTGAATTCGGTTTCTGCTGACTACAGCTCTGTCACACTTTACACCCAAAACATATGTTAGTACATTCCAGGTTTTAGTGTGGAAGCCCTTATGGAGCAGGATTTTAGGCTGTTGGTTTGTTTTAAAAAATCAGCCATCCCTCCAGACAAATAGGAATTTTTCCAGCGAGTCGTGTTGGCAGGTGAGCTGTGCAGCCTGTGCAGTTTGTGTTGTCCCATGGCAGACTGCATGCAGCACAATTATGAAATGTGGATATTATTCTGGAAAGTTGAGGGAAAAAAGGATTTTATGTGTGTGAGTTATGGAACATGTAAAGCATGTGGTGCACACAGATCTGCCTGGTGATAAGGCAACAAGCTGCTCCAGATCAGCTTCCCCTGCAGGGAAAGAGCCCAGAGGACTTGGGTACCCAGATCCTAAGAAATCCAAAGCGGGTAAATTTCCTGCCTCATTAATGGACTTTCAACAGGCCTAAAATGATAAACCAGAACTTTACCAAACTGGGTAAACCAGGCTCTTATGTCAGCAGGAGAAAAGCAGCCATTTTCTGTAAGAGGAACTGGATGTCTGACTCCCTAAGCTCCTTCATCTTGTTGCTTGTATAGAAAAGTCCACCCTGGTCCTGGGGGAAGCTTCTGATCTGTGGAGCTTTCCCAGTGCAATATCTGGATATGAGGGAGAGGTGACTGAACTGGTGCTTTGCTTTAGCCAGGGTTGTGGTGAGAATCAGATGAAAAATAATTCATGAGGGAAATCTCAGAAATGAGGTTTTCATGAGGGAAAATCAGACCTGGTTTTCTAGAAGGACAAGAGCCTGGGTTTCATAGGCATCGCACTTATCTAATGCTTTCAAAATCTAATCTTGTCTATTTTCTCTTCCTTGGTTCTTGAAAACATAGATGATATTTCGGAGTCTGCTGTACAGCTCATTCAACATGTTTTTCTTTCAGCATGATTGCTTTGGAGAACAAGTAAATGCAGAATTTGTCTGTGAGGGATGAACTCCCCACGTGCAGGCAGCCGGATGTGATTGTCACTGGAACTGACACCAGCAGCCTGGATCTCCTCAAAAAGAGCCTTCCTGCTCTTGTCAGCACTCATCTGATTTCCAGTGGAGAGCACTGAGGAGCCTGAAGGGCTCTGTGTCCCTGCTCTGCTCGTGGGCTCTGTGTTTTCCCCTCTGGGCACTCACAGAGGTGGAATGAGCAGCCTGCTCTGGCCTGGGCAGCCTTTGCACCTCAGCTGAGAAAGCCCAGAGTTATCACTCCTTGGGACAGCCTTTTTGGGATGTCAGCACCTGCCCACTACTGCTGTGGATTGCTCTAGCTTCTGCCAGATGGCAGAATTTTCTTTCACTCCAAGCTTCCTTTGAATGTAAATGGACAATCCAGAGGCTGCAAGCTCATGTCAGATATATTGTGCCATTTCAAAGGTTGTTTTCTAGTGATGAATTTTCATATTTCAAACGGCAGTGTCGGGTTCTGGCAGCCCAGGCCATCAGGATGCAGCCTATCATTGCTAGCTGTTACTGTGGGGAACAGTTGCTGTCTTCAGCTGGGGATTTAAGTGAAAAGAAACAGGGAGAGAGAGCTGGAAAGAATCAGATTGAGCAGGATTACACTTGCCTGTGTCTACATACTGAATATCAGGCTTTAAACTGTGTAGAGTGTTTTACCTTGGAAGCACCTATGAAATGTGAGTTTCAGTAAATAATGAATTGAAAGCAGTGTTTTGTGAAGGCAGTTACCTTTTAACACACTTTAAGCCTACCTAGCACAGGAGGGCATTTAGTGAGCTGCTGCTCGAGCCCTGTACCAGCAACAGAGGCAGAGGCAAGGGCAGAGGTGCAAACCCCTCTGCTGCTCACTCATCCCTGCAGGGGAGAGCAGAGCTTGAGGCCATTCATACAATGCTGGTGAGGAATTCCAGCTTGCTTTACCATTTTCCCTGGACCAGGATGGAGCAGTGTCCTTAGGTGTCAGCTGTGACTGTTTGGCCTTTAGAGAGTCTCTGGTGAAGCACAGTGTTGGTAAAACTGAACCCCCTTCTCTGTAAGGGTTTGCACTGCAAACAGAAATCAGGTGAATCACAGGGCTCCCCTGGCTGAGCACTGAGTGCAGCACAGGGAAATGCACCCCAAAGCTTTCAGGTGAGGGTTCCAGCCCATGCTGAATCCATGGTGAGACCCTCCCTGCCCACGGGTGGCCTGAAGCAAGCTCGAGGGGTGGCCTGCCAGCCAGGGGAAGGCTGGGCACTGCGGGGCTGGGGGCCCTAGAAATGGGCAGGGTTGGTGTGCCCTAAGAAATGGGCAGGGCTGGTGTGCCCTAAGAAATGAGCAGAGCTGGGGGCACTAAGAAATGGGCAGGGCTGGTGTGCCCTAAGAAATGGGCAGGGTTTGTGCCTTCAGAAATGACCAGTGGAACTTGTGCAAGGCAGCTGATGCAAACTGACTTTTTGGAGGTTCTGTATGGGCTGCTTGCATCTCTTCTTTCCACCAAGAGCACATTTTGGGTGTGTTTAAGCTTTCTCCTGTGTTTTTAGGTCTGAGAGATTTCCCATCCACCAGTTTCAAAGCGTGTCGATTTTACACTGCCAAAATGTAGAGCTTGAAGCAGAGTGAGGAAGTCACTTACAGCAGCCTTTGTAACAGCTTTTAACAGCTCGCAGGTCTCCTAAATCCCAAGCAAAAGCTCTGTCTGCTAGGCTAGTCTGCATTCTGAGATTTGGTACAGATACAGCAAGTACATATTAAAAAGCTGCAGCAGAACACAGGATTAAAGGGTGATATGTGAAGTACAATATCCTCCAAGTATTTGAAGAGAGGGAAGCAGTTGGAGGGTGACAGTCTGTTCCCTGGCAACTTCTGACATTTGTGTTAATTCTCTGCTGGAATGAAAAATAAGCCTTCTGAACTCTTCATGTAAATGGAACTGGTGAAAAACCTGTTTTCAGATTGAAACCAGAGCGCAAGAGCATCTGGGTTTTTGGACGATGGTGCCATTTGTCCTGGATCAGATGGTTGTGCTGGGGCTCTGGCACATGGGTTATTCTCATCCAGGCTTCTCCTTGATTTAATTCTCATAAGAAGGGAGTAAGTTCTTTAAGCATTCTCTGGCTGTTCTCCAGCCACAAGCCAGTGTGCAGAGCTGTTACTATAGTGTCAAGGTTTGTTAGGAGGCAGTGCCATTTTGGGCTTTATGTTTAAGGAGTATTTCCTGCATTCATCCCTCTTTGAAATCCTTTTTCCAGCCAAGGAGTAAGAAACTGCATAACTTTTGCTCCTGTTCTTTATACTATCTGCCAATAAACCTCATCATCCGAGTGACTTGGGCCTTGATCTGGCCAGGCATTTATAACTAAACAGGTATAAATTCCTATTCAAAACTGGGGGGAATTCAGTCTATTCACAGGCTTAGAGTAAAGGATGAGTTAAGTACCCAGCTGGATTGAAGCTCAGACTGGCTGATGTCATAGGTGAAAGCTGTCATATTGCAGGTTATGTCCCCTGAGAGGAGAATAAGAAGGGCTTTCTTCCCTTTGTTTTTTCCTCTTCCACTCATTTCCAGTGCTCCACAACCTTTGCAAAGCCTGCAGGCCCTGCCTGTGTTGCAGTGTCTCTTCCTGGAGGCAGAGCCGGCCGAGCCATCGTGTGATGCTGAGATGTCTCCGTTTGTTTTCAAAGAGCACACACCTGGCTCAGGCAGAATAACATGTATTGATTTTTGGGCTGTTTGTAGAAAGTCTCCTTGGTCTGAAGCACATGAAAGCAGCAATGAGGCACTGTGTGGAGTTAAAAGCAGAATGCATTCTTTCCGAAAGCAGAAACTGCCAAGACTTCCAGATGTGTGCCAGAAAAGTTTTATTGGCCTTCTGTAGGCTTTTCACTTTTCCCTGATCCCTGTAAAACAGAGAGGCCTCTCCTTCTGATTTTCTTGCCAAATCCAAATATGAATCTACTGTTTATCCAGACTGCACTGGCTTTAACACATTATTTACATTGCCTGGCTTCCTTTTGTCTGGCACCTCAGATTTTGTCCCTGTTGAGGTAGAGTCAGGCATTGCTGGAGAAGGACATTTCCTAAAACTTGCATTTTAGGAACTAATTCTTTCAGGAACAGCAGGTAGGAGGATCTGCTCCTGTTACATGATATCTGTGGACCAAAAAAACCAAAAGAACCAAAAACCCACAAACCAAAAAACAATCCAAAAAAAGAGAGAAGCAAAAATGCGTCTTCCTTAGTTTGATCAGTTTAAGTGCTATTTTGGATCATTTGATCACCACTTCTTGTGCCAGGTGACAGCTGTCTTAAGAGAACAACTCATTTTTCTTGTTTATTATGCACAGGTCCTTTCCCAAGGGTGACTATTTACCCATTGGAGATAAGATCATGGATACCAAGTGGAAACAGGTTATATGACAGTAATTGAAGCAATATGTGGGCCTGGTTTATTTAACTATGAGATTTTAGCTGCATATTGATTTAAAAGAAACTTGAGAGAAGGAGTAGAAATTGAAGCTGTTTATTGATTTAATTCTTCTTTTCCTTAAGTCTAAGGACTAGAGCATTAATGGAAGAAGGGATATTATTTCTGGCCTGGTATTTGCATATCAAAAGATGACATTTTGCAAGAGAATCTTTAGAATATGCTGGTGGTTTCAATTCTCTTTGCCATATGTGAAAGGAGAGGGTTGTGCAGAGCTGCTTCATCAACTATTCAGGGAGAAGTAATTTCCTCAGTGGGTCTGTAAAGTGCTGTGGTCTGAAGGGCTGGGGGTGCTCAGGACCCAGCAGCCATTGCCAGATTGAAGGTGTGGTGATCTCCATGGCTGGAAGCACTGGAGTTTTGCTTTTTTTGCTTTTAACACTCTTCCCATAGTTTGAAAATTTTAGATAAATGAAAAGTCATCTCTCCCCAGCTCCTGAAGGAGCCCAGTGGAGCTGAAGCAGGGTCTTTCTTATTACTGTTACTCTCAACTCTGTTGAGATTTTTTATCCCATAAAATATTTAGGACTCATTTTGGTATAGCAAGAGAAAAAGTGGTTTACCCCCAATTCTCTATGAAAATCAGTATATATCCTTGAGATTTCTTCTGACTTACTATCCTTGAGATTACTTCTAACTCTTAACTATATATTCTCTATAAAAATCAGTATATATCCTTGAGATTTCTTCTGACTTACAGTGTGAATCTGAATCTGTCAATTTAAACATTGCAGGGAAAAGCTGGTTTAAAACCTTAGAGATGTGAATCCAAGAAAGCTGTAAAAATTCTCTTAATTGATTTTCATTTTTCTGTGTTCATTTGGGAAAACGAGACTGTAAATTTATCCTCACTTCTTGAGCCATAAAAACCTCAAACTGTTTCAGACAGAAATGAACAAAAGACTTTGGTTTTAGCATCTTGTACAATGCAACTTTCCCCAAATCCAAGTGAAGTTCCATACTGTTCTTTTTTTATTAATATTTAGAAGGATGTAAAGGGCCTCTGCCATGCTGTGTACTGTAGAGACTCAGAATAAAGAAATAGTCTGGCTTTTTGAAACCAGTGGTTGAAGCATTGCTGCCAAATCATTTGGAGAAGAAAGGCAGGACACAATCCAGTGAATGGCACAGAGAAAAAGAAATTAATCCCTGGAAAAGAGAAAAAAGGAAATCTTTTCAAAGGGATGAAGGTGGAATATTTATGCTTGCCATAGTAATAGCAGCAGGCTGTTGCACTGTGTGACATTCAGGTGACACAGAGTACCTCAATGGGCTGAGGTGTGGCAGCTCTGTGGGAGGCAGATGGGTGGGATTATTCCTCCTCCTCCTCCCGCTCCTCAGCAGTGCTGGATCCCACATGTGCCCAATCTGTGCTCCTTGAACACCTTGAGCAGGCACTGAAGGCTGTGTGCTGAGCTGCCTGTGCCATTTCCAGGCAGGAGATGTCCCTGCAGGGGCTCTGATGTCCCCTGAGCTCAGCACAGCAGCACTGGGAGCTGGGGGCTCCCACGCTCTCCACACTGGAAACTTCTGAGTTACACAACAAGACAGTGATTCCTGCTCTGAGCAAAGGAAACAGACTCTGTTTTCTTAACTAAAAAAACCACCAGAACCTTACGTAATTACCAAGGTAAGAGAAGGTAGTCCTTTCAGGGGAGTGACTGTCTCCATAAACACAGGGCTGCTTCCATGTGGAAAAGAAATGCCTGGAAACCACCCCCTGCTTTGTTCTCTTCCCATCCTGAAGAATTATTAAGTATGTCCTTGCAGCACTTGTGCTTTCTCTTTCAGCTCTCCAGCATCGTCTTGCACAGACAATGATTTCTCTTGGTCCATTCCAGTCCCCCTCTGCTCTGGGATGTCGCTCTCCTCTAGCTGAAGAGCAGTTCCAGGATTTTCTTGTTTGCTGACTGAGATGCAGAAATTCCCTGTGCAGGCAGAGCTAATTACCCCTCATTATGCATGCATGGAAAGCCAAACAACCCCCCCCCAAATTAACAATGTTTCTCCTCCTTGCGTTTTTTCCCCCTGCCTCTCCCCTCCTTCTTTTCAGTTTCATCCATCCCTCCTTTGGCATGTGGTCCCTGATTTTTAATGTGTCCTTGGCCCAGCTCACTTTCAACATCACACAAGCCTTGTTTTCCCTCCACCGCCTCCAGCTGCTTCTCAAACTGAGCAATAGGTTCCAGAAGTGACCTTCAGCAGCAGCAGCAGCACTGTGACCTCCAGGGCAGGCTCCCGTGGCTCCCCAGCCCAGCTCTGACCCGTCCGTGCGGTGCCCACCGGAGGCGAGGGAGCGAGGAGCGGCTGGGTCAAGCTCAACAGGGCATCAAACAGCTCCCTGGCAGTGGCAGGATGAGCTGCTTTTGTTCTGCTGGAAGATAAACAGCTGTCTCAGTGTAATTAATAACCCTCATGGTTTGTTCCAAAAAATGGAATAATCATAGGATTGAGTAATCAAAACTATTGATTAATGTAGAAGGCCCCTGGAAAAGGTTTAGCACAAAATGTTTCATCCTTCTGGGCACGGTTCCACGAGAGGCTGTAGTGATGATTGAACAATAGGATTATTGTACAAAGTCATTGTTTCCAGAATGGAAAAAAAATTATAGTGCCTTTTTTTTTCCTTTAGCAATTAATTCATCAAATAAAATATGCATTTTTGAACAGTGGCATTTCAGCCACCATTCTTTTTTTCAGCTGGGCTCAGGACTCATACAAAAATCCCTTTGGCATCACTGGTGTTTCTGTGGTGCAAATTAAAGGAAAAATTTGTTCTTAAAAATCAAATCCTGAGTCTTCATTTGTTTTTTATGCAAAGGAAAGTGCTGACGATTTCAGGAGAAGTCCCTACTACCCCCACCACTTTTGTGCTTGAATATTTTTTCTTTGCTTTGCAAAATGGAAATCTTGGAGCAGGAGGTGGGAAGGGAGGGATTAATTTCCTTGGAGTTTAAAACAATTCTAATAAAAATTCTGTAACATGTAACTCCTAGGCTTAATAGTCTCTACAACAAATAATACTTTGGGGAACAATAAATTGTGTAATGATAGTTCTGCTCATATTGGCTAAATCATTATGTATTGCAAAATGTCAGCCATAACTAAGCATGCTGTGAGCCTGCAATCTTGTAAAAGCCTGAGATCATAAAAGGAAAAGTAGGACTAAAAATATTTCAAAGATGCCAGAATGAAAAGGCTAACAACTGTCTTTTTCACATTTTAAAATTTACCTGTTTTCCCCAGGAGAGCATGAAGACATAATCAATCAAAGCAGGGCTTTTGTAGATCTTCCTGTGATTAATCTAATTATTTTGGAGAGATCAGATGAATTTGCAGTAGATATAAACAGCAGTTTGATTGAAGTATCAAAGGTGGATCAATAGGCCCAGAATGTGGATCAAAACATTCTAAGCTAGGGAGCTCAGAATCAATATTTTCATGAGGAGCGTCAACAACTGGGACTGCTGTGCTTAAGCTCATTGAATAAATGTACTATTTTCAGAAGTCACTTGTCACCAAATCAGCACTGCTGTGTCTGAGGTGTTTGCTGCAGATGAGCTCTCCAAACATCCAAAGAAATTTTCTAAACCCAGAGAGTGGCAGTAGAGACCTGCAGGGCTGAGATTTGGGAATTGCTTCTGGCACTGGAAAGCTGGCAGGGGCTGCCCTGGGGCCCAAAGGGTGGCAAGGGCAGGGGGAAAAGCTCTGAGAGCTCAGTGCAGCACTCGTGGGGCTGGGGCAGGCTCCCACCACCTCCTGCAGACATCCCTGACCTGGGTGCAGCAGGAATATTTTAGTTTGGAGGTAGGAAAGCAGCTCAGGGAACAGGGCCTGATTGTAGGGAAGGAGAAGCTGCCTTCCCAAAGCTCCCAGAGACTGAGGGAGGAGATGATCAGGGTCCATTTTCTGTAATTCTGCATTTATTCTGCCCCAGTTTAGGTTCCAATGCCTGTGTTGGTCTCCCCTCAGCACACACAGTTAAAAGGATTTTGGACAAGGATGCCATAGAGGGGTTGCCACAGGAAAAGATTCCTCTCAAACTTCCCTGGAGCTGGAGACTTCAGCCCTCTCTTTCCCTTCTCCTCCATTGGTGTGAGTTGAATTATCCTATGAAAGATGCAGTGTTTGGCTGCAGCCCTTTGCAGGAGGAAAGGTAAGCAGGGAATGCTGATAGGAGGCACCCTGGTCATTAATCCTGTGCCGACCCCGCGTGTGGCCCTGAAACTGATACAGCTGATATGGCAGGAGAAAAATCTTCCCATAAGCCAGACTCAAATTTAGCAAAAAGCACTTCTACACTTCTTTTTCAGAGTTCAACATAAAAAATGTAACACTTGTAACAATTTTCTTTTGATTTCAAAAGAGATTGTGAAGAACTTATTGCTGTAAAAAATAGTTTTAACCTCTCTGACACTTCAGTTTTTGAAAATCTTAGAAAGAGATTGAGAACACAAACAAGAACTCACCAGCTCTGTAGGTGAACAGTGTCAGCTTTTGGCATCTGTGCACAGAATAATTTCCTTCCCAGGTTCTTTGTGGATGCAAACATGTACAAATGACTCAGAGTAAGGAATACATCTCAAGAAGGTCATTGAAACATAATCTGTGTTTCTTTCAGCAACTTTACAGTAGCTTTCTAGTCTTTCTTTTAATTTTATCTCCCTAAGGAGGTTTCAGGGTTGCATTCTGAGTTGCAAGGATCCTCCACATGCACTTACAGCACAGATGAGCACACTAACTGCTGTTAAGGTCTTTTTTATTATTCTGTAGCATAAAAACTCTTTGGAGAGAATCAGGTTGCTAAACTTTCTCAGGGCTTCTTTTGTTCACCCAGTGGTGCAATCCATAAAAAGCAGATTTTTGGGGTACAGGTAGGACTAGGGGTGCCTGGGGAATTTAAGGAGTGCTGGAGTGTTCCATCTTGGCACTTTGGTGTTCAGATGCTGTTGGAAAAAGCCCTCAATGCCTGTCTGTGTCACAGAGCATGGAAATACCAGGAATCTGCCTCAGTTCCAAAATGAAAGGTGATGATTTTAGCTGCTTTTCACCTTGCATTTTAAATGCTAGCCTTCAATTCTTTCTCTACCAGGCATGCAGCAGAATTCTGGCTGGGTCTAACAGCACTTTTGCTGTGGTCTGACCTTCCCCATGACGTGCATAGTTTGAAGTTCACTGGTATTATATCTAACTTGTACTACTTGGAAAACTGCACCAAATCTTAAGCAGAATCAGTTTGGAAGTGTGTGAACTGATACCTGATAGCAGCCATGTATTTCTGAAAATAGAGCAAGCAGCAGTTTTGGATATTGGAATAGCTCAGTGATTAGTTTTCACCTGAGGGCAGCACAGCTCCTGGCAGGGACATCTCTGTGCCTCTGCAAGTGTTTCCACAGACCTCAGAGAAGCCTGGCTGTCATTACCCTGTGCAGGGGCCTTCACTCCGGGCATTCTGAGAGCAAGGGATCACTTTGGTCTGGGGAAATTCCATGGCAACCAAGGTACCTCATCTCCCTGACACTTGCTGTGGGGTTTAAGGCAACCTCACTGTGAACTGGGATTGGCACGAACCAACTCAAGCTTATGATTGGAATTTTCCATATGAAAGGATGCTCAGGAGTTAAATCTGGAGATCAAGCAGTGCCTTTTATTTTGCATTTCCCTTAAGCCCCAGAAGCAGAGAGTTGATGGGAGCTGCTTACCTTAACAGGGAAGGAGAGATAAAACCCCAGAGGTCCATTAGGCACCACCTCACAATCTGTCTGAACTGTGAGGAAAAGTGCAGGGTCTGAGTTTTGAGAGAGAAAGGAGCTTAATCACTTGTTACTGCTCTGGTTCTGCACTCAGGGAACAACTCCAGCAACAGCTCTGAATCTTCTTTACCTGAATGCAGGCACATGTGAGGATTCCTCTGTGCTGTGAGCCAGGAACTCAGAGCTCCTCTCTGTTAGAACAGCACTGGAAAACACTACAGCAAAGCTGAATTTATTTGTAAACATACAAAGTTTGACACAAACACCATCTGGTTTTCACCCCTGGTTTCTGCTCAACAGTCCCATCTCTTGACAGGGGTCAGCTCCCATTTTGGGGGGCAGCCATTGCTCTGTTCTGAGCTTTCCTGGTTGCAGCTTCCCTGTGTGCCCCTCAGCAATGCTGCAGGGCACACACATGCAGGAGTCAGGTGTTGGGAGTGGCTTTGTGTTAGGTTTCAAATAATAAAAAGTATTTTCCCAGGAGTTCAGCAAAGCCAACATCAGGAACCCCCCCAATCCACTCCTTTCCTTGTGTTCCCCATAAAATTAAGCAAATCATTGCTATGATGTGTAAACTTCTCATTTCAAGCACTGTCAGGTACTGGTTCCAACTGTAGTTACTGGTTCTAATCTAAAGCAATGAATTTTTTTTGGTGCTGAAGAAAATAATGCATCCTATGTTCTCAGTGCTTTCATCACTGAATAGTTGGAAATTTTGGCAGACTAAAACCTTCCCAGCCTTTTCTTGCTCCCTTGCCCCAGTGAGTGTTTCTTGTCAAACTTAACCCAGGTAGATTCTTGAAAATGTCTCCTTTGAACATTTATTTAACAGCCAACAAAATAAGAGAAACTCAGTATACATTTATTGTGATAAATGCACTTGCGGAAAAACCCAAATTTCCAGAGTAGAGACAGTTAACCAGAATTTTCCACGCCTTCTTCTTGACTTCAGTGAGCTGTGGATCATGCCCAAAAACATGTTACCCAGTGAAACTTTGTAATTCCATTTAGCAGATGCTTTCAAACACAATGGGAGGTTTTCAAAAATATCTTTGTCTGGAAGTGTTCATCTGCAGACATAAAAACAGTCTTGATAACATTAGAGGGGAGATAACAATGTCTATCTCTGTAATGATATCACCTTATCTTTAATTAATGTAGAGTACTGTAAGATGATTTTCTGAGATATGAACCTCTTGCTTGGCTAAGATTCTTCCTGAAACAAAGTGTTTGAGCCAGTGTAGCTGTTCTAAACAAAGGTTTAATGGAACTTGTTCACCAGCCTTGGAGGCAGCCACAGCAGTTCTGGTTGTTTCCTTTAAGGCAGGAAAAATAATAAGGCTTCTGACAGAAACATGAAGCTATCTATTGCTAATACTGCAGTGATTTGATTAAAAACTGCCTTATTCCATGGAATCATGTGACCTCAGCTGTGTGTTTTAACTGGAAATGAACCCAAATAAATCCTCTGGATCTGAGCTTTGAGTAGCTTCAAATTCACTGTCAAAATTCAGATACCTCAGACAGTCTTTACATCTGTAATCACCCCATAGCAACAATAATTGTGTCACAAAAGTCTTACAAGTTTGTATGAGGTCTCATCCTCAAAATATAGGAAGTACCAGCAATGGAATTTCCTGATGAGTCTGAACCCCTCCTTTATCCAAAAATCTGATTTGTTGTTAAGTAATGCTCAGTGTTTATTTCTTACATTTCCAGTGGGGCCTCCAATTTTATTTTGCTTCCATCTTCTGATTGCTGGTCTGAGCAGCAGTGAGAGCCTTGCATGTCCAGCATGTTCTCATCCTCCTTGTTCCCTCTTGTCTCCTTCCTACAGCATTTTCCTCATCCTGGCTGCCTGAGGCTGACACCAGCAAATGTCCTGCTCGTGTTCCCCGGGCTCTGGAACAAATGGCCTGAGTTCCCATTCCAGAGAAGGTCCTGGGCACACCAGGATTGCTCACCCAGCTCTCGACCACGTGTCCATGGCTACAGAGCAATTGAGAGGTTTAGCTGTCTCTAGTGTGTTTTACATGTGTGATTTCTTGTGGAATTAATCAATCAAGCAGCACAGCTGTTAAGAGTTCCCCACACTTTTTGAAAAATCACCTACTTGGCTAAATGTTTATGACTGATAGAGATCTTTGAGTAGGAAAGAACAGCCAGTGCTTGCTGGGAGAAGACACACTTTTGAGATTGCCACTGAATTGGTGAGGATGGAAAAGTACAGACTCAAAGCCAGGCCATTCCTAAATATTCTTCCCCAGGAAGTAATCTGCAGTTTCAGGGCTGATTTTCTCTGCCTCTTCAAGGTATTCCTGGCTCCCACTGCTGGACTTGCTGTGTTTCATGCACCTTGTGCTGCTGCAGAATTGTTTTAAACCTAGTGAACAGTGCTGCATACAGGCTCCAGGGTACTTTGGAGTGAAGGGCTCTGGGTGTGATCAGTCCAAGCATCTCCTCGAGCTGGAGAGGGGGATGGTGGGAGGTGCTGGGCAATGTCTTCCCAGTCTATAACACACTGTGCTCACTGTCATGCAAATACAGAAAACTATCTTCCACCTGAAATCATCTCTGCTGCAGACAACCAGGTTGCCATGAAAGTAAGAGGGAAAAAAAAAGGCACTTTTCTCTCTGCTTAAACAACAGATTTGTCTCCGAGTTGCCAAAATTGTGAGCATCAGGGTGGCTGAGTACACTTTTGTGTGTACAATTGTCTGTGCATATGTCTGGTACGCCTTGTTTTGGAAGGGCTGTGGAAGGTTTGCACGGAACCAGTCCATCTGTTCAGTGATTCAGTAATCTGAGAATAGTTAAACTTGTCACTCTGCCCCCCTTGTCACTTTGCCCCAACACTCTGCTCTTGTCCTTTCAGACTCTGTCACCAACCTCTGATTTTAATGCCATTTTTAAAATATTGGCACCCTGCTGCATCCTGTGTTTGACCAGTCCTGTCCATGCAGGTTTAGTGCCACACCAGAGCTCCCTGCCCAGAGAAATGAGTTCTGTTTGCAGAAGGGAAGGTTTCACAGTCCCTTCCACGTGCATGTAAAACTCCCTTCTCCAGAGATGGGCACAGGTTTGTATCAGAGAAACTGCCTCTCTCAGAGACCGAGAAATGGAAGCCATTAAAGCAGCTCTGCCCCTTTGAAGGTGAGGGGGCAGAGGCATTTGCTGCCAGTGCTCTCTGTTTGTGAGGAGAAGCAGTGCTTTAGGGATGAGGGCTGTCTGGGGTGCTGTGCACGGGCAACTGGAGCTGCAAAGTGATCATAATGACACGTTCCAATGAGCCAGTTTCTTCCAGGAGAGTAAACTGCCAGGGAATCTAGTGCTTGGAGAGTGTGGCTGGTGGGTCAGGGCATGGTGAGGCTGTGCAAATACTGAACCATACTGTGACAGGCAGTGGTGTGCTGCTTTCTTCCAGAAGTAAGAGGCTGGCTGAAAAATCCAGGCTAGGCTTCAGATTTGGAAAATTCCCAAACTAAATGTTGCCCTGGATTTTGCAATGCTGCCTACTGGAAATGCCACCTGCAGCTTCAGGTGAGCATGGAGTGCCTTGCGCTGGTGCTGCTGTGACCTCTGAGCTGCTGGTGCTTCCAACAGAAGGGACATTTCTACCATGGCTGGGATTTGGGCATAACTGCAGAGTCCATGTAGAGTTTTGGAATGCATTTGCCTTAGAGGGACACATTATAGTAAAAATTGCAGGTGTAAATGCAAAATGATCCCCCACAGGAGTAGCCCATGGTCAAGGGGACTGGGAGCAGTGGTGCCTGTTCACACAGCTCTCTGCCAGAAAGATTTATCCCTTGCCTTTATCAAGGACCTGATGCAGAAGGAGGATTGTAGATTCCCTGTGGTTTATCCTTGCCCATATTTGCCCCTCCATCAGGCACATCCCCATTTCATGGACAGCTTTGTGCTCAGCTCTGTGAAATGCAGAAAATGCTACAGAGTGCAGTGTCTCTAACGTTCCTGGGAAAGAGAAGCTGCAGTGAGGAGCACCAGCATGGCACAAGCTGTTTCAAGGCTTAACAGCCAGAGACTGGAAGAATCTCCTCCCTGAGGATCTAGAATTAAAATAAAGGACTGAGCATGGCATGGGAATAAAGAGGAACAAACTTGCCTGTCCAAAGGCATATCACAGGTGAGTGGCCAACCCATGAACAGACAGGTGCTCCCTGGGTACCCTGCCCTGGCTAGATCTTTCCTGTTGTGAAACTGGGCACTGAGATATCGTTCAAAGGGGAGAGACTCCAAAGGCTTTCACAGAAGTATCTCCCCAGGACACTGCTGTTTCGTGCACACACATGCTCTCAGATATATATATGTGGGGGGAGAGAAGGGAGAGGAGAACATCCTGCGGGATTTCTTTCGCCATCTGCCGAGTTCCGAGTGCCATCTGCAAAGTAAAAGCATTTATGTTGTTTAGCCTTTGTTCAAAATGTATTTTTTGTCACAGTGGCTTTTGGCATTATAATGCACGACTAGAAGAAATATTCAACAGTTTGGAGCAAGCAGAATAAAACACTGACAGCTCAGGACTCTGAATCATCCAGTGTGCAGAGTAATTTGACAGAAGAGTTTGACACTGTACTCTCCACTCAGGGGTTCAGTTGTGACCTTTCAGGTTCACAGGACACAGACAGCAGCTTGTCTGGAGAGGAGAGGCTTGTCCAGCAGAACATGGGGTAAGTCCAGGTAAGGAGAATCACCATCAGAGGGGGGTCCCAGGCAGTCAGGACAAACAGCTCTGTGGAGGCGTGCTTCACCCCTGCCCCTGTCTGCACAGCCACTGCACGCCCTGGGCTCACTGCTGCCCTGCCTGTTATTTATCACTGGATAAACAACGCTGCTGAGCATCTGGCTGTGCCGCGGGGAGCAGCAAAACACAGCGAGCACGAAGAGGGGGAAAAGCAGAGCCTGATTCCCTCTTTCAGAAGTCATTTATAACACGAATGTGTCTGCTTGCCAGCCGGAGCTGTGAGTCTGCACTTCAGATTTGTTCGTGGCCAAAAAATAGTCAGCTTAAATAAGAACAAAGAGAACTCTCTAATGGCCCATCACGATCTAGGAAGATAACGAGAGGAAGAGAAGCTGTCCTTTACCTAATACAGGATCATGCTACAGGAATCCTCACGGTTTCGGTGACTTCTGTAAATTGAATTTATGTGAGGAGGCTCAGCCAGCTGCTGGAATACAAATTGTTTTCAGCTTCACAGCCATAATATGAAGGATAATCCTATTATGTCCCATAAATTAAAAGAAAAAAATATGGAAGTTTGTAATTTTTATGTCTCCAAATGCAGCCTGACTTCCTGAAGCACATATATAAAGGAAAAATTGATGCTCCAAGTCGTGTTCCAGAGATATTCCTAACTCAGAGAGAGATTTCATGTATAGTTTTAAGAAGGATTATTTCAAATTATTTGAAATACCTTGAAATTTATGGCTTTGCTTTATGTTACCTGTTTCTGGAGCCCCACTGATTGTTGAATCCTATTGCTTTCCAGAGAGATGGAGGATGAGCATTCAATGGACTGGAAGTTAGATGGGAGTTACAATTAATCTCTGTGTTCTGTGGGTTTGTGGAGCTGGGAACAGGGTTAATGTGGTCTGATGCTTTGTTTGCTCTTTCAGTGAGGGGATGAGACCTGTGGGGGAGTTTTTTATAGTTGGGGTGAGATATGGGGCTGGGGAATACACACCCCATGGACCAAGATCACTGCTAATTCCTGCTGGTTCTGCAGGCTTGGAAAGCTGACAGATGTGGGCTCAGTGCTGTTTATTGTTTTATTTTAAATACATCAATCGTTCAAGAGGAGCTGAATTTGGCATTGGATTTAAGTTTAATGATTGGCAATCCTAAGGTTTACCTGCACCTTCGTTGGTTTTCTGTGGGGGATCATTTCTACACTGTGAACAGGGCCCCTTGTGGGATAAGGCAAAAGCTGAGTGTGAGCCCCACACAATTACCACAGCATTTTGGGATCCAGATCCTTCCCCAGACAGGTGGGAGCAATTGAAAAAGCTTTGCCTCTGTCTGACCAAGGTAATTCATCAGCAGGATCCATCCTGAGTCCTTCCTTCCTGGCACATGGTCTGACAGCCTACCAAGGAAATAAAGCTCTTGGAAGCTTTAGCCCAACTGCCTCATTTATGCTGAGAACATTTTAGCTCGAAGAGCTAAAATGACAATGATTATTACTATTATTGTTATGTCTCATGGATACAGGCCTGGGGTCATTGTCTTAGCTTTGAAGGCTGCCTCAGCCAAATGCACAATGAGCTCAGTCAGACCACTCCGGAGCAGGACACAGGCCAGTTCCAGGGTCTGGCTGGAATATCCATGTTCTTCCCTGCTTCAGTCCCTAAGACAGGCAAACACAGCATCTGAGGTGGAGCTCAACAGGGCTTTAGCTGCACTGGGGATCCCACACGAAAATAAACAGCCCCAACCCTTAGAGCTCCCTTGGCAGGGATTACCTGAGCCTGGGTGTCAGGCTCCCCTCAGCTGGGAATTACGGGTGTCAGGGGCCAGCTGGGGCACAGGAGCAGCCTCTCACGTGGAGGGTAGCCAAGGTCACTGAGCCTGCTCCCTCTACAAGGATGAAAAATAACAGGAGGGGGAAAAAAAAGCCTGTAAAATAGTCAAGGAGTCAGAGAAATTATCACCCAATAAAAGTGCAGTAGAATGGAAATATGAAAAATCTTGAATGAATAAAACCATGCTGTCGAAGTGTGGATTCCATCACTGTCTGAGCCAAGAAACCTGGGTTCAAGGTATGGTTATTTCTCTATGAATAACAAGGTTTGTGCACAATGTGACACTAATAAAATCACACTGGAGAAAAGGAAAGTCTTCATGTCTTAGTGATTAAGCAGAGTGACCTTTTGTGGGCTGAATGACATTTGTGTATTACGTATTTCTATATTTCTTTCCATGGGAACATCTGGTGCTGGCTCATCCTGGAGACAGGTTTCTGGACTGGGCTGGCTGTGGGTTCAATCCAGGCAGGCAGATCCTGTGCAGCAATTTCTCCTTTGATGCAAATTTTCTCCAAAATTACTGTTAGCAGATTAACTAGAAATCTTGTGTTCTGAGGAGCTGCATTTGCTGCAGGAACAGCTGTGAAATTTGATAAAATCACCATGGTGTGTTTAAATGGTTTTATAGCAGTAGCCCTTTGGTTAACCCTGGATCATTTAACAGCTGGATAAGTCTTTCAAGAGTAATTAAAATGATGTTCTCAGAGAATTTAATATTTTATACATGGCTTTTTCAAAGAGAAGTAGTGAAGACAGAGATGCCAAAACTGAAAGCCTGGCACTGGACACTCAGTTTTGCTCCCTGGTGCATAAATTTGCATACATATTTGGAAAGCAGCAATGCCTGACTTAAATAAGCAGTTTCCTTCTAACCCCACCTCCTCGATGATGAACCTTGGAAATAACAAAATGTACCGACTATGGAAACTATCGACTAATTTTAATAGTCAATTAAAACTTCTCCAGATACTGTGCTACAAATGGATTATGAAAACATGCAGAAAAACATTTCACTTTAACTCAAGTCCATCTGACTCTGGAATAATTTACCTCCCAGAAGCTTATTCCCTTAAACAGGTTCACAGTTTGGCTATTTACCTTTTTTTTGCTGCTAGAATACATTGTTATTGTAATTCATTAAGCCTGTTTATATGATTGCCAATACTTTTAAGTATGGATAATTGTGAGTGTTTGAATAACTGACATTATGTACATCAGCTATATAATTAATTGCCATTATCTGATGTATTATACATCCCATTTATTTCAACAACTAACATGGTATTTTGTCATTTTATTATTGCAGTATCTCTTCTTTTGACAAGTTAATAATAAAAAGGCAAAACAAAGCATTATGTGTTGTTGAAGTAAATGTGTCTTCATTATACAACAAATAAATTCTTCAACAAAACCTGCCAGGTGCCAGGAAAAGATTGGAATTGCAATGGACACAGAAGTCAGTGTAAGTGGGAATTCAGAGGGGACACAGGTCCAGCTCTGCTCCTCTCTGTCTCCCAAAGGAATGAGCTCCTTGTTATCCAGTCCGTGACTGTCCATCCACTCCTCCAGCTGGAGCTGCAGCCTTGGCTTCACCCTCCTGACAATCCCCCTTCGTTCCATACTCCACTGAGGCTTAGAGGACTTGGTTCCCAGCACTCTGTGCTCGCACCACTATTCAGAACTTACCCAAGATCTAAGCAAGAGCCAGTAGAATCTTACAATTTTGTCAAATAGAACAGGTGAAAAGCATATTTCTCTCTTTCAGAGTTTTCAGCCCAATATAATTTTTCTGCCTCAGAGCATAAGACAGCTGTGTTCTTGAAATAAAAAGAAAAGCTGTAAGCATTACTTTAATGGCAAAACTGGATTGTTCACATTCTTTGTGTGCTAAGAAAAAACCCACCAAAAAAACCCCTAAACCCAGGGCAATTTCAGTAATACTGTTCAGAGGTTAACAGCATATTTTCTGTAGCTCTGACCATATATATTGGCCAAGTGTGTATCAACACGTCTCATAGTGTAATATCTAATCCTAACATTTGGTATTGAGAGAAGACATAAAAACATTATTTTATTTTCCTATCTGCAACTTTGATTTGGGAAAGACTGACAAAAGAAAACGTAATAAAAATGCCCTGTTAAATGCCTGGTTTGTGATCCTCATAGTCCCTCTGGAACTCACAATCCTCTTGTTTCCACAGCATAAATAATATCTAGTAAACAGAATTATGGTTTCATTCGGTGTTGTCACATCATGCTGTACTTTACAACAAGTGCAATTGCATTTCTTTTGGAACAGATGAAGAACAGTGTGGAAGGTGCATTCCCTGAGGGCACTGGAGTTGAGGATAATAAACTCCGTGTCCATTATCTGCCAATGAGACTACAGAAATGAAATCTCCGCATTCAGAGCAACAGAATATTTATTTTAGAAGTGCTCTGTTAAGAGATTTGTTTTGGGATATGTTTAAAGAAGACATTTTATGCACTGAATAGACATAAGTACCCAATGGCTTGACTGTTATCATAAACTGTGAGCAAAACTCTCAGGTTTTTATAGCACGGCAGACCAAAAGAATCATTGCAGCCTTTCAAAGTTCATTGTTTCTGCTTAAAAATAAGGGCTTGGTTGCTTTTATCTGTCTTTGGTGTTTGTTTTGGGTTGGGGTTTTTCCCCTTCTCCCCCATTCTCAAAAATTGCAACTGGTTTTTTTTGGGATCTGGGGTCGTTACAGATGGACAAAGGCCAACAGGTCATTTTCTTTATGATTGCTACGAGATGTTCTGGTAGATAAACAGGGTGTGTAACCCATATTATTTCTTTTAAAAACACTTCAGTGAAATTGAAACTATCATATTTTTTATGCAACAACTAAAAATAGGCAAATCCCCAAATGTTGCCTTCCCCTCCATTGGGCCCTTACATGAATCTGCTGCAACCCATCTTCCACCTTCCACAAATACCTCAGTCCCTTTGCAGAATGTGCTCAGATTTAGCTGGGTTTCTTTTTCTGGTGTGCTCCTTTTACTGCTCCTCTCATTTTTCTTCTCCAGATGTGTGGACATCTCTCCATGTAGACATGACTGAGAGAGCTAGTATTTACAGTGGGCATGGGGAAGGGCCTCTGCCAACTTCAGCACAGTCTGGGTGTGTAATTCCCTTCAGGTCCATCATAAATTCAACCTGGATTTTGTTGGTATGTTGTAAAACATTGATATGGAAAGGTTTGCTGCTGTAAATATCTGTGTGAAAGCAGAAGGAACATCACCTTACCTTTGTTGTAATGATCACTGCAGTGAGCTCTCATGTCTGACTTTGTTATACAACAACAAAAAAACTTCATCCTCTTGCAGGATTTCAAGCTGAGAAATTAACTGTTTGTCCATCACATGGCAAAGGACCTACAAAAAATAAATAGCACATATTCAAAATACTGTGCCAATGGGGAGCAGTTGGATCTTTGTCATGGTTACAGGGCATCTACGAGGCCCAGATCATGGCCTGAAGTGGTGCATGGCCTGGAAACCAGCAAGTCCTGACTCATCTCACCCCACTTGTGAAAAGTAAAGAGAGAATCTGCAAATTGTATCTGTGCAAAATGGTGGCACAGCCTCTGGTGGTGTTGCAGTGGGAAAACTCCAGTTGCCAGGTGAAATGCAGACTTCAGCATTGAGAGGGTTGGCATAGGTCACAGAAAATGGCAGGGGGATGGACCCTGAAGTTTGTTTCAAATGCAGAGAGGGCAGATTTTTAAACTATGTGCTCTGAAAGAGCTGTACTTACTCCACTCTTCATCTCTGCAGGCACCTGTCAGGGAGATCCCCTGATTACCTGTGCAGGGTCGATCAGCTACACAGATGGTGGGGTTTTGACTATAGGCTGGTTTGCTGTTTGTTCTTCCTGTTACTGACACTACACAGAGAAAAGGAGCTTTGAACTGGTGAATGATGTGCAGAGAAACCACTGCAGAAACAAGGGAACAGAGCCCGGCCCTGGTCCCTGATGGTCTTTGCAGTTTGCTCAGCCTGTGTTTGCTCTTGTCAGGAAATGCAGAAAGCTCAGAGCAGCAAAGACTTTTCATTCTGCTCGAAGTTGGCCCTACTTGGAAGGCTGAGTTTGATAAAGCCAAAAGATTCTTTCATCAAAAAAGGTGTAAATAGTACCAGAGTCTTACAGGGCTACAGATGCCAGATCTTGCTTAGCCTTTCCTGACCTGCCATTCCTATAGCAGAGCGTGTCCTCTATTTTAAGCTAATTTTAGCTGAAATTTTATTAAACTTTGTTTGAATCCTGGTAGCAGCTTCCAGCCCACCTAGAGCTGCAGATGTTTGCTGATAATATGACAATTATTTGTGGGTTTTGGCACTAATTCTGTCCAGGAGTGCTCTGAAGTAGTCAGAACTTTTGGAGTGGAGAAAAGTAGAGTGCATGCACCTTTTCTTATTTTAAGCAGTCCAAGAGGAAACTCAGTGAGAATTTTTTGATTTTTTTCACACTGTGAAACCTCTACAGCAGTGGAAGGAGGAGCTGCTGTGGGATTATTGGGATGAACTTGTCCTGCAGTGTGATGGACATGGCTCTTGGTCTCGTTTAGGGTAGAAAAACATCTGTCTGATAATAGCACGTTCCTTTTAGGCTGCAAAAAGACTGGGACTGAGGGGTTTTTTGGGCATCAGTGACCACGGCTAATTTAACTCAGCATTATAAACAATAAAATACTTTGTCAGGCATCAGATATGAACTCAGGAATTGTTTTTTTGTTTCTCCCTATTGAGATTATAGATGTAAACCCATAAACATTGTGAAAGTAATTTTCTAGAATTTGATTTTACGATGTTTTATTATTAAACCAAGAAACATAGTTTCCTATCTTAGGGAGAAGTAGAAAAAAACATAAATAAGAGTCAGAGTTTTTGAGAAGAATGAGCCTATTCCTTCAAAGCTGCAAGTTCTTGCTGCTTTAGAAAGTGATAAATCCCAAAGAAATCTCACCTAGGACATTTTATGTACTGAGTAAATTCAGAAAACAGTTATTTTTTAAAAGAAGAAATTATAATATAACAATCTATTATTCAGAAAAATGCTTTTAGTAGCTCATTCATAAGCATTTGTCTCTATAAAAACTCTGCAGTCAATGCAAAAAGCAACAATTTGGAAAGCTAATTTTGGGGCAATTGACCTTCCAAAATTCAGGCTGATTAGAAAGCCAGACATGTCTCTTCAGTAACATGTAATAAACAAAAGGCATTCTTAGCACCTAATTGTAAGTTGAAACTTACTTATACAACACAATTCTTCAAGGATCACAAATAATGAACAAATTAATGAAATTTATAGCGTGTTTGCAAATCACTTGTTGACAGAAAATGTTCTCCTTGTCAGCTCACATTACTCATTGCCAATTCTTTCAGTGACTGACTTCAAAGTTACAGATTCCTCAGTGATGGTTTTTGGATAAACTCTCCTACTCCAGCTGGTGTGCACACATTCCTGCCTGTGATTTAAAGAATGGATATAATTAATTACTTGCTAACGTTGCTCCTTGCCCCTTTTGCTAAGTGCATCCAGACAGGACAATGCAAACACTGGCAGTGCAAGAGAACAATTCCCTCTAAGGCTCCCCACAATTCTGGTACAGAGGAGCTGCGGAGGATGGCAGGAGGGAAAGCTGGAGATAAAGGCCAGCCCATGGAGGAGTGCCTGCCAGATCCTCGTGCAGAACATTCACTGCTGTGAAATATGAGGAGTCACGCGTGCGGACTCTGACCTCCCGAGCCACAGGTTACACACTGATTATGCAACTCTTTTGGTGGGTTTTAGGCCAAGATTTTAAAATGTTACATCCCTAAAATCCTTTGTTTTATTCCCCTCGGTGAGAGTGGTGACTTTCAGCCGGGAGCATAGAGGTGATGTCAGGATGTGAACATGTCAATAGGTATTTATTGTACTGAAGGTCGGGGCATTTTCAAGGCATGTGCTCAGACTCGGCCCTTTAGCCCCACCTTGTCCTTTGGCGCCTTTGAAATCCAGCGTGTCTCTTTCTGATCTGCTGCTGCTAGCTCTTCTAATTCTCTTTCTTAATTCTCTAATATTCTCTGTTCTAAAGCAGAATCTTGAACTTTTTTTACTGTTTTGTTTGTCCCATGCTTCCAACAAGCATTATAGGCTGTCTGGTAACTTCTGGTTGGTTATGTAATCAGCTGGACATGGAGGTAAACTGTGGCCCAAATGTTTTCTCTAAAACATTTTGTAATTATCAGTAAATTTTGTTTGCTACCTGCCTTAAGTCATTGTAACCAGTAGACAAATGCAGTGTTAAACTCTAGGAAACAGCAGTGCAAGCAAAAGTCCATTTACACAGAATTTGTATTTGCAATACTCTAAGACTTCTCCCTTTTCTATTTGTACATCTCAGCACTGACAGTGTTCTTCTTCATCTTAATTTTGGGAATTTCTTGGTGTATTTGCAGAGGTATTGGTACAAAAATGCAAAAGGAAAAGCTGAGATTTGGTTGCAGAAGAGCATTGAATAGTTTCAGTGAATATAAAACTTTACAAGACATCCTGAAGTGAAGAAATTACAACAGGCTGTGAATGGAGAATAACTGGCTGAATCCTAATTTAATTGTAAATTTTGAAGCTGCATAATTTACTTGTCAAAAGATATAAGATCTAGTAAGTAATTTTTTCCCAACAGAGGAGTTTTCAGATACAGTTTTGTTCTTTCGGTGAAGTAGGAGGGACTTTTGGTCTATTTCCTCCAGCACAGTCCCTGTTTTCTAGCTGAGAAAGAAAAGGAAAGGCTGGAGAACCGGAAGGGCCTTGCTCATGCTGGTTGGCCTGAAAAAAGCACCCAAAATGCAGCTGAAAATCTCTTCTCCTCACAGAAACACAAAAGGATGACGGAAGAAGGGAGAGAAGGGACAAGTTTGGGGTCCTGGGGGTTTTTTGGATCTCTGGGGCAGGTTGGGAGCTCTGGCACAGATTTGGAGCCCTGGCACAGATTTAGATCTCTGGGGCAGGTTGGGAGCCCCGGCACAGATTTGGAGCCCTGGCACAGATGTCACCCAGCAGAAGTGGTGTGTGTATGGGGGAATGTGGCACATTGGTGCTGCCACATCCCATTCCCAGGGGAGCACCAGTCGCGGGGTGAGGGGAGGGAGGATGCAGAGTGGGAGCCACAGCAGGGCTTCCCTGCCCTCCCTCCCCCAGGAGGCCTGGCACAGCCCTTTCCACCTTCCCTCTCACAGGCTGCACTTCCCTGCACGATCAGCAAACAGAGCAAAAAGGATGAATTGACTTAATGAGTTATTTTGATATCTTCTGAAGTGATAAAAAGAAAGCTGTAAAAATCAGTGCATGCAAGTTCCAACTTGAAGACATCTAATAGTATCTAATACAGTAATTTGATTAATGTTCTCTGCTCCTTCTGTAGGTTTCTCTAATGCACCCTGCTGAGCTTTTGGAAGTGCTCACAATGTACACCGGAAATTAAATGAGAAAGGATATGCTGTGAACTGTTCATACCAAGCAAACTAGAATGAAGTACAGTATTTGTTGGGAGAATAATAAGCATCCACATACAATGCTGCATGCTGGCTAACGATTTACCAGTGCTTGAAAAAGGAGATTAACTATATTATGTGCATCTCTTGTGTATAACTGCCAACTCATTACATAGCAAGATAGGTGCCATCCCAGCCAGCCTGAGACCTCTAAAATCAATATAACTCCTTAAATGCAATTTAGAAACTCCTAGACTATGAGCTCAAACCACAGTATAGGTGCTTGCCTATTTAAGTGATAATCCAGAGGTAAAACTTTGAAAACAAGTCTGTCTGTGAAAGTAAAAAGCATGATACAGGTCTCATTATTGGAAAGTGAAGGTCCTTCCTTTCTCCTCAAACTCAGATGGATAAAAATCAGTCTTCAGCAGGACTGGTTGTGCGGCACTGAGGGACAGCTGTGAGGATCTAGCAGAGTCTCTGGGCTGAGGGAAGGCAAGATGATGTACTTCTCCATCAAAAGGGAGATAAAATCTTCCCAGCTGCTGTTTCAGTTTGCCATTAATACCATGGTATTGCCTGGATTTAGTACAAGACAACCAGCAGTAAGCTGGGTACAGTCTGCATCTGGTGCTACCTTCTTCATGCAATTTCAGCCAGTTAAAAATGTGGGGTTTTCAGGATTTAATTCCTTTTAATGGTCCTAGTGAAAACACATGTGAGTGGCTCCATCTATTTCAGCACAGGACAACTAACAGATGCAGCAGTAATATTTCATGGTATCATAGGAGTAATGGATGTTCCCTTCTGTCACTCTCGGGCATCCCTGACTCAGATTTCCCTCACCCTGTAATTTTGTGCCAGGTGTGAACATGTGAGATGCACTGGAGTAGTGGTTCAAGCAACACTTGTTTTTTGGCAACAGAGAAAGATTGGAGCACACACTGATTCTTCTTTATCCAGATTTGGGCATGGCTGCTAAGAAGATTTGTGCTTTATATCTGGATTTTTAGTGTGCTGATAGCAGGAGTCTTTAGGGGTTTTTTGTTTAAATTCCCTATTAAACTGCTTCAGGTATGAAAATCAGAAAATAATTCTGATTTCAACATTTGAATTGAGGATCCACAGTCCATGTATTTCAATCCATCTTTGCTCATTTTTTCCTTGTTATTGTCACAACTCCCATATTTCTTTTCCAAGTACTTTTAGATGACCCACAGCTTCTCTTGTTTCAGCAAGAGGCCACTCATGCATCTCGTGAGCATCACAGATTCTCACTGTTTGTTTATCAGTGTGTTTTCAGTGTCTCTTGATCCTTTTGGCTGTCCAAATGTTTGTTTGGAATTATTCATAACATTAGGGAGTCAATCTGCTTTATTCCAGTTCTAGGACATAGAATTGCTCTGGTCAAGACCCCTTCAAGACTGGGAGCTGCTGGACTGGGAGCTGCATTCCGGCTGGAGTTCACCAAAGCACAGGGATGCACTGAAGTTTCCCTGCTCCATTGGTCCTCTAGCATAGGGAAATTATTAAATTGGAATGAGAATTGTTACCAAATAAAAGAGACTACCAGTGATGAAACCCAGAAGGGTTTCTTTAAATGCAGTTCTAGCAAACTGATAATTCAAGCTTCTAATTGTTAGCAAAACAATAGGAAGTCTATAAGCTGGATATTTGCCAGCAGGGGCCACTTCTGGAAACTCTTTGCTTTTCTCCCTTCATCTGCTGCATTGAGATGAGGGAGAGAGTTATGTCAACACTTGGAGATAATCTTTTTTATATGGGTTTACATAAGAGAATAAGGAAAAGGCTGAGAAAATTGTTCCCTTTTGTAGGTGTTGTACTGAAGAAAAGCAAAAATATAGAACGTTAATATCTGAGAATAATAAAACAAATAAAGGAAATAGACCTAAAATGAAGGGCACAGAACCTGGAAAGGCAGTGCCCACACAGGGGCAGTTTTTGCCGTGCCACTCCTGTACGAATGCACAGGTTTGTGGAGTGTTTCTCTTCAGGCTTCTGTGGGAGAAACATCAGCAACCAATCCCAAAAGGAGCAGACTTAACAAATATTATTAAACTTGAATTGCAAGGAGCACCAGGGCAGAGTTTAATCACTCCTGTATTTCTGATAAACAGGAGCGCACTTGATTGCTTTGGAGGTGGATGGGGATTGCAGTGTCCCCAGAGATGGGAGGCACTGCCCCGTGCCCGTGGGGCTGGGTCTGTGGGGCTATGCCCGTGTGTGCAGGACGGGCAGGGCAGCGGGGCAGGGCAGCAGTGCCTGCCATCCTTCTGCCCCAGGAGCAGAATTTGGCAAAAGAGGAGTTCCCTGTTGGCTTAGTGAGCCACTGCTGGTGGCAGGGCTGCAGCCAGGACTGGGATGGCGCTCAGGAGAGCCGGGAGGGCACATCTGGGGCTGCTGGGCTCTGACACCAACACCCCCACCCGAGGTCCCAGCTCACGAGGCCTGCCCCACACGGGTCACTGCCACACTCTGTTCTTGGATTACTTTGCAATCACTTGTGGGTTTTTTTTCCTGATTTCATAGTAAAAGAGTTATTTTAACTCCCTATTTTCCCAGTTATGATTCACTGTTGTTCTCTCGTGGCATTCCCTATTTGCATTTTACAGTTGTTGCTGGTTACAATTTGAGCCTGGCAGAGTGCTTTAAGCAGTGTCTGTTTTACTCAGGTCGTGGTATTTCGGAGTGCTGCAGACACTTAGGTATCCTCTGCTGACTTTAGCAAACGTCCTGTGTGGTTTTCCTTGCCTAAAAACTGAATAGAATCACTGCTTTCTTTCTTTGCCTTCCCCTCCCTCAAAGCTCTAGCACATGATGGTTAAATTATTGCAAACCTTTCCGTGTGGTAGCCCAAGGCACAGGACAGCAAATGAAAAGGCCAAGAAAGTATCTGTGAATAGATTTTCTTCCTTAAATTTTCAACCAAGAGCTGCAGTGAGTTTTTCAAACTATTTTTAATATTGTAGAGTTCTGTCATATTTTTGCCATCCTGACATTGTAAATTGATGTATTTTATTGGCCTGACAAAACAATAAATAATAAAATTCAGTTTTATTTAATGATTTCTGGTTTCAGCGGGAGAGAAGCTCTGCCAATTTTAAATTAGGTCTTGGAGTAAATTTAAAATTAATGAAATTTAAAGCTGTGATTTGTTTAAGGATCCAGAACATTCACTCTTTCATCTATTCATCAAGCTCTTTAATTACCTAGTATGCATGAAACCTGTATTATGTCTTATTATTGAGAGATTAATTTTATGAAAACCTCAGAGTGATACATCATTAGAGTGACTCTTGGATAATGTATAGTCTAACCTTTTCTGCTAATCCCACCACAGAAGAAGAGAGGGAAGCTGACAATTCTTCTGCAGTGTTTTATTCCTCCTGTTTCCCTGCAGTATTATCAGCTGCTCGCAGAGCTGCTCTCTGCTTCCCCGTTCATTTCCAGCCCTCACTGGTGTGCGGCTCTCGTTCCCACCCAGCCCGGGCTCAGGACAGGCCAGGGGCCTTGGAGCAGATCCTGCTGGATGTTGTGCTGCTGCAGAGGACAGGCAAGGCTGGGAGAGACTGCCCAGGGATTTGGGAGTCTGTCCTCCTGGGGCTGGGACACTCCAGAGGCCGGAGTCACCTCTCCCGTGGGGAGAGGAGGAATTCCCTGCACTCGGGAAGTCCTGCTGACAACTCCAGGAGCCAGCAGGCAGCTCTCACGGGCATGAGGCTGGAAATGGCTCTCTCGGAGCTCAGAAACTCCACTCTGTGCCCCCTCTCCAGTGCAAAGAATTCCTGCTTGCCAGCTGTGGTTGTCCGAGTGCAGGTGTGAGAGAGCCACAGAGTGCAAAGAGGAGCAGGACGTCCAGGGAGACTGGAGAACCTCCCTTGGCACGCCTTGGCTCTTGCCTGGTGCCTCAGCCCCAGGAGGGTGTCCCCCATGTCCAGCTGGGAGCTGTGTCCACACCTGTCCAGGGGCCAGTGGACAGCATCTGGAGCTGGGAGGGGGCGTGCTGGGGACAGGGATGGGGACAGTCACCAGTGCAGGACTGCACTCACCCTGCAGCCCCTCCAGGGCCTGGCTGTGTGGGCACTGCATGGCTGGGGCTGTGATAGCACTGCATGGCTGGGGCTGTGTGAGCACTGCATGGCTGGGGCTGTGTGAGCACTGCATGGCTGGGGCTGTGTGAGCACTGCATGGCTGGGGCTGTGTGAGCACTGCATGGCTGGGGCTGTGTGAGCACTGCATGGCTGGGGCTGTGTGAGCACTGCATGGCTGGGGCTGTGTGAGCACTGCATGGCTGGGGCTGTGTGAGCACTGCATGGCTGGGGCTGTGTGAGCACTGCATGGCTGGGGCTGTGTGAGCACTGCATGGCTGGGGCTGTGTGAGCACTGCATGGCTGGGGCTGTGTGAGCACTGCATGGCTGGGGCTGTGTGAGCACTGCATGGCTGGGGCTGTGTGAGCACTGCATGGCTGGGGCTGTGTGAGCACTGCATGGCTGGGGCTGTGTGAGCACTGCATGGCTGGGGCTGTGTGAGCACTGCATGGCTGGGGCTGTGTGAGCACTGCATGGCTGGGGCTGTGTGAGCACTGCATGGCTGGGGCTGTGTGAGCACTGCATGGCTGGGGCTGTGTGAGCACTGCATGGCTGGGGCTGTGTGAGCACTGCATGGCTGGGGCTGTGTGAGCACTGCATGGCTGGGGCTGTGTGAGCACTGCATGGCTGGGGCTGTGTGAGCACTGCATGGCTGGGGCTGTGTGAGCACTGCATGGCTGGGGCTGTGTGAGCACTGCATGGCTGGGGCTGTGTGAGCACTGCATGGCTGGGGCTGTGTGAGCACTGCATGGCTGGGGCTGTGTGAGCACTGCATGGCTGGGGCTGTGTGAGCACTGCATGGCTGGGGCTGTGTGAGCACTGCATGGCTGGGGCTGTGTGAGCACTGCATGGCTGGGGCTGTGTGAGCACTGCATGGCTGGGGCTGTGTGAGCACTGCATGGCTGGGGCTGTGTGAGCACTGCATGGCTGGGGCTGTGTGAGCACTGCATGGCTGGGGCTGTGTGAGCACTGCATGGCTGGGGCTGTGTGAGCACTGCATGGCTGGGGCTGTGTGAGCACTGCATGGCTGGGGCTGTGTGAGCACTGCATGGCTGGGGCTGTGTGAGCACTGCATGGCTGGGGCTGTGTGAGCACTGCATGGCTGGGGCTGTGTGAGCACTGCATGGCTGGGGCTGTGTGAGCACTGCATGGCTGGGGCTGTGTGAGCACTGCATGGCTGGGGCTGTGTGAGCACTGCATGGCTGGGGCTGTGTGAGCACTGCATGGCTGGGGCTGTGTGAGCACTGCATGGCTGGGGCTGTGTGAGCACTGCATGGCTGGGGCTGTGTGAGCACTGCATGGCCTGGCTGGGGCTCCTCAGCAGCTCTGGAGGGCCAGAGCTGTGTGGGCACAAGAGCAAAGAAGGATGTTCTGCTGTTGCAAGAAATTATCATCAAATTGTGCCCAATAATTTTTATTCCTCAGGTATGTTTTACCTTCTCATGCTGTGTGTGACCTCTTTTCATTGCTGCCAGAAAGAAATTATTTTTCCATTTTTTTCACCAGTGCTTCCATGCCAGGCTAATTCTCTGTTCTCTTGAAAGCTAATATATCCACTTTTCATATTAATATTTGTGAGAGTAATATTAGGAATGTTTTATTTCATTATCTCACAGCTGAAAACTGCAGTCACACTGGGTTATAAAGCAGCTAATTACAGTGTTAGTGACTTTACAGTGTGCCATGCCTGCAGTGCAGCTTGTCAGTTTCTGAGAATTTCTAACAAGAAAATAGTTTGCAGGGTACTTTGTGACTCTAGTCTGGGAAATGTTGCATATGCAGCATCTTTGCAATGCTCTACATCTCCTAATCAAAACTCTTTCACCTCTAAGGGCATTTGCATTTCATGGAAAACTTGATAAATTCAGATTATTTGACATATATACTTTTCCCTGTCTGTGCTTGTTAAATTGAAAATATTTAGGATACTGCAGGGTAACAGAATATGTGAGTGCAGTGATCCCTTCTGCTACTCCTCCTCTGGGTTTGCAGTCATCACTACCTCATAGTAATTGTAGAGTTGCAAAGCTATAATTAAAGCTTCAGATGAGGAACAATGAATAAAAGGGACACCTCTTTCCCCTATTCAGCCTTCATTAAAGTAATTGTCATTAATGAGAAAGGAAAAAGGGGGGAAATGCCCAATTCATAAGCACATGTGCAGCCTTTTAGCTGTAATGTTTTCCAAAACCTGGTCTCTGCTTAGGAGGACTTGTAACAGCAGCTTTGGGTTGGGATTTACAGAAAGCTCCCTCTGGACAGTGTGGCATTGCATGGAGCGTGCTTTCCATTTCAGACAGAAATCTGTATGTTAGAGAGCACTGGTGGCAATGGATTCAGCTGCCTGGACTAACCAACCCTGCAGAGGTTTGGAGCCCACTTATACGGGAGAATTTGGAGACTTCAGCATTTTGATAAAACTCTCTCTGGCCACTTAAGCAGGATCCACAGTGGAAGTAGCTCAGAGTATTTCACTGCAGTCAGGAAGTCCTGCTGATAATGTCAGCAGGCACCAGGCAGCTCTCACAGGCCTGAGCTTGGAAATGCTCCTCTTGGAGTTCAGAAACGCCACTCTGCATCCCCTCCTGTTGGAACCCAGGGCACAGGGAATGTTTCCCTGCCTGTCCTGACAAATCCTGACTCCCAGGAAAGTACTGCTTTTAACCTTCGTCCATGGAGAGGGCTTCCAAGACTTTGGGATGAAGTGGAATCTACGTGTGAAATAGATTGTAGTATAGTTTATTGCAGGGTGAAAAACTGAGAGTTTTGGGTTTTAGTATGGAGGTACATAGAAGACAAAACAGAGGAATTTGGGCGTTGTCTGATCTCCTTCTTCATCTACTCAATTTTCTGCAGTGTTGGTGGCACTGGGTGATTGGTTGGGGAAAGTCACAGTGCAGGTGTTGCGTGTTAGACAAGTAGTTACTTATTGGTAGAAAAGTAGAAATAAAGTATGTTTTGAGAGTTAATTGGACAAAACAGCTTTAGGAGACCTTGAAACTGTACATCTTGTGACTCTTTTTCTGTCTTCTTGTGTGCTATGTCTGGCGTAGACGGCGTTCAGAGCTTTTGATAAAATACAAAATAAACAGCAACCTGAAGACTTAAAAAGATCCTGTTCATCTCTCAGTCCTGGTACAGAACTCTTATTAGGAGTCTCCCACACAGGGGCCCCCAGGAGGTTTTGCACACCCTCCTGTGAAAGGAATTCCTGATCCCTCCTGGCTTTGTCCTGGAGGTTATGGATGCAAAGCACTCCATGTGCACATGAGACCAAGCTCCTTTTCTGTCCAGCAGAGAAATTCCCAACTTGGGCTGTGTCACTCTGTTTCCCTACTGAAGCTCTGTTTTAATGGTGGAAATGGATTCACATCCCCTGTGTTTCTCACCTGAGTGGGGTCCCTGCAGCTCTGGAACCTGGAGGATCCCTCAGACAGTGGGAGTTTCCAGCAGTCACTCCCCTCCCGCAGTTTTCCATCCTGAAGGTCATGGCAGGGGCACAGGAGGGAAGTGATTTCCCTTTGGTCATTCAGCAGCTCAGGTTAGAATTAAATCCATACTTTTCCGATCCCCATTCCTTACTTTGCTCACCTCAGACCTTCCCTGAGGTTCATGAGCTTGTGTGTCACAATTGTCTGTTCTTTATCATTAATGGGTGTGCTCTTTAAGGGATCAGGAAACAAGCACATCTAGTGAAGATTTAATGAACAGCAGTATATGTTTCTTGCACAGATACATATACACACACACACATGTATGTATCTTGATATCTCACATCCTTTTACTTTATTTTCACTCAAGAAAAAAAGTCTTTTAGCATTAATAGGAAAAGCACATAGTTTTTCTTTTTTTTCCCCAGTGATTACAGGAGATGGGTGAGCCTGGAGTGATTCTGTTTTATTGAATCTTCCCAGTACCTGTCAGCAGTGGAAATGGCTGATTTAATAATTCAGAACTGGCTCCTGCAGAAATATTTGCATTGTGCATGTTTGAAAAATACCAGAGCTAGAAGTAACTTTAAAAATCTGCACTTTGTGCCGGTTATAACCTGTGAGTGAGGAGATGTGTTCAGCCACCTCGACATCGTGGGAAGGGCAGGGTTTGTGAATACATGGTTTATATTCTAGCATATTCCATTTTATTAAACAAAACTGTACTTTCTGTCTACCCAGAAATGCCTCCCAGGAGATGCTCTAGAGAAAATCTGTAATTCAAAGTGACTGTTTTATGTTATTCTCTTTCAGCACTTTTTCTCCTTATAAATTGTCAGCAACCAATATATACTTTTTATTTTTCTCTGAATCATGTCAACTAACAAATCTTAATCTACATCTGCAGATTAAAGGCAGAAGAAGTCAATTACAAGTGCTTGGTTTACCTAAATTGAATTGCACTAGATCTTTTGATTGAACTTACAAAGTCGTGTGCTTGGTGTTCCAAGACCATAAAACATTTAAGATGACTTCCATCATTAATATCTGGTGTTTCTAAATTATGATTTTTTTTTTGGAAGTGCTCCAGTATTTAATCAAAATTTGTAGTTTCTGTAGACATTTCGTTGGCAGATTTGCTTCTTAGAGCATTCATAAGATGTAAATGCAAGAGGTGAGCACAGACTGCCTAAATGCAATTCAGGCTTCAAAGAAATACCACCAGGCTCTCTTCCCCCTTTTTCCTCCATAATTTGCTGTTTGGGCTGCAAGCAGTGAAAGGCAGGAGCCTCAGCTGACTGTGCTGCTCACATCTACCAAATCTGGGCCATCCTGCCCCTGCCACTGCCCATCCATTTTTCTGATGGATGTCACAGTACTGGTGTGACAGGCTGATGGCTCAGCTCTGTACCTGCAGTGCTTGCAGAGCTCACAGGTCACAAATTCAGACTCTGTTGATCTGCAGGGAGGCATTCCAGTGTTTGATTTCCTTCGTGCCCGAGGCCCACGGCACAGCCCATGCTGGACACCAGCAGTGTGGGCTCTTTTGGGAGCTCCCCTTCCCTGCTCTGCCTTTGTTCTCCCTGCTTGTGTAGCTTCATTTTAATCGAGACAGATTTGGAAGTTACCTTTATGCAGATGAACAAAATGAGGAAGGAGAGGATTGTGCTACGTAAGAGTTTGCTGCAGTCAGTAAGACAGGTTTTTTCAGCTCCTAAAATACACTGAAGTCTGAGGGAGGATGGTATAAAACAATTTAACATTAGAGGATTTTCAGAGATAGTTCAGCTAAAGCACTCTGAAGGTACAATTGTTAAGGGAGATGATGCAGTGCTAAATATACAAAATGCAAAATTCTATTTTTGTTATAATTAACTGTAACCAGGTCTAATTTAAATTAGCTTGCCAGTCATAATTAGTCTGTACTTTAAATGTTTTGCTCAATCCTGTAGAGCAGAAATAGTTTTTATATTAAAATAATAATGAAAGTTCTGTAGGAAAGTAGACCAAACCATTACAATCCTCACCTGTGTGCCCTGGGAAGGATTCCCTGTTCCAGACAGGTGTTCTGTAACACAGGGATGAGATACAGGTTGGATTTGTGCCAGGGGAGCACTGAGCCTGCTCTCTGCAGACATGATGACGTTTGTTTTACACTTCCAGTTCTCCTGTGAGAGCAGCCAGGGCCACCTTCCTGCAGCAGGCAAAGAGCACTTCCTTGGACTCAAAATTGTTATTTCTCAGTGTAAAATTACACATGAGCTTTCTGGCTGCCTCACTTTGTAACCCATGCTGGGTATAGTTATTTTAGTAGCACAGCGTCTAATTTGGCTCTGTTCTTTTTATTCTTAGAACTCTGTTTGTGGAAGGTGCAAGGGATGTTGGAGATTTGTGTTAGTGCTGTGCAGGAAGGAAGTTTGATGATGAGCTGTATTATGTATGGCTCACTAGGTAGTAGTAAACATTCCTCTTTGTTGCTGTGCTTGGGGATTATCAAAGGGTGTTGTGTTCCTAGTTAGAATTTTTCCGGATTAATGAAACAGATCACAGATCACTGCATAGCAACGTGCCTGAAGTCTGTGAAATGTTTTCTGAATAAGGATTGGATCAGGCCCATTGAGAATATAAAGTGCTGGAAAGAACACTATTATTTTACAGACCCTGCATTCGGTTGTTTTCTAGCAGTGGCCTCACAGCCTCTCTAATTAGAAACTTGAGGTTTCTTTAGTCTGCTCTGTGTCTCTCCTTCTCTCTAAGAGCACACCAGCAACATCCAAATCCTCACTGTTACTCAGGCACTCTTGGCTGTCCTTGACAGGGGCAGCTTTGTTTAAATATGGACTGGTTCAAATGAAATTAGGAATACTTAAAGTTTCAGAGCTTTCTGTAGAGATTTATGATCTGTGCATGTCCATGTTGGGATTGCACCTCAGTCTTTGGGGGATCAAGAGCAGGATGCCAGGTGGAGGCTGCCTCATGTTGAGCCAAGGACTGCCACCCATCCATGCAATTAAAGTATCAGTAGCCAAGGGAATATTTCAGAGTTTCAAATGTCTACCAAAACCCCAGGAGATTTTGAAGCTTAATAGGTAATTTTAGTTTTGCTCACAACTTCCATAAAAATGTGAGAAAAATGTGCATCTCATGGCCAAGTATGAGGAGCCAGAGAATGAGTCTCCATCGTGAGTCAGATCCCTTTCACAGGTTCAGAATTTAGAGACAAAAATACCTGCAAAAGCCTGGGAGTCTGTTCTTGTCTCTTCCCAATCAAGGGAATAGAAGCTGGGGCCAGGAGCCTGCTTGTGAGCTCTGGAAATCTCTAACTTTGCTGCCTGTGGCAAGTATTATGAATCTGTCAATAAAGTTATTTTAATGCCTGACAAATGATCGTTGCATAAAGTTTTTTGCAGTCCCATTTCTGTGGCTGGCAGCTTTACTTGTCCTCTGGTTTTGGGGCACAATAAATCTGAAATCAGATCTCTGTGATAAGCCTGCACAAAAAGCTGTTATAAATGCATTTATTTGGCCTTTCATTCTCAGAAGGTGTTAATATCTGATTCAGGTTTAACTCAGAATGTCTTGAATTGTTACTGTTCGCAATAGCTGAGAAATCCCAGATCCTCTTGCATATGACCCTTTAGATTTTGCATTTCTCAAATATGAGCTCTGTTGCTTCTTATATTTGGTCCTGAGAAGGTCCAAGTCTCTTAAGAATGTTCTCTTGCTTATAACACATGAATTACAAATGTGGTGAGGTTTTATGGGAGGTGCCTTGGAATCCTTTTGTGGGGGGAAGGCTCTAAGGAATACAAGTGCCACTTCTGTTCCATTGTTAAAATGCTGACTGAGTTGAAGTGCCTTAGTCATGGAGATTTTTGGGCTGAGTCAGATTGTGAGGTCCTCCTGCAGGCCCAACACAAACATGAATTCACCTTGTACCCTCTGTTGTCTGTGTTGTCTGGTGAAGCTGCTTTGCTGTTGAGATGAGGAGGTTTGAAGTGTGTGATTCACCCGAGTGTTGCAATTGATGAGATGCTGAAGCTGTGCACAGATCACATAATTATATTTTGACTCACAGGATGGAAATCCAGATGGTTATTCAAGAGCCTCACATTTTTGCATCAGGCTAAAGGTGAAACAGCTTCATTAAAATGATTCTCCCAGTTGCGTCTTCTATTACCTTTTTACTTTTTTTTTTTAAGTTTCTGTGCGACATCATCATATCTAGGGTATTATCCTCCTTCAGGGATGAAGGATAATGGGATATTAAAGGCAGCCTGGGCTTCCCAAACATCTTAGTTTTGCTGATAAAGGCTGGCTGTATTTTATGTGCTGTTACAGCAAAAAACACAAGGGAATATGTTTGTCTCTGTGGTCCTAACAAGTGCATTCCTTTAAATTTTATAAAAATTTCATCTGTTTCAATCCAGGCAGAATCCAAAATTGAAAACCTGTAGGTCACATTTGAATAATTGCCCTGCTTGCCCTGTACCTAAAACTGAATTGTGATTGTGCTACCATCGTAGTCTTGGGGCATGAAAACCCTTCAAAGTGATAACCAATGGAACAGTCTTTATTTCATTTTAAAAACAGGCTTGTTTTACTAATTTAATAGCTTACTTTAAACAAGCTTTTCAATTTATTCCTGAGTGCAGCAGAAAGAAACAGTGAAATTTGTATCTGTGACAGTCCAGGCCAATTACCAAGGGCTCTACAGCCTAGAACATTGCCAGAGCTTTGCAGGGAATGAGTCAGGACTGTGTTAATGGCAGAACTAACTTTGCACTCAAACCAAAAATATACAGATGATAGTGGATTTATTGATTATTCATATAATTATCAATTATTCATTGATAATTTACTACTTATGTCTCCTTGTTTTGGTTTTGTTGCTAGTTTGTTTTTAGTTTGTTGGGTTTTTTTTCTTTCAATGAAATGAGTTTGCTGACAGCATTTGATAGGATGGATGAAAATCCAGGGCTATATCATTACTTGGATCTGGTCAGTTGGCATAGCTGCATTTTGTACCAGCTGGGGTTCTGCCTTTCAATTTGGAACAAGTTTTATACCCTGGTCCTCTTTTTTCTATTTGGACACAAACCAGTAAAACTGGCGCAGAGTTTCTCTCCCTTTTCTATTTCTGTTTTGTCTAATTTCTAAACTTCCTGGAGGAGACAACATCCTTTTTTTTTCCAGAATGAACCTGGCAAATAATTTATAAATAAACAAAGAAATAGCAATAATGGAGTAGAAGGAAAGGAATGCTATCCATTATTTATGTACATAATTAAATGGAATCCCTGGTTATTTGAAAGCACAAAGACAAAACTTCACCGTGGGTGTACTTTGTACATAAATGCTGAAGCACTTAATGGTGGTCTTATATGAGAATGCTGCTTCCATTTTCTATCCAGAAATTACATTTTGTTCCATCAGGCAGCTCTCAGTTTGCAGCTATTGCTGCACACACTGCAATTCCTGCTCAGGTTTGTCAGGAATTCAGCAATCAATGGTCAAGGAGTTGCTTTTTGGGGTTCTTTTTTTGTATGTCATTGTCCTGCACATCCACATCCAGATTTGGTGACAGCAGTGCCATGCAGGCAAACGGGGTGGCTCCAACCTGTGACACACATCACCTCTCTGTGAGGCACATGGGAGGCTTTGCTGCCTTGGACCTCCCTGTTTGTTTTATGGGATGGAGAAACTTAAGCATTAACCATGTTTGCTCGATTAAGTTATTGAGCCACTGCTTAAATTATTCCTCTACTATGTTGTTTAATCCCCCAGTGAGGGTTGAAGCTGCTAATTGACACACCAAGAGAATATTTTTGTTTGTTTCAGTTTGGGCATTGGTATAAAATATGTTACATTATTTTTTTGTAGTTCTCATTTTCTCTTTAATCCATATTTTTATGTTGTGCCATGTTGCCCAGAATAATAAGAGAGTCATTTCATACACAGGAGAAACTGGGAAAAAACCCCAAATTAATTGAGTTGTCTTAATTGAACAAGGAGATGCTTAGAGTTAAAACATAAGGAGCTGAACTTGGAGCTCTTAATGTACTCTGCAAAATGAAGCTGTGCTCCCAAGTGAATAGGTTAGTAAGTTTTATAAACTATTATTTTAGTTTCCCCAGACTATTTTCTATCAAATTCAGCAATCCAGCTCTCCACAGGATAATGCAGTGTGAAGCACATGGAAAATGATTTTGTTTTTAGGTGCCACTCAGTTTACCTGATTCCCATGGAGCTCCTGCCAACTGGTCTGGAGCTGTTAAATCCTCGCCAAAGCGTGGCTCTAGTTCTGAAGGGAGGCTGTGTCCCAAAGTGTGCCCTGCCTTTGGGGCCGGGCCCTGGCATGAAGGGGAGCCCTGCAGGGCACTGGCTCAGCCCAGCATGGAAAATGCCCAGCAAAGCCCTCCCCCAGGCCCTGGAAATGAGCTGGAGTGGTGCTGTGCCAGAGCATTCCAGAGAAATCCCAGCTGCTCCTCTCTGTTCTAGGAGGGGTTCCCCTTTCTAGATATTTCCCAGTATATAGCTGAACCTCTTCCCAGTTTACTGTCAGTGATGGGAAAATACTACACAGTAGGTTAGAATTTTGAAATCTGTAGTTAAATACTTAAAATATAAAAAGATATCTCAGACAAGTTCAGAGACAGTTTTGACTTTGTGAGTTCATTGCATTCTGCTTAGCACTACCAGCTATAAGAAAAAAAAGAAACTACTTTTCCTACCAAAGAAATATATGTAATCAATATTTGTGTTGTACAGCAATCATCAAAATCCATGGCTGTTGCCAGAAATACACCTCAGAATTTAATGAGATCTGTCAGGGAAATAAAATTCAGCAATGAGTTGCCCAAAGGAAACCACGGCCTACCACCAGGTTTTACGTGTGCGTTTCGTCAGCTTTGGAGCAGAGGCATAACGAGGTCCATATTTCCCTCTCCTGTTTTGAATGCTTTTCCTTTGTCCAAGGCAGCTTTCCCAGGGACTGGCAGGGACACGGGGAGCATAGATATGAGTGCTGGCTGGTCACCCATGCCGTGACCCACAAGCCCTGGCTCCCTCCTGTCAGCTGTTATCAGAGCAGACACCAAAGGCTGTACTTGCCTCGTGGGGCCATGACCCACAGTTTTGGGGTGACCTTTGGTTTGCAAACCACGCAGAGGAAATCCCACATTGCTGGCCACACCTGGGGGTCCCCGAGGGAGCACACCCAGCAGATCCCAGAAAGCTCTGGGCATGGGCTGTGTGTGAGGGGTAGATCAGGTTTTCTGCACTGACCTCTATCCCAGTCAAGGGATCTGTGAGAGGACACGAAATGTTCCTGGTAATTATAGAAGTTCTGGTTATTCACCGGCTGAGGTGTGGGACATCAAAACATGAACAAATGTCCCAAATTGTCTTTTCCCATCCAGTCAGGATTTCTGGGTGGAAAGAAGCAGTGTGCCCACTCATCTATGGCTGTGATGGTGTTATTCCAGGAGATAATCTATCCCAAAGCCAGGAGAAGGAATGACTGCAGCTAAGCAGAGCAGAGGAAAACGTTTGTTTGTTGGAGGGGAGAGGGAACGGCTGGAGGAAGCAAAGCAAGTGTGGAATTCTAATGCTACGTTTTATCAATTCATAAGGTTTAATTACCTATACTTGTGGTACCACTGAAGAGAAAGGGAATCCAGGTTAATCTTCACAAGATATGCAATCGAAATTATTTATTAAAATAAGGCCCATTAATGTGATTATCAAACACATTTTTAATTAAATCTAAAGTTGTGTCAGTAGAAATTTTTACTTATATGATCTCAAAATGTTTGGGCCTGTTCATCTTTCCAAGCTTTACTTCTCTTCCATAACGATCATGAACTCAGCTTAATTAGAAGGAGTAGTTATAATGTCAGAGCAAATTAATTTCAGTCTGTCAAAGGGGCCCTTTGAGGATGCCGGTCCCCACCTGTAGCTGGGAAATCTCAGCTCTGGCGCTGAGCGAGCTCTCAGAACTGGGAATGAGATTTCCATGGATCCACGGCAGGAGCAGCCTGGGATAGCGCGGGGACTGCGACCCCACCAAAGGTTCATTCCCAGCGCCTGGCCCGGCCTCTCCAAAACTTCTTGATTTTAAAGAGGGCTTTGAAGCTCTTGAAGCAGGTTTGTATGCAAGGCCTCTCCCAGGGAGTTGGACTGCTGTATCTCAGGGATGCTTCTGTAATATATTCAGTTTGCAAGTAGAAAGGATTTCAGGTTTTTTAGCTACTCTTTTTAGGGGCTCTTTTTTAGCTACTCTTCCAACAGAGCCAGGCCAAAATTCTTAGTTGTGTAAGCAGAGCAGTTGATCTGAGTATTCATTTTTACATCAGAGTCTCTTTTACGTCCCAAGCACAAGAGACTATTTTCTTTCCCACGGATTTCACTCAATGTTAGCTTTAAATGTCTGCCTTTATTTTTTTTAATTGAGTCCCTTTCTTTTTGATGCTACTACACTAACTTTGTATGTAAAATAGCAGAGCAATTTCACACCCTAGAAGGAATTTATTTGCATAAAAATAAACACAGTAATTTTTTTAGGTGTTAAAACATAAAATGAAAAAATCAGTTAATAGGAAATCATTGCTTAAAAATGCATCTTGTCCCAAAATTCTGGGCTACTCAATGTTCTTAAGAGGTTGTAATGAGCTGAATTCATTGGTTAAATTAAAATGCTTTTTCTCATATTCAGTAAATGCAGTGTGTGTACAACTGAACAAAAATAAAATTGAAATTTACATTTTCATCAAATGAATAACCACATGCTGAGGATTGCTTGCCTGCAATTTATGATTATGCAAATGAAACAGGTTTTGCAACTAGGATATGTACAATAAATGGGAGTTCCATTATTATGTATCAAAAAGCCATTAACCTTGAAAATTACACACAATTGACTTGAACATTTCTAAAATACGCCTAAAACCTGCTAATGTTCCCCCTCTCCTCCCCTATGTATAGGGTCTGTACATTAGATTTAGCAAAAAAATTCAGAGTGAATAATTTATCAAATGAGCTCTGCCACTTTTTTGTTGGTGAGCCCTCTGTGACAACTTGCTGGGTCCTTTATTTAAATCAGGAAATGCTGCTGATTAATTCCTCATCTGCTGGCAAGAACACGCGTTCCAAAAGCTGTTCATAACAGAATTTGCTGTTTCCAAGTCCTGGTGAGGCAGCGGGGAGGGGGTGCTGAGGCTGGTGGCAGCTTCCCAGATGACAGGTTTCCTTGTTGGGAGCACTCCCCTGGCTGCTGTCTGGGCACTGCTGGTGTTTGATGGTTCTAAATCAGATTTTCTTCTTCCTCAGTGACAAAGCACCAGAACTGGAGGGAGAACATAATGGGACTGTTCTGGGACACGCTGTCAGTTCTGGCTCTGCCTTGGGATGGGCAAGGCAAAGCAAAGAGCCCAGAGCTTAAAGCCTTGAGACAATTTTCCATGTATTTCCTAAAAGACGGTCGCTTCCTGAGTGGATTTCTGGCTTGTGGAGGGGAACCCCCTCTGTGGCACAGGCAGAGTGGGGATGTTGCAGGTGCAGCCCCAGTCCCAGGGAAGGTTGGGCAGCTACTGGGGGCTTGCAGTGCTCACATCCTGCATGCTCCAGCTGCTGCATTCCTCACCCAGAAACATTAGCTGGAAATCTCCAAGGCTCCCAGTGCCCTGCTGTGGATTGCCAGAACTCTGAAAAGAAAAACACACATCACTGAGTGGTCAAAAAAGATAATATTTCCATAGGCTGGTTCTCAAGTGGTACCTCAAAGGTGGTCTGTTCTTTCAATGACTATTTCATGGCTTTGTGGAAGTGTTTCATCTGTATCTCTGTGTCAGTTATGCAGAAGGGTTTGATATCCTGGGTTATTCATGCCATAGGAGAAGTTCACAGGATGATACACGACGTGTAAGGTACCAAGATTTGTTGGTAGGAGATTGCCTTTTGTCTGTTTTCCACAATGTTTAATTTGCCATAATTTCTGAGATTCCTTTTCCTCACATGCCCAGAGCTATCAGAGAAGAATGCTTATAATCTTTAATTGAAAATAAATCAATGGCCCTCATCATCCTAAACCCAGGACCCTTTTGGCTGCTCTTTTCTTCTCTTGTCTCTGTAAGAAAGTGTCTCTGTAAGAAAGGTCTCACTTTTAGAGTGAATTTACATCTAAACCACTGCCAAAAAAATGCTAGCATGGAGCACTACAATGAAAAAAAATGCAGATTAGAGTAGATGGAAGTGTCATAGCTGGGAAGGAGGACAGGAGGAGCTGGAAATCTGTGTATGTTCAGTTCAGTGTATGGGTAGATGCTGATGTTTTGAGAATTCTAAAGTAAAAAATTGAGAGTACAAGTGATTCCATTGGCAAAGCAGACAAGTTTTGTTACAGACTTGGAAAAACCTGCAGCAGAAAGGGACATATGGATATTTAATTGTAATTTTTCAGTATTACTTTTGACCACAGGAAATAGTCTTGTGACTTCTACTGAGGGGGACTGCAGCAGCTCAACTCCCAAGTGCTGCTTTTGGCTGTGCCCTTAAATAGTCTTCTACATTCAAATAGAAAAGGGGGATCTTGTGTTACTTTTGAACTAGAAAATGATGGCCAGAGTTCATAAATATTGCAGAGGAATCTAGTTAAAATGCAGTTTCCCAGATTTTCCCCAAACTGGTGAGATGTGTTTGAACGGTGAAGTTTGACCTAATGAGGGATGCAGGTGCATGCTGTAGGGCTAGCAAAGCTTTTGCTTTTTTACTTTAAGGTGGTTAAATATTTTTATTCCATATGTATAAGGATAGAATTAGAGAACCCTTTAAATCCAATTTAAAGTGTTTTTTCCCCTAACACTGTATTTGCTGTCTATTGCAGTGCTGCAAGGCCATTCAGTATCTACCTGGGGGGAGCTCTTGGGCACCATCAGCCTTCCCAGGTGGAATGGCCCATGGAAAACCTTCTCACATTGCTTCTTTCACCACAAGGATGCAGCTGAGAGCTCCTGGGTGCCACTGTTCACTTGGAATAACAAAGAAAAAGTGGCTGTTTGCTCACACTGGCTCTTGCTTTCATCACAAACTACTGAGAGATCTTGGAAAAACAGCATTATTTTTTTTGTATTTTTTAACTTCTGCAAAAATCTGTCACAGAAGAGATTGTGACTGAACATTTCATGTGCTGCTCCTGCTAGGTTTGCCAGGGAACAACAGAAAGCCAGATCTGTGTCTTATTTTTCACAACTCTCTGTAAACACCCCCTGAATTAATCTCAGGAAATACCAGACATGCTAATATCTACTCTTCGTGTGTGCTCACAGAACAGATTTAGGACACTCCTTTGAAGGATGTATATAAAGCCAGCACTTGCCATAAGTTAAAAGCATCCTTTTTGACATCCCTGGAACACATTTCTCAAAGTACCGAGGAGTGATTGAACTTTCAATTCCATGAAATGTCTGGATATGTTCAAACGGAGCAGTGCAGAACGCCAGAGCCTCCAGCTCACCCTGCATGTCCGAGTGCTGTGCCAGGGTTTGTGTGGGAGCAGGGGATGCCCAGCACATGGGGACACCCTCCCAAACCTGCCCTAACAGCTCCCAAAGTCTTGTCAAATCGGATCTTTCTGACATGATCTGCCTGTTGTGGTGCTTCTCCTCTCTCTCCTGAGTGTAGCAGTCAGCAGTGACTTCAGAACCCATTCCTTATTTTAGGAATCACAGGTTGGTGAGGCTGATATCCCACTGGGAATAAGCTCATTCTCCTCTGCTGGCAAATACCACTCAAGAGCTTATTCACTCCTGTGAATTAGGAGTCAGAAACTTTTTTTAACATGAAAACATAGAAAGTGAAGCAGAAAATGCCAGCTGTAAAATAGCCTTGCTTGGTGCTTTCCTCATCAAAGAAGGACCTGTGTTAAAAGACAAGAAATAATTAAAAACTCCTCCATGAGGTACAGGTCTGTGGAGAGTTTTTATTATCTGTAACTCTTCAGCCACTAGATGGTGGGAAAGTTGCAATCTGAGAGGACTCAGAGACCTGATCTGCCCTCCCAGGGTTAACCCACAGCAGGCAGGAGTGAACACAGCATTCCTTAAATCGTCGTGAAATTTCCCCTGAGGTGGCATCTGGATTGTGGCATTGCTTTGTACATCTCTATCCAAATCAGCTTTGTGCTGGAGAACCCTGTCTGTGTTATCAGGGCAGCATGAAAAGAATCCCCTTTAGTGGCCAATTTCAATGAAGAGACGGAAACAAATTATCAAGAGGTGAATGTTGAGTTCATGCTAAATTCAAAAGTACCACAGCCACAGTGCTGGCAGTGCCTGTTCTAAAGCTGAGTCTGGTGTGCTGCATGCCTGCAACCCCCTGTGTCATTAAATACCTGAGAGAACCTCTAGAACACGCCAATATTGAGTGCACTGAGTAATTTTCCTCTCAGTTGCTTCTGTGGCTGATAGCATGAAGAGGACAGTGTGCAGTATTCCCAAAAATCTTGTGTGCACAGGGCTGAACCTTTCTTCCACAGTGCTCTGGAATTTGCTGAGCTGATTTTTTGTGCACATTTCGGGAGGAAATGGTTTGATTTGAAAATGTCTTTACCAGGTTTATGACTCCTTGCTCTTCTCTGAAGGACAGCTCCATAAATACTCCTGGCTCTGGGATCCCTCGCCAGGATCTCTGCTGGAGTGGCAGATTCATCACCTCCCTTTTTGATCTTGGAAATGAATTGAAGTCCCATCTTCCAATTCAAATGGCTGTGATAGCAGCCCTTAATGATTGAGGTAACTCCAGAGCAGGCTTTGGGAGCATCAGATGATGGCAATGCCTTTGATTTATGTGCCACCTTTCATTCCCAGCCATCTCAAAGCACCTATAATTTCTGGCAAACCTGTGCTGAGTTAATGGGTTGTTTCAGAGTCTATTCAGCAATAACTGTTAAGTGCTCAGAAGGAAGACTGATTGATGGGTGAGATGGCCCAGAACTTTAATTATCTTAATGAACAATTTTTGAACTTAACAGAAAGTCTAGCACTAACACAAGTGGAGCCATGAACTTTAATTCCACCACTCATTCCATGAAACCCTGAGCTCAGTGGTAATTTAAAGCCTTCTCTCTTGCTCTGTGTGTGTTTTTCAGAGGAGTCCACTGGGGCATTGCTGACACAGAACCACTTCTGCTCTGGAACATCCCACACCTGCAGAGACCTCCAGGACACTGTCACAAACAGCTCCTGACCCTGAGGAAGCTGCTAAAAATTTTGATAAACAATGACTCAAGTTTAGCTGGAGAAAAATATTTAAAGTATTCAGAATAGTTCTTGAACAATTATTAACAAGCAGATATTAAAGACTCTGGTTTGACACCTGCTCTGCTGTTTTGCCTGTGATAGGAAACAGAAGTGGTAAATAGCTGAACCAGGGCAACAGGCAGCAGGAAAACAACATGAAAGGCAAACAGATTGCTGTTGAGAGAATGGTTTTGTGATGATTTTAGTGTGAAAGTTCTTTTAAAATTAGTACTTGTGATCACACATACATTGTCTGTGTCATCTACACCTCCTTGCACTCTTCTTACGCCTCTCTGTTATTGTACTTTCAAACCTTAATCATTTTTCCACAGAAATGAAATTGTTATTAGCATCTGTTGTGTCTGCATAATTACTGTGCCTGTTAAAAGGCTTATTTTTATTATTTCCAGATCCTTTCCACAAATCCTTACATTGGTAATTAGGATATCTTACAAATACTGATGCTATGAAGAGGATCAGAAATTTTCAGCCTGAACTAACAATTTCCTTCTGATGACTCATACTATAGGGGGTACCATAAAAATATTAATAATATTAGAAAAAAACAATAATTCCAAGCTGTGTTTTAGTGTATGTGTTGCCAAGGTGATCCAGCTCTGTGTGTGACTTTAGGACCTGGACTCCTTATACCAACTACAGCAGAACTGTCAATGTGGTAATTTTTTTGGCTAGAAAAAAATTTCAATATAGTTTGTTCCACCTGTATTTTCATCCTGGATATTGAGGAGGGGTCAGAGAAGGCACCTGAGGCTTGTGCCAGGAGCCCTTTCTGAGCAGTAGGGAGAGTTGAGTTGTGGAGGGTGACTTGGGGTGAAGTCACTGAGTGTCCACACGTGGGTTCCTGGGATTGCACTTGCTGAGTTTCCCCTGTGCCCGTGGGGAGCAGCAAGTAGGCACATCCCCAGAGTGGCCTTTACACAAACATGTTCATACCCGCTCTTCCATAAGGCATCAAAAACGTGGGGACATGCCTGGAATGCTGTGGGAAATGCCCAGAGCTGCTGCAGTGCTTGCCGTGCGCTGGGCAGGCAGGGCTGAGGCACAGGAGCCAGGATGGCCCCGCTCTGAGCCCCAGCATTCCTCTCCCTCAGGGGGTGAGGTGTGAGGCAATCCTCTTCCTCAGAGGGTGAGGTGTGAGGCATTCCTCTCCCTCAGGGGGTGAGGTGTGAGGCAGTCCTCTTCCTCAGAGGGTGAGGTGTGAGGCATTCCTCTCCCTCAGGGGGTGAGGTGTGAGGCAATCCTCTCCCTCAGAGAGTGAGGTGTGAGGCAATCCTCTCCCTCAGGGAGTGAGGTGTGAGGCAGTCCTCTCCCTCAGGGAGTGAGGTGTGAGGCAATCCTCTCCCTCAGGGAGTGAGGTGTGAGGCAGTCCTCTCCCTCAGGGAGTGAGGTGTGGGGCCTGGAGCTGCCTGTGTGCACAGCCTCCTCCGTTTGCCTCTCACTGCTCTTCCCAAAGCCCGTCCAGGGTCTGCTCTGCTGTTCTCAGGCTGTAATTCTGAGTGTTGAATTATCCTGCACAGATGTTTCCTGCTGTTTCAGCCTCTGCCAGCAGAAGGAAGCTTAACTGCCTCTTACATTTCTTTCCAAGGAAAAATTGTTGAAGAATTTTGAAGCCCCTTTCAGCCAGTTTTAACCAGTTTCACAATGTTTCCCTCAAAAACCTGATGTGGGTCATCTTGAGGAGCTGAAGGAGTGGTTTGGAGCCTTTCCATTCCCCAGCCCTGCTGGGCCCACTCCCCACTCCCAAAGAGGGGTTATGGAGCCTGGGCTTCGCTGGTGCAGGACAAACTTCTGGGAACTGGAGCCGAAGGAGGTGGAAAAGAGAGATTTGAGCATCCCCAGGAGCTGTACAAGGCAGCAAAGGTGACGTGTCAGGCTTCTGGGATCCACCTGGGGCTCCATGAGCTTTGGAGTGGGGAATTCAGGCTTCAAATGTTGCATTCCCCTAAAACATCAGATGTTCAAAGGTAACTCTTTGGGTGACAGATCTCTCAGTACAGATAATTCTGTCCTTTCCTCTTGCTCTTTGCTGGTTTTTGTTGGTGTCTGCAGGCATGAACCTGTGGTCTGTCCTTTTGGTTTTGTGGCATTTTCCTCTCCTCCTCAGCTCAGAGCGAAAGGGTCTTGCTACGTTGGACAAATGTCCTTTTCTAAAATTCATTTTTCCTAAGCCATGTGACCACAATGATCTCATTCTTTAAGAGGCTGGGCTGTGTGAAAGCTTGAGAGAGACAAAAAAAGCAGTTTCTGGAAGAACTGTTAAAAGATATCCATTTTTCACAACCATAATAGAACCTCATAATTAATTTAAATGGAATTTGTTTTCCATAACACAGATTTTTGGGTGTAAAGTATGTCCTTTGAGAGAAGCAAGAGAAAACAAACTCTGTTATTTTTGATTACCTTTGTGTTTTGTTTTTTATTCATTATGTTAATTTTATGCTAATAACCTTCTTACATTAAGGTTCACTTTATACTGCATAAACTGACAAATAGAGCAATATTTATCAAGCATAAATATTAAAAACACTATAAAGACTTCTAGGCTTCTAATTATTATGCTAATATATCTCTAAATTATTCTTGGATTACCACCCTACAGTTCACTGTGGAACATGACACAAAAATAGTAAAAATACCAAAATTCTATTTTTTGGTATTAATAGCATTAATGCTATTAATGAATCACATAGGAAGGCTGTCTATGAATTTTAAAAGTGCCAGTTGTAGCATTGTGGAAGTGAAGATATAGAATTCATTTCTTCTGGTGAGCTGTTGAGCCTTTGTTTATATTATCATAAATACCAAGGAAATCCAAAGTGCTTTTTTGTCTTTAAAGTACAGGAAATCCCAATATATTGCATGGAAATTCCCCCTATTGAGGCAATTCTTGGAATTTCTTTTTAGAATGTGTGTTTATTGGTGTCTGTTCAGATGGTGCAAGGCTGTGAGTTTTGGCCTCTCCTGATTTTGTGTTCCATCCCAGGGGCAGATGGGCCCCAGATCTCAGATATCACATTTATTCTGGTGCTGGTATGACTGGGGGCAAAATCCCTCCAGTGTGTGGAAGGACTAATTGTCTCTTCTTTTTCCACCCAGATATGTGACTTTTTTTTTTCCCAGAAGTTCTGTTTTTTAATAAACATTCCATAGGTTTTATTTATTTGGTTTTGTTTTGTTTTCAATGTCTTAAATGTGGGCACTACAGATAGCAACAAAAATGCTTTTATGGCAGCTGATTTTTCAGTTAACTCTTTACTTGTGCCATCTACAATGGAGCAGTCTTGGTGTTAATAGGATCCTTAATTCTCTACAGCTAAATTCACTGCATGTCTCTTTGTAGGAGTTATTAACAACTGGAATAAAAGTGGTGTAAAGGTATGAACTGAGTGTCCCAAGCCCAGAACTGGCTCCCTCCTGGGGAGGTTCCGTACCTGGAGCTGTGGGGAGTCACTGCTCTGCCAAGAACAGCTTTGATTCACTCATTCAAAGCCTCTGCCAGTCACTCTGGACTGGGGCACTGTGTGCAGTGCATTATTATTAAGTGTCTTTTTAAAATGGAAACAAATGACTCTGCTGGGATATAGTGCTCTTGCACAGACAGCTGCTTGGCTGACAATCACATCTTTAAAGTGATATTGTGGTGCCAAATAGCGCTGTGAAGGGGGGAGGGCAGAGCTGTGTCTCACCAGGTAACAGGTCAGGATTGCACAGAGCAGCAGCAAAGCTAAACAGGGCTGGGGGTGATGGTGCTGCAGAGGTGAGGGGCTGTGAGGGGCCATGTGGAGCTGACTTTCAGTGGGACTTAGAAAAACTCAGCAGCAGGTCCTGTTTTCCCCAAGAGAAAGCCCTTTCCTTTCCAAGGACGGCTCTGTGGAGAATTTTAGGGTCTCAAGAAATGGACTGATACAGGTTTTGTAAGCATCCCTCGTTCTCAAAACAACAGCTGTTGTTTTCACTGTGCTTACTTTTCCCTTTGTGTCCATTCTCAAAACCTGCTCTCTCTGCCTCGTCCAGTGGTGCTGGAGAGGCGTTGTGCCATTTAGCCAATCACGTAATTGTTAACAAAAGACTCTATAAAAGTCACCTTGTTACGATAAAGCTTAGCCTGATGATCACGAAAAATCTTTGCAGTTCTTCATTTCATCCTCTGGGAACAGTGACAGGGCCAGGCTGAGCCTGGCTCAGCAGGGAGGGTCACAGAATTTATGGGAGCAAGAGAAAAGGAAGCACTCTTGCTTTGTTCTTTCATCTTACTGACAGCACAAATGTTTCCTTACATTTAATTTCATCTTCTTCCTTTCCATCTCAAATATTTATATGTTTGCATGGCCTCATCATGATAATATCCAGCTGCCCCCCAAACAGAAATATTCTTAACAATTTCTCTTGCTTTCTTCTTTCAGAGTCTTCAGGGAGATAGCTTGAGTGATCCACAGCTTTTCATTCCTTCATTTGTTTGTTGGTGTGAGTGGATGTGCTGTGTGAGGACGGCTGGGGCTCAGTTATGCAGCAAAGGCAAATCACAGACACTGAGTTTCTCTTTGGGGCACGTTTAAAGCACAGTACAGATGTGTGTGTGTCTGGGAAGGAGCTGGTTTGGAGTGCTGGGAACTCAGGTGCAGGGAGGTTTGTCCCTCAGTGCCAGCCTCCACAGCAGGGCATTTCTGCTCCCTGTGGCACTCTGGAGGTGATAGAGGCAGCGGAGAAGCCGCCTCCCTTCCCTGGCCCTGTGCTCGGCTGTGCTAACACCTCACACAGCACACACGGAGAGCCGAGCAAAGCCACAAGGGGCTGGGGGACAGAGGTGCATCCAGACACAACTGCCTGCGTGGGCTTCACTAGAGAAAGATAAATGGATCAGAAAGTGTAGCCAGATGTATTGCTCAGCTGTGTCTGCATTGCTTGTTTTAGCTGTTCCACACTAATAGTTTGAAAATACAATCAAATTTCTGGTGAAAAGGATTCTTTTAATTAAAAATCAGTACCTATTTTTGACCTGTGTAAGAATCCAAATAAAACCCATTTTGTTGTTTTTGATTTTACAACTCCCAATTAAGTGTTTAACAAGAAAATATTCCTGCTGGGAACATTCAATATCAATTTTCAGTAACTAGCTGCAGCGTGAAATCTTGGTTTCTCTGCAGAGAACCAGTTTTTTTTCTGGCCCAGCCAGGTATTGATCCCTGTCCCCATCAGGGAAAGTCACCCGGACCTGCCCTCTCCAAGCCTCAGTATCCCTGCTTGGCCCTGTTTATAATGCACTGCAGGGACAGAGTCATGGGGCACTGGGCACATCCCAGTCCTGCAGTGCTGCTGCCCAGTCCCACACTGATGTGAGACTTCTGTATAAACCTGTTCTAAATCAAGAGGAGAAAACACTTTTAAAGTGGATTGAGCATTAATTTTGGAGATGCCTTCACTTACAAATCACAGCATGGAACAGTTCCCTATTCAGGGGGGTCCTCGACCAACACTATGGTTTTTAGCATTTTTTTGGTGCTTCTCAGAAGTATACCTGAGTCCTGGTGCTTGGGAAACAATCTTAATTCCACAGGTAGCAGAACAAAGTTATCCTAAAACACTGCAACAAGATGGAGAGAGGGGATTAAGATCATCTGTCTGATGGTGAATCTGCTATGTGCAGAATTCTCTTCTGTTTTGTAAATATATGAGGAAAGCTGAGGTTTTTCCAACCTGAAATAGTGTGTGCATAATTCTATAATCTCTGTCTATATGTGTGTGAGAGAGCAGAGGAAAGAAAAAGGGATATTTTCTTCCTTTTTACTTTTTGCATCAGTTGGCCACGCAGATGAAAACAACCCACAGCACAAAGTAATTGTGAAATCAATCAGTAATCCAACAATCCTGAGCTCTGGAGTAACCTCCTAGGAAGGGAAAAAAGAAAGAACACAATATATTAAATACAAATCCTAAAAGATAGGTAATGTGCCAAAGAGGTTATTGCATTCAGGAGGCTTGATAAGGATGATTTAGCAGGGTGAAGAGATCACCTCTGCAGATCAGAGAGGGAAAGGACCATGAGGAGATAAAAGGAGGAATGCACAATAGATAAGTGAGCCTTATCTTCTTTGCACTTACCGCATGGTTGTTAACATTTTGTCTTCTTTCCATAATCAAATTTCCAAACCCTCAGATGCAGAGCACCCTAACTTTTGGTCTCTTCTGTAGTCCAGTAAAACCAGGACAAAACTAAAGAGCCCATTGGTGCAGTTCAGCTCTTGTTTGTGAACAGCAAAAAAGGAACTAATACAATTTTAGACTAAATATTTGGGGGTCTAGTTGTAAATTGTGGTAAGTTCCAAATCCTTCTTTCGTTTCTGCAGGCAGATATTGAGCACAACACTTGTAAATGTGTTTCTGCCTCAGATACTGGGCTGGGGGCTGTGGACTCACAATATTGGCTCCCTCAGAAGCTCACTTGAATTTAGACCCCATGTGGATGCCAGTTCTGAAAGGATGTCTTATACTTACCTACAGAAGGAAAGCTGCCTTTCAGAGGCTGTTTCTGTTGCTAGAAAAGTCTGTAATTGCCTTGGTCAAAAAAGGGTTTTTTCCAACTCCAAAAGAGATGCCATATGCCATAAATTGCATATTTCCCATCATTGTTGCTTACAAATGTCCTAGAGTTATTAGGGATTTTTTTTAAGAGATATTTTATGATATTTTATTTTATTTTGCTGTCTGGTAAAAATTCTAAGGGAACCTTTTCTCTTTTCTTTTCTTTTCTTTTCTTTTCTTTTCTTTTCTTTTCTTTTCTTTTCTTTTCTTTTCTTTTCTTTTCTTTTCTTTTCTTTTCTTTTCTTTTCCCTTTCTGCTTGGGAATAGTTTGTAATTATTACTGTTCTTCAGGAAATGCTTTCCTAGGAAGACAATTGCAGTCTCCTGTTTGTGTATTTTAAACATTTATTGTGTACCTGTAATTTAAAAGTATAGTGGGGCAGAAAATAACCATTTGGAGAATATTGATAAATCAGAGAGGTCTGAGTTAAAGAATCAAAATTCTGTTGTGCTTAAGTGCAGTAACTGCCTGGAGCTTAATTCTGGGATTAAATTGGTCATATATAGAATTTAATGCATTTTTTATAAATACAACTTGAAGCCACAGACCTTTAATTAAAATGTATAGAAGCATTTTATTAGGCAGCAAATTCTGTATCAGCATTCACGTGGGCAATGCTGCCACATGAGAAATGAAGTGCAAGGCCTGTGAAGGTTGGTGGAGAGGATAGTAAGTATGATGCTGAGGATTTAATTTAAAGAATAATTTCTGTTGCACCCATGACTTTGTTCTTTCATCTTACTGACAGCACAAATGTTTCCTTACATTTAATATCATCTTCTTCCTTTCCATCTCAAATATTTATATGTTTGCATGGCCTCATCATGATAATATCCAGCTGCCCCCCAAACAGAAATATTCTTAACAATTTCTCTTGCTTTCTTCTTTCAGAGTCTTCAGGGAGATAGCTTGAGTGATCCACAGCTTTTCATTCCTTCATTTGTTTGTTGGTGTGAGTGGATGTGCTGTGTGAGGACGGCTGGGGCTCAGTTATGCAGCAAAGGCAAATCACAGACACTGAGTTTCTCTTTGGGGCACGTTTAAAGCACAGTACAGATGTGTGTGTGTCTGGGAAGGAGCTGGTTTGGAGTGCTGGGAACTCAGGTGCAGGGAGGTTTGTCCCTCAGTGCCAGCCTCCACAGCAGGGCATTTCTGCTCCCTGTGGCACTCTGAGAGTCTGGGAATTCGGGATCCATGTCTGAGGCTTCAGTGCCAGACAGTACCTCAGAGAGTTAAGCAAAAATGTCCATTTTTATATGACTTTCATAAGGTCTAACCCAAAAAAGATATATATATTTTTTAACCTGAATCTGCCATATCTCTCTGGTTTACAGGAATTCCTTCTTGTGCTACTAAACTCTGAGGCCAAAAAAAACAAACAAAAAACCAGAATGAGCCCTGGACAATTACAAACCTTTTGAAGAGTTTCTCTTCATTTTTTCCCCCTCCAGTTAAGTCTGGTTCCAGTGATCATGTGGACAAAGCAAGAGAGTGGAGCAAATCCCAAGGCTGGGCCTGCCAGGATCAGACCTGTCCTAAAGACCTCAGGGAATGTTTCAAACTTCCCAATCCTGCCTTTGCACTGGTGTGAGAGCATCCCATCCATTGCTGCATAACTCCTGGGAACCTCCCTGTTTTTAACAGATGGCAAAGCAATGTGGGAAAAGCTGGAATGCTGATAGGTTCTGTGCTGAGGTGAGAAAAGGAGCCATCAAATATTTCTGTCATCTCACGGTTGGTTTTCCAGCAAGGGCTGAAACGCCCTGAAATAGCCCAGCCTTGGTAACCTCCCTGGCACCAGCTGGGCCAGCCCTGTTAGTCCCCACAGATCTTGAACCTGGGAGCTGGCATTGAGAGCATCAAACAACTTTCTCAGAAGCTGAAATTACTTTTTTTAGTGTCTGAGTCACAGGAGGCACTGGCTGGGCTTGAGAGCAGTGGTGCACTTTCGCACTCAGGCATCACAGTGCTCCTGAGCACAGGTTTGCCCTCTGGCGGAGCCCCTTCTGCCTCCTCTCCAGCCTTTAGCCCACCAGACCTGGAAATCTGCTCTGTGAGAGCAGCCCTGTTTTATAATCTTTCTTCAAAGAATATTTTTGAGACATGCAAAGGAGATTTATTTAAATAGGGAGGTAAAACCAGGCCTAGTAATAAACACAGAAGCCCTCCTTGTGTTTAAATTCCTTCTTCACTGAAATGTTTTCTGTGGGAAAACAGAAACAGCCTGTTTGCCCTGGNGTGGGGAAGGGGAGCTGCTGCGTCCTTGGAGCAGCCACCGCCCTGGCCAGCACCGGCCTGGGAAGAGCCCCCATAAAGGAGGCTTGCTCGCAGTTTTCATATTAGTTTTTTTTTCAATTATTTTCTTTGCCTAAACCTTGCAGATGTTCACCTGGCAGTTGTATTTCTGGTCAGCCTTTAGAGCTTGTTGTGAACAGAGCTGAGGGCTGAGTGCCCTGCCTGCCTGGTGATGTCCTGAACACCACTGTGGGCAGTCACGGAGGGAAAATACAATTTGGAGCTGAATTTTCCACAAGCATTTCACTGAGCAAAAATGGCCACCACTGCTTCTCCCCTGAGCAGCCATGATTCTCTTTCTAGAAGACAGCAACTATGAAATTATTCCAATGCATGTGAATTGGTGCTTGTTCTGCTATTCTCACTGGATTTATTGGGGTGGAACTAACAGAAGGAGCAAACCTGCTCCTTAGTCACATCCCTTTCCAAATTAGCAATGGCAATAAAGGCAGTGAGTGTGTGTTATCCCTGCTCTGTGCTGTGACTGTCTGTGGGAGCAGCACTGATGGCATCAGTTCCACCACCAACACGGGGACCTCTGGGTGTGCAAGAAGCAGCTCTAATGAATCCAGCAATCCCCAGCTGGAAAATGGTTCCTACCTGGGGAAATTACACTTGGATACAGATGGATAGTACTGCTAATGACAGTGTCTTATTGATAAAAGCACATTTCTCCTAAAAAAAAAAAAGATGAGGGAAAACCCTTTAGTTACATATCCTGCACAATGAGGAGGAACCTGAGGTGGCAGCCCATGAGGGCAGGAGGAGAAGCCTCTCCAGAGTGTGAGGAGCAGCGGTGTCCCTGAGGTGGCTGCTGGCCAGGTTCCCACAAGCCAGGCAGGTTGGAGCTCAGTGCCATGGCATGAGGAAAGATGGAATGGATTGACCAGGGAGCAAGGAATTCCACAGGGGCCTTGCCATCAGCAGGGAAACACTGCCTGGGGCACTGCTTGGGGCCTCCACAGAGGACCTTAAAAAACCCAAAATGACTTTGCAGAAATGAATGGCTCTGGGCTGGCACGTTCAGGACCGAAGGGCTGACAGAACCTCAAATGATGCTCTTAACAGAAAAATGAGACTGTGGCTTCTTCAGAGCCTAAGGATCTAAGGCTTTGTCTGGTGCATACTAAAGAAAGGAAAAAAGGCTTCAGGAGAGGAAAAGAGATCTCAGAAAGTGAGAAAAAATAAACAGAAAGAGAACTGATATTTACATTGTGATCTTCCTGATTATTTGCTGTGCTATTGCATAAGTTTATTTACTGAATGCTGTCTTCTACCAAATAGATGGTTTCATTTCTTCTCGAGAATTGGTTTCTTTTGCTATTTAAGCAAGCAGCCCACAGAAATGCCTTCTTAAGCATTCAAGTTACTTTGCAGACAGTGCTTAAAGCCTTCAGCAGTGTTTGTTTAGAATGGGCTGATTCCCTTTCTGCTCATTGCAGGGCTCTGCTTTTATCCAATCCTGATGACAAACACAGGGAGGAGGTTCAAGGCCCAATATGCAGCAGAATGACTTTTATTTGTTTAACTGGCAGCGTGTGGTAACTTCCTTTCCTTCTCCAGTAATCACAAGATGCAGCCCCACCGGAGATGTGGCGGTGTGTGTTTGGCACAGAGGAGTTTGTGCCTTTAGGATGCACCTGAGCAGTAGCTGAAAATCCCTCTGCCACAAACCCACCATACAGAGGTTTGGACTCCATTTCCTTCCCATGCTCCCTTTTTCTTCCAGTGTGGTAACAACTCATTCCTGGTTTTATGCAAAGAGCAATTTTAAAAAAAGTATGTAAGTACTGGCAAAACAGGATTGCACCTTGGCAGTGGCAGCGCGAAGTCAGAGCTGCTCTGGAGGCTGGTAACCTCTCTACAGTATCTGTGCTACAGCTATTTCCAGCTGGGTGCAAACCCCTGCCTTTCTGACAGTTGCCATCTGTAGTGTCAAGTTTCAGGTTTCAGATCTGTCCCATCCTGTCCTGTCCTACTTTTGACAGATTCCTTTCCTGCAGTTCAGCCATCCTTGGCAACTCAACAGCTGCAGGCAGATTTTCCCTTCCTGGTGCTGCAAATGCAGAGGAAGAAAGGTGACAGCTTCAGCTGGTGGTATCATTTAGTTTGGCAGGGGACTCTAGAGGTAACCCAGACTTAGTAAAAGTGGGTCCAGCCAGTAAAGGTTGCTTGGGGCTGCTCCAGTCGTGTTTTAGTAACTCCAGGGATGGACACTCCACAGCTTCTCTGAATCTCTTATGGTAATTTTCCCCTGCTTGCAGTAAATTAAATCTTTCTGTGTTGAAGGTTGGATTCAAATTATAAAACAAGTCTTCTGAAGTCGTTCAGCTCCAACAGCTGGTTTTCTTTCAAATAACAAGAACTGATTTTGCTCATTTTTCATGAGAGAGGGCAACTGTGCCGTCACGTTTATCAAAAAAGTCTTTGGCATCTAATGAAACTTTCTCTGTAAGAGTTGGCTGCCTGTGAAACTCTTTGGAAGGCTTTGCAAAGGTCATGAGCTTCAATCCTCAGCTTCAAGCAGAATGTCAGAAGGCTTTACAGGGTCATTTTATATCCATCAAAACAGGAGATCATATGGCTACATAGTTTTAACTTGTCTTGGGCAAATATTTTCTCTAAGCTGCAAAAAATGTTGTATTTATATTTTTAATGTATGCTGTATTATTAAGCTCTGACATTAAACACCTTCATGCCAGTCTGGAGGCACTGAACTTTGCTAATCATACAGGAAAACAAGGGAAGGCGAAACCTGGCAGGTCTTACAGAACATTTCTTCCTTGCTGTTAACTCCAGAGGTCCCTTCCAACCTTGGCCATTCCATACTTCATGCTGAATTGATCAAAACTCTCAGCAGGCAAAACTGAAGACATGGAAGCTCCTTGATTGTAAACTACAATGTATAATCTGTCCTTTACACAGCACAGGGACCAGGACTCCCAGTTGCATCCTCTGCTTCTTTAGCAGGCAAAGGAAAGGTGTTAACAGAGACACTCAGTTTTGATGCAAAACAATGCAGGTGAAGCCTTACCCAAAAAAACCCTGAACAAACCAGCCAGAAACCCCAGCAGAAATATAAAAAATGCGCCTTTCCTGGAGTATCCCAAGAGTGTTATCCCCAAGAGAAGACCCTGGTGTCAAACAGGAAACAATTCCAGAAACAATTCCATCCTTCTGCTGATGTCTGGGACCTGCTGGGCAAGTTAAACATTTACAAACTCCAGAAGAGAAGTTTATAGAATACAGTGGGGCTAAATATGTTTAGCTGCATAGGATAGCAAATTCCTGGAAAAACAAAGTATTGTACAGCTTGAGACTGCTTGAGCCTGCCAAATAAATTCAGCTGGGAAAAGGTGTTGAGGCCAAGATCAAGGGGACAAGTCAGCATTTAGGGCACTCCAGCATTTATTGCTTAACCCACCAGACTCACAGGATATTGGTTTCAGTGCTCTGAAACCCTTCTGTTGAAATGGTTTCACTGTATCAGTTTCATTCGAAATGAACAATCAGAGTTCCAGGACCTTTTTCCACCCCCTGGGATTTTTGCTAATTGTTCTTCAAGTCCAGCCTGGTCTACCTTGCTCAGACCACTTGGTTAGTCTGGATCCCAAGAATAAATATTGCAGGTACCTAGTAAGAATGGAATACTCAAGTTATAGTTTCTCCTCCAGTAAATGTTCTATTGCCTAAGAAAAACTGGAAAGATTATAATCCCTTAAAGTAGCAAAAATTATGATTAGAACACTTTTGTGAAGGTGGAAGGTCTCCTCAGGCATTCAGCCTCCTTGGGCAGAGAGAATTGTCATTAGATTGGTTTGAGTTGTGAATCTATCTCATTTTAAAATAATCCTTCAAGATGAGTCATGCTTAGTTCAACTCCCAGTGTAACTGAACTCCACAAGTAGGAAAAAAGAAACCCAGCAATAACTCCCACTCCTTTTTTCCTCCTCTTCCTCGTGCTAAACCCCCTGTCCTGCTTTGGCAGAGCACTTCCAGCCGGCCACTGGCTGCAGCTCTTCCCAGCTGGGCTCCCAAAGACAAGTGTGCAATTAGCCTTTGCCTCCTGGGCTAATTGACCTCCAGCCTTTTTCTTTTCACTAATTAGCGAGGCAGCCAAGCTGACTCTTTGGCTGAGACTGACAGTGTTCAGCTAACAAGGAGACTTTAGGCACCAGTGCAAAAGGACAATTTTTCCACTCCCCCACTGTTGTCACCCGTCCTGGCCCTGCAGCAGCTCACCCTGACTCAGGAGCTGGGGGCTCCTTGTCCTGGGCTGGGCACTGGGAAAGGCTTCTGACTCAGCAATTCTGGCATTTCTTTTCCTGCTAGTTCCTAAAACCAACTTTTCTAGGTTTCTACCTCTCTAGACAACCAAAATATTGTATTGTAGAATTTAATTTCAAATGGCTATTTTTCTTAAGAAATGCTGTTTGATTTGCATGGATTTCTTCTGTCAGTCAACTAAACCCACCAGAGGTAAATCACACAGCCCTGCTCAGTCAACAGAGTGATAAAGACGAGGTATCAGCATTGTTCAAAAGATGGGATTTTCATCCTAATGGCTCAACCTGCTCAGCAATTCTCTTTTGGTTTTGCCAGATGTAAGGGCATAACCTTGAAAAGGAGAAAAACCTTTTCAGTCTTGTAAAAATAGGTTCACATGAAGGCAGCATTGCAATTTGTGTTATCAGGAAGGTTTTTTTCTCTTGAGCCTCTCTTGAATGTCACAAAAAATTAAGAGTGGGAAGAGTTACTCCAGTCAGTCATAGTCAGGGTTGTTTACATAGACATTTACAGAAAAAGAACAATTAATTCCCATTATTACAATTTTCCAAAAATGAGCAGAGGTCTTATTTTGCATGGTTAATTCAGGTGCCCTGTGCTGGAGATATCTTTGAATTTCATGGCTTTGGGTTGACTCACCTGGCAGTCAGTGGCACAATATCAGAGTAGGTCCCAGCATGATGCATGGTTTATTTGCACCCTGAAAGTGTCCTGGTGACGTGTGAATTAGTTAAAGAAGATCTAGTGGGAGATGGTGTTCAAGAGCTGGGTTTGTGCAGTGTGGGGTATGTTCAGTTGCCATGGTTATTCCAGGAAAATATGTGTACAGTTAGTTGAGTCCCTGTATAGTTTAACTTGCACAATAAATAAAAAAAATAGGAGCATAAAAAACTTCTCATGTGAAACAAAGTCTTTATAATCTGAGGGTTCATGATAATAGATTGAAACTGGAATATATATTAGGCACAGATACGTAGGACTGGTGGCAGCTAAAGCAACAGTATTCATCTTTTTACATAAATAGCAAAGCAGGTCAGAAATGCAAAACAGGTCAGAAATAAATGAGTTTCTAGAAGCTGAAGTGATGATGTGATAATCTGCATTTTGGAAATGATCTTGCGACATTCAGAGCTGCGAATAATGAACTTGGCTCTTTTTCGCCTCTCATTTTTTTCTATCACTGGAAGAGGCAGCAGGAGGAAGGTCCAAAGCAGCAGAAAAGTGACCATTGAGGCTGTGCAAATTAGCTAGAACCAGAATTAGTTGTTCAGCTGAAGGTAATTTCTCACATGATCTCTCAAATCTTTACTGACTGTTTGTATTTCTCTTTAGGCACTGAATAATTTGGTAACAGAATGTGAGTAATGCCTTAAGGGGAATTAAGTCTGTCTAGTTATTTCTTGCTGCTCAAAGATAACATTACCTTTACTAGGCTGTCTGAAAAAATGTGTTAGCATGAAATTCATATCCCTATGAACCCTTATTTATAATGCCTGGTTCTCTCCTGTGGTCTGAAGCAGTAAGGGAACCTGTTGAACAGCAGAGGAGGGGCAGCCTTCCCCCTCTGCTCCCTCTCCATTTCAATCTCCATTTCAATATTTAACTGTTTGAAGTGTTTATGAGAGTGGAAGCTGAAGTCTCACAGGCTAGACAAAATCTTGAGGTTTTCTGCTTTATAGGAAACTTGGTTTTCAGAAATGATGTTTTTATTATGATGTTGGAGAGTTTGACTCAGCAGCAAAGCAATGCCTGATATTACAGCACCATGTTCTTGTGTTATAAAACAAAGGCATATTTATGAATAACCACAGCCAGAATTTGCCTTGTACACATGGAAATGGGGGAGTCATGAGTCTGATCCACCACAGAGAGCAGTGTTGATGCAAAGGTATGAAAACACACAAGCACTTTGTTCAAGTGGTGAAAAATAAGTTACAGAAGCAGCATTAACTTTGTCCCTGTTTGTTTTTAATGCAGTGGTATGCATAAAATAAACCAAAAATAAAATTTGCTTTAAAGGTGGAATAGAATGTTAAATTCACTACAAACAGTAGTATGGCTAAGCTTCATAATGTCAACGCTTTTTCTTCTACCATTGGACATTTCAAACAGATGTAACATCTCGAGTATCAGATGGTGTAGAACAGTCATCAAAAATCAGTGTTCACAGACTGGGTGTGTGACAGGGAATGTGGTGGGCATTGGATGCTGTGTGACTGCAGTGCATGGGAATGGACTGAGTGGTGTCCAGGGATTTCAAATCCAATATCCATTCCAAAGGCAGAGGTCCATGTGTGAGTTCTGGTGATAATGTGGATAATGATTCTGTCAAGTCAAATGCGCTTGCTGACCGATATAAATGAGTTATGGGGGCCTTTTGAGTAATGTGCTGGTGATGAGCCATAAATCACACTGCAATCCCCACTCCATCTGCAGAGGGAGGCCTGCAGTGCTTCCCTGGTAACCCTCAAGTTGGTACACATATTAACATGAAAAATAACGAGTCTGCCAACTTTAAGCAGTGGTTTGCTTTGGATAAACACTCTGACAATTTAAGCAGGCTAGTAAAGAGGTCTGACAGATTTGTTTGTCATATGAATAATACCTCATTTATTGTGTTGGAACAACTGACAGTCCCTCATCAATGACAGCAGGTCAGGGATGAGCACTGTACAAGTCTAACAAGGATCCTGCTCAGCTGCCATCTTATTAATATAATAATTATCTGTTAATTGAACAAATGCAGTGTTCAGTATCTTGGCCATAGACATGGAGGATTCTGTTGTTGCTGAAGAAACAAATGAAGTAAAAGGGTGATCTCTCTGTCAAAGGGCTTGCAGTCTGAATCCAGCCAGGATGAGGCAGTGGGCAGACAGACAAAGTGAAAACTGAAGAAAGAACTAGGCACTTTGGGTCTGTGAGACAAGCAGTGGGCTCAGGACCCCAGCAAAGTGATGGCTGTCAGGGCTTTTTGTCAGCAGTGCAGCCCAAACGGTGCTGGAGCAGCTCTGGAGAGGCTGGTGCATTCCTGGGGCAGAGGGGAGGCTCCTCTCAGCTGGGGGATGAGCCTTGCAGGCAATTCTCAGTCCTTCTTCTTAACAGAGTGAGAGGGACACTCAGTGTCTCACCCTGAGTGCAGGGCAGGGGTGGGGAAGGTTGGGTATCCACTTTGCTAACTCGAGCTAAATTTAAGAAAATAATAAGATTCTAAGAAATACCAGGTTCCAGAGATGTCCTGGATGCAGACTGGGAGCAGCCAAGGCTGTTTGATGGCACCATGGAGGGAAAGACTGAAGCAGGCAGGGCTCCAGACCAGCAAGCCAAGCTTCTGCTTTATTAAACACCAGAGAATCCAAGCACACAATTTAAATCCACAAAAAACCAGAGTTCACTGGTTCCAGTGCTCATGCTATCACTTGCTCCTGTTATTAATTTTCCCACTGGCACTTATTCCAGTGTAGTTTCATGGCTGTACAAGATGTGTTTCATCTGTAGCCAAGCTGTGAAAACCTCAACTTTCTATTTATTCCTTATTTTTTGGTATCACATAGACAAAAATGCATTTCCATTAAAGCCAATTTTGCCATGAGGCAAAAGTAGTTCCATCTTTCCTGCCTCATCCCATCTTATTTTCCCAAACTGTAACTTTATTCAAGAGAAAAGATAGCAATAGAATGCTCTGACAATAATCACACCCTTGTGTTTTAGTACTTGGCTCTGTGATGTTCTGAAAAATAAGAGGTGTTGATACAGACAGCATATAAATATTCCTGCAAATAAGTTTTGTTTTAAAATACCTATTGTTTTCTTTCCATGTCTGCCTTTATTATGAAAAAACACAAAAGATTTCTGTTGCTTGTGGGGTTTCTACATTGAGAAAATTACCAACCAGGCACTGTAATTGCTGTAGGAGAGCAACAAATAGGGTTGCTTCATGTTGTTTGGACAATTTGATTACTCTTACTCAGGATTTCAAAATGTGATAATCTACGTGTTGCTTTACCTTGAGTGCTCAACCATTCTCCACAGTGATTTATACAAACAAATGAAATGTCAGCTTGAAATGTTCCAGATTTAGATCTCCTGAAGCTCCATGCTCCTGCTCTTTGTTACAAACACTCTGTGAACCTCCCCACCAACCCATGTGTGCTATTACAGTTCTGGCTAAACCATCGCTCTCCAAACTTAAGGCAAGACCACTCCACTTCTCTCCAACAGTAGAACTTCATAAGAAAAATGGTCTTAACATGAACCACTTACACAAAACCACCCACAGTGCTTTTTTTGTCTTCTGGAGAAAAACACAAATTTAGCTAATACAATCTGTTCTCACAAAAAAAAGTCCTCAGGCCTTCCTCCCAAGGGAAATGTGAATTAGAGAAAAAGCAGTGAAATCAACGGCTGCATGTCACAGCATTGCAGGGACACATGCAGCTGGGAGTCTGGGATGGAGCTGTTCTGCAGCTGAAACATCTGAAAAAAAGCTTGGGTGTTAGAACAATTAATGGCTTAGAGGAGCAGAAACATCTCTGTCAAAAGAGCCCAGTGTCCACAGCAGGTGATGCAGTGAAACCGGGCCTGAGAATGTACAGAGAACACCTAGAGATAGCAGGGAGGAACAAGCACCACTTTATTATTTGTCTGCCATGGTAAGAAGATCCCCCATTTGCCGTGGAAGCTGTTCAGGTCAATACATGAATGTATTTAACTTCTTGCAGTCAGATTTGTGTTCTTCCTCGCTTTGCTGAAGGAATGGGGCAGTCGGTTTCATCCAAGACATCATGGAATTCTCACTGTTTTAGGTAGAGCTTCTAAGCTCTTTTTGAATCTAAAACTGAGAAGAACTCATGAAATGCCCAGTCTACTTGTAGTATGTCTTGTCTGTGTGAAACCAAGTGGGATGGTTCAATTCCCAATGACCAACTGGCCAGAATTAGTTTTTCAATTCTAATTGCAGGCCAGAGGAAGGAATGTCTATTGTTCATGCAGCTTCTCTTTCATGCTGACAGATACTTGGAGCTCCAGCCATGTGACAGAGCTATTTGTGTTAAAACTGTCTTTTGTCCAACATAAATTGTGGCATAATTCCAGAAGTACCTGCATTTCCTATGATACCACTGAAATGGGATGTTGCTGCCTGCCCGCTGAAGCCTCAATACTGAATAAATACCCAGAAAAGCTGTGTAAGCCCTGGATTTTAATGCACACTTGACCTATTTGACTCCAAAAATGAATTCTATTGAGTTTAGATTTCTGTGTCCCTTCCTTTCATCCATCTAATTAACCAAGCTTCAACTTCTTAACTTCAACAGTGCACAACAGATTGGAAGAGGATTTCTGTGCAGACAGTGGGGATGGGTGGTGATCAGATATTCTCAAGGTCAGACAATGGAATAACAAATCAGGAATATCCATATTTTATTGAACAGTCCCAGAACTCTGCTGCTAGAATGCCAAGGGACTTACACGGCAGCTACCAAAGTTTTAGTTTGTTCTGTTCTTTGGAGTGAAAATTTTTGTGTAGGTTTTTTCTTTTTTTTCTTTTTTTTTTTTCTTTTTTTTTTTAACAGAATGCACTGAGATTCTATTTCCAGTATTGCAGTGGTGAGAAGGAGGCAAACTTTTAACTTCCCAAGGTGCTTGCCAGCCCCTTTGCTGAGGTCCCTCAGCCCAGCTCCCACCCTCAGCCCTCAGCCCTGTCTCCCACCACCCTCTACCCCAGGCTGGCTCCATCCCAAGCTGGTGCTGGCTCCATCCCAAGCTGGTGCTGCCTGTGCTTTGCCCCGTCCTCCAGGTGAGGATGCTCAACAGGATCAGAGCAGGGAATTGGGAACAGACAGGAATTCTAGGGCTGATCTGGTGCCAGCTGTGCCTCAAACCACCCTGCTCTGATCCTGGGTGTCCCACTGCTCCCAGCCCTCTGTGTCACAGCCAGGGACACCAGCCCATGGCAAGGAAGGAGGGCTGGGACAGGAGCAGCTCCGGGGCTTTATCCCAGCAGCCGTGTCCTGGCGGAGCACGAGGGCAGCTCAGGGGTGAGGGAGCTCAGGGGGCCTTGTTGGTATGAGGCTGGAACAAAGAGGTTGTAAATACAGGTGTGAATCAGGAGAGAGATTGGAGTTAAAGACCAAAGCAAAGATCAGGGAGTGAGGGAGAATGGGAAGACAGCATGGAAAACAAGCTACAAGGAGTTGGGGAGCTTCGATCTATCACAAATAAACAGGGTTCAGGACACACTGAAATGAGAGATAATTGATCCCACATTTCCTCCATGCAATGCAAATGTGCACAGCCATGTGTGCGAGACATTTGCCATCATGTTGCCTCTCAGGACAGAGTGTCTGGGACAGGATGGGAATTACCCAGGAGGAGTTCAGAGGCTGCATGGCACATTAGGTCAATTAATATGCACGGCATTGCATTTCCTCCTCCAAATTAATAAACAGCACATTCATTTCTTTTCTACTAATTGAATGTTTAACTTGTTTGTCTAAGGCCAGGGATAGGTCAGGAGGAGGTTAGGGATGGATATTGCTTGTTTTCTCCAGAGTCCTGAGCCATTGCTGGGTTTCAGATTTCCTCCAGCCTGTCTCATTGCCATACAATTTTGCAGACAGATGAAAGAGTTTCTTTCATTATGAAAACAAAAGGGCAAGCAAAGAGTTAGGGAAACTGATAATTATATACAAACTTTTTCCCCAAGGGCAAAGGGAAAAAAAGAAAATCAATGTGTTGCAGTTTTTTTCAATATAATTAGTAACTTAATGATGAGATAATTAGTATACATATTTCCTTTTCAGAACTTAACTGTGGAAGGAGTTTATAGCTAGAAGACACTTTCTTTTTATATCATTCTTATGGCTGGCTAGGGCATGTGAACAATGGGAAATGAGAAAACAACTTAGCACAGTTAAAAAATTAGATAATTTGGGACATACTTCTCAGCTGCTTTATTTGTGAGCTTGTTTTGCTATTTTTTCTTGAATTTCTTGTTTGCTTAGGTTGAAAATTCTGTGAGGCTAACAGCAAAGCTGTGATTATAATGACTTCTGTAGCAATTCAGCAACTACCTCTGAAACTTCCAAGGGATTTTGGTGCTGAGGTTGAAGGTCGTTATCACTTGGACACCTGCAGGAGTCTTGTTTTGTTATGCATCCCCAGTAGTCACCAGAAAGAGAGTGAATCTTTTGGCCAGCAGAATATGAATTTGGCTCACAGAATATGAATCAGGTTCCCATCATTCTCTCTTTATGGACTACATAAGATAATGTGTAACTTCAGCTCTATGTCAGGCAAACTCAGCCAGGTAGAGGCAAAACAGCTGCCTCGAGGGGTTTTATAAGAAATGGGAAGGATGTGCTTTAAAATAGGGTGTTCTCTGTGGGGACAGCAGTGGAAGCTTCTCTGAGACACATTTCATGTGGAGACATCTGGGTTAACGCCGTGGTACCAAGAGAAAACATCTCAGGAGCAGTGAGCAGAGAGTTGGCCGGGCATTATTTCCTCCCACCTGCCAAGGAGAGGAGCTGGCACACATCTCCCAGAGGCTGCCCTGCCTCAGAGCCCCCTCACTCATGGAACACCGTCCAGAGGGCATTGCGTGGTGGGTGGTGACAGTTTTGTTCTCCTTGGAGGAAGAAGAGCTGGATGTCTGTGGTGCAGAGCCTGCAGGTGACCAAACTGTTCTGTTCCCTGGATAATCCTCTCCAGGAGCTGCCCAAGGCAGAGGGGCCTGACAAGTGCTCTCTGTGCCTGGCACAGGGATCTCCTCTGAGCCACCCCTGTTCACTGCTGCTATCCGTGTGTTCAGCGTGGAGAATAAGCCACTGTAAGCCAGCTTTGAATTATTAATCCTTTTCTATCCTCTTTCCTTTCTCAGCCCCTCTCTGCCAGTATTGTTTCTTGGCTTCCCTGCTAGTGTGAGGCTCTGCTGCCTCCTTGCAGGCTCCAGGTTCTGGCCTTTCTCTCCCTGATCCCCTCCTGCACCTACTCCACCAGTTCTGCTTGGTCTTGCACAACTTTCCTTCTGGCCATTAGAAACTCATCCCTTCTCCTTTCTTGCACAAGGCAAGGGAGTTTCTTTTAATTCTCTCCTCAGCTTAGACATAACTCATCAGCCCCTTAGAAGATTCAGCACCTCCTAAGCCTGGGCTGATGCAGAACAAGCATCCTTTGGTTTTTTCCCATCACGAGCATAGCTTCTGGAAGTGAAATGTGCTGAAACACAGAGGGCAATAATTTGAGAAAAGGTTCCTTCTAAAGGGTAATTCAGCAAGATGTGAAGACCAGACTTGCTGTTACAGGTTTGATTTTCAGGATGGGGCAGAATTTCATTTCTGATGGGGCAGAATCCCCCCGAAAGCTTTGGTGACATTTAAATGCAGTGGTAGATGAAGGGTCACTCCTCTGACTCAGAAGCTGATGAAAAGCACAATGATAAATGGACATTTTGTACACTCCAGTAAGGGTACAGTGAGGATATTTCATTTAGACAGGAAGAAAACAGTAGATAGTCCATGGGCTAAACAGTGATTTCTTGAATGTTCTTTTCTACAGGAGAGTGGGTTTATGACTTAAATTAATTCATTTCATGAAGGGCAATGATAATTGAGACCTCTTTGTATGTTTTATAGTGTGAATACTAATGTAATTAAATGCTTAAAATTAAGACTAGATAAAAACTTGATCTGTCAGTAGGAACTCTGTAAAGACAAATTGCAGTGCACACAGCCAGTGTAAGAATATGTGATTTATTTACACAGCCATTTATAATGCACTAAATAGCAGCACGCCAATTATTATGGAAACAAATTGGGCTTATATTAGCATGTCTGAGGTGATCATTGATCCCAAATAGCATTATTTGAAGACTAGTAGAGAGAATAATGAGGGAGTAACACTCTGCCCTGGGGCTGCTCGATGCATTTCAAAGTGGAAAGTGAGACTGGCATATTTTGGTTTTTATTGATTTTATCGAGAAACAAACAGAAAAGCTGCGTTGCTTTTCATCAGTGAGATTTTCTTGTTCCTGTCACAAGCAAATAGCTTCTTTCATCACTGCCAACAACAAGAATGTCTCTTGGAGGGGCAGGGAACAGAGAGGGGAAAGGCAAATCTTTCTTGTTCTGAAATGGCTTTCACTCCTTCCAAAGATGGAGATGGACTTTGGTGGAAATTCCTCTTCAAAAACTAAAGAAATTTACTGAGGAATAATTGATTGTTGAAAAAACACAGCTTCTTTTCAGGTTTTGTTTTTAATTATTATTTTTGTTCAAAATTCCTGAAATAGGAGGGAAAGGCTCACAGCTAGTGAATTTTATTTACTCTTTTTTGATGCTAAGAACTGATTCTGATAATTACTTTGATAAGTAAAGTTCACAGCTACTTCTGATTCTGGGACAGGGTTGGAATAAATGTGGTGTTTGAAAAGATCTTGAATTATATCCTGTATAATAAAAAGGATGAATATATGCATCAAAATCTGTTTTTGATGGAAATATTAAACTGTAAACTAAACAGGTGGGGCTGTGATAGCCCCTCTTCTTTTTCAAGTGTTGGTTTAAATTTCAATATTGGAAACCCAATAGCAAAGAACTAAAACTAGACTTCAGCTTGTTTCTGATGAAATGAACTACAGAATTCAACAGTGGTATTCTTGAATGCAATCAGGCAAGGTACCATGAGTGAGATACCTTCAGAATATGTCCAATAATAGGAATGTGTCACAGCTGTCTGAAGGAAGTGATGAAGCAGCTGCAGCTCTTCCACTGAAAGGAAGAGAAGCAGCCAGAAATACTGAGGAAAAACAATTAAGGAAATATAATTGACTTTTTAAAATTGCTGGTCCCCTCCATATGAACTAAAATACTCCTAACTGGTTCATGAAATGGGCACATTTGCATCTGAGTTTTGAGGGGAGGCCTCAAAATGGAATTTAGCAGCTTGTGATGTCAACCACAGCTAACACAAAGGCAAGGTGCCCAGTTAAGGAGCACATAAGCCAAGCTAGGGCACAGCATCTCCTGGAGCCCCAGTAGGCAGAGCTGGATCTCAGGAGATAATTATCTCAGAGCTGGATCTCAGGAGATGGGCCAGAGAACTGGAAATTATCTGAATTATCAACACTGGGCGGGAGAGCAGCACGGGAGCTCTGGGGCTGGGAGCAGCCCACGGCCACGAGGCACGGAGAAACCAGACTGTGGTCATCAGGTGGGTAAGCCAGAAAAGTTGTTATTGGTTTACAATAAAAAACCATCTGTGAGCTGTCATCTCTTAAAGTCAGCCTGGTCACTCAGAGCCTTGCCAGCCTCCTGAGGGGCTTCACATTCCCTCTGGAGCCTGGGCATTGCTCACATTAAAGCTTTGCTCAATGAAGTCCCTCCAACACTGTAACAATAGTCTGCTGAAGCATTTCCTGGGGAGCTGTGTTTAACTCAATTTCTATCTGACAATTCCTTGCCCCCCTTGTTGTCTCAGTGAGGGCTCTCTTGAACAATTCACAATTGATCTGACTTCATTAACAAGCAAGAAGGGAAGAGACACTCTTTGGCAGACTATATTTTTTGGAAATAATTATCATGATTTGGTTGATTCTAGTCAAGTTTGCCCTGACATGTTTATAATATTACATGGGAATTTAAAACAAGGGGAATTTTCCTTTTCCCTTAATTTTCTCAGTAGACCTGTGGCCGGGACATCAAAACTGTTTTCAGAGTCCCAGTTTCCTGCTGTGAAAGGTAGTGTGGGAACAGAAATCCCGTTTTGGGGTGCCTTTGTTTTTAAATAATTCTTTAGTTGTGATTTGCCAAGAACTGTGCTGAGACTTTGTGGTTTTATCTGCTTCAGCCCAGCTGAAGAGATGTGATAAATGCAACCTGTTAAACACCACAGTGAGACACTGAGAGCTGCAGGAGGCAAAGACAGAAATGATAGGCTATAATCAGAGGCGAAGGGAGATGGAGCGCCACACAAATACCTCTGAGAAATTTGTTAAACAAACCCAAGCTCTTGTATAATTAGATGACAAGATTTATTTTAAACTATGAGGTATGAGTGTGACAGCACTATAATTTGTCTTAAATAATTTCTTCACACCCAACAAGACACGGTCTTCAGAGTTCAGTCCTTCTATGCATTTCTTAAAAATAAAACCTAACACTTTTTACACCTAAATTGAGTATGGAAACAGAAATAAAGCTTGCTGAAAGGCAGGTTTGAAATTTCCTTTCGAGATTAAAGAGATTACCTGATTTAGTGAAGTAATTACTCATGCTTTGCTATCTGATTTCCTCTAAAATAACCTTGTTGACAGCTCCTGCTTTATTTATTTCATTGTGAAGGGATGTGTGCACACAGAGTAGCTGAAGCCTTTGGGGACAGGACATCTCTCTCAGGCCCTCACTTCACTCCTGTGTAACCCATTGCTGTCCAGAAGGGACAGGGCAGGGTGGCAGTGGCAGTCCCTGCCTTCACTGCTGAGGGGAAGGCATTTAGCAGTGTTCCAGGTGCTCTCCTTGCTATTTTCCTTGTTTTGAAAGGAGGGATGGAGAATGCTGCTCCATGTGGTGTCCTAAACTCTGCCATGCTATGGATGGTGTCGTCATTTTTGTCAAAAAATCACCGAAATCCCTGTTTGCCACATCAATTAATTTCCTGCACTCGTTCCAAGTGTGTTGTCCAGGGATATTTTGTGAAGCAATGCCCAGCAGGCTCTGGCACTCGCCTGGATACCAGCAGTGGCTGGGTTGTGCCCTCTGTGCCCGTGGCAGAGGCCCAGGAGGAGATGTCTGTGTCACACTGGGCATGGTTGCACTGGTCCTCTACAGTGCCTGCCTCTGGGGACAACACAGGGAACACATTCAGGCAGATGGGGTTTTGCTTCCATGGCTTTAAACTGCTTCCCACAAATATTTGTGCCAGTCTCCAGAGTGCTCATGGCAAGATGAGTCAGTGTGGCCTCAGCAAATGACTTTAAAGACCAGAGGGAATATTTATGGTAACGTTCATGCAGCCTAATTACAACATGTGCCTACATTATCCATGACATTTTGAGCTCTCCTGGTTTATTTTCTGTTGTTTCCAGGTCCTAGTGCAAAAGCAGTTGCTGGCAGCACAGAACTCCTGTTTTCAGGGATCCATCTGCCATTTGGAATTGTTTGATCAGACATTGAGTCAAAGACCCTTCTTTGTGTGCCAGCTTTTTTCCCTCTGCAAGTTATGATGAGCTTTTCCTTTTCTCTTATCCTCTGAGTGCTTTCATTCTTGCCACAAGGTCTTTTAAAAAGTCTGCATCCATCACTGACATGTCATGAGGAAATGGAAACTTCATTGAAAGGGAAGATAATCAGCCTTATGTTGCTTGCTTATGTTTTTGGTGTGTTTTATCCTAACTAGGCAGAGCTTTTCTGAACCACTGGTGATCCCAAAGGAAATCAGCTGATTCTTTCTGGTGACATAGCTGGGTAGCCTTCCTGACAAAATGAAGCATCCCTGCTCTGTAGCTGAGCTCTCTGGAGGTAACGCTCATCCTCGCAGAGCTGGAGCTGTTCTATATTCATGGAGCTTTGAATTCATTAACTGTGAATCTGTTGTCTTGTCAAGTCTCTCCTAAGAAATGTTAAAATTCAGCCAGATGTCTGGTGTTATCTCCCCCTTAAAAAAAGAAATTCAGAGGAAATCTTTAATCTGTGAAGCTGATAGTCAGTGAAGTTCAGTCCGTTCCCATACCTGGCACTTCTTGTGGCTTTGAACAGAATTATCATGGTGGGGTCAAGGCACTTCACTCGGCAAGTTTTTCACTCATGAAATGGTTCGGAGGATGTCTGTCACAGTTTATTGGTTAAACTCATGACTACATGACAGATTTGCTAGTTCTGTGAGGCTGCTATTCTGTCACTCTTGATGGTGGAGTGATACAACTTCTGGTAGCAAGTTTTACGAGTGTTCTTAGCAGAACATCAACACTCCAAAATTCTGACTTTGGTTGCTCTGGATAGAGGTGTGCATTGGTAGATCTTGCTGTTCCCTTTCTCAGAACTTACAGCTAAGGGATAAAATTGTGCTAACATTTGCCAGAGGCTCTTAGTCCTCAGGCTGGTAGCCCAGAAGCCTGGGAGCCTGACTCTAGTTTTACATTAACAACCTTGCAAGCTGAAGAGCCTTTTCTTCATGTTTGTGACCGTGAACCCAGCCGCCCTTGGACCCCTCACTGAAGTTAGAAACATCAGATTTCTTCTCTTCACCAACAAGCCCCAAAGCCTTGGACTTCCCCCAGTTTGCTGAGAGCTTGTTGCACCACTGTGTGTGTGGGGAGTCCTTGGCTCTGGGGACAATGTTCTCAGCCTGCTCCTGGATCTCAAGGACAGCCACGGAGCCCCTGGAGTTCCCTGCCACCATCTGTGGCATTTCTAAACGGGAAACAGCAAAGGAAGTTTTCTTGGCATTCTGGTATTTTTAGTGGGGCTTTCGTTGGCCATTCCTTATCCAGAATCTGAGCAAAAAATTTTCCATGATGTAAAATCTCAGCATTTCAAAATGCTGGCATTTCCTCTTGACAATAATCCTATTTGCATCTGGGTTCCAACTGAAAGAGGGGAAATTTAGGTTAGATGTTGGTAAGAAATTTTCTCTAGGGAGGATGGGGAGGCCCTGGCACACATTTCCCACCCCTGGCAGTGCCCAAGGCCAGGTTGGACATTGGGGCTTGGAGCAGCCTGGGACAGTGGAAGGTGTCCCTGCCATGGCAGGGGTGGCACTGGGTGGGCTTTGAGGTCCCTTCCAACCAAAACTGTTCTGTGATTCCATGATTATATCCATGATTGTATTCCATGATTCCATAATTGTATCTGTGCCATCATAACCAGCACCTCCCAGCTGCAGACTGGAAACTCCTGCACTCCAGAGCTACTGAAATCCCACAGCTTTATCGTGCCACTTCAATTTTCTTGCAACAGAACCTTTGTCTGAGGGGCAATAGTGGTTAAATGACTAGGAAAGATTTCCTTAGGAAATCCTGCTCCTCCAGAGCCTTTTGAGATGTTAATCTTCAACCTGTTTCCTTATTTTGGACTCCAGGCAGACACTGTAAAAGCAGACTAGGATACCTCACTTCAAAAGACATTTTCAACACCAGTGGTTGCTTATTGATTCAGCTGTTCATAAATCATTTAGAGATCCTCCTGCTGAACACAGCTCTCAGACAGGATCCCTGATGTTACTAAACTCAGCTGTACAAGCCCTCCCAGGCAATCCACCCCAACAATGCCTTGTTTGATCAAGCGTCTGCTTTAGGGTTTTTTTTAGCATGAAACCTTTATGTGTTTTCAACAGAATTTAGGTAGAGAATCCTAGATATGTGTTTTGAAATAAGTAAAGGTGGCATTCGGCTCTATTTTTATTGCAAACTACAAAACAAAATCAACCAGTGTTTAAAAGAGTGAGGTAGTTTGCCAAAAAACAGCTAACACAAAAGTCTGGGAACTTGGGAAATGCAAGATATGCAACCTTAATTCAGACACCTGGGCTTCTGAATTATGAAATACAAGGGTGGATGATGTGTAATCACAATGTCTGTGTGCAGGGGAAAGCTGCTGCTTATCCTTAGTTCTGCCACTCCTGACTTCTGAATGCTTCAATTTGCAGCACTAGCAATTCTCTCTTCTGAACCGCCTTATCTGTGATTCTCCACAAACTCCAAAGTTGTCTACATTTGGATAACATTTCCAGCTTCTCCATAAATTAACTTATGTAAAACATCAGGCCACTACTGTGAAGCAGAGAATGATGAGGGTACCAAAGTCTCAATAAAATGGCAAAATTTGCCATGGTAAGAATGGTGTATTTTCCACATAAACTACTCTCTAAAAAAAGTTGAGTATTTTTTGCTGAAATTTAAGAGAAGCCTGAAGCAGACATCAGCCTGGAATAGAAAATGTCAGTCAGAACACTTAAAGTAGAGAAACCTGGAAGGAGCCAAGGCAGAGTCATGTGGCAGGAGTGTCTGGGCAGGGCTGGCTGCACAGCAGAGCCGGTATCACTGCCCCTGCAGTGGTGTTCAGCCCAGAGGAGGCTAAAGCCGAGCCTTTGGCAGCTGCTGACGGTCCCTGTGCTCAGGGGAGGGGTTACCTGGCACTGTAGGGTGAGGGACTGGGCTGCTCAGGGCGGGCTGGGAGCAGCTCCATCCCCTGTGGGATCCTCCAGGGAGGGACCCTCAAGGTCTTCTGAGGGAAGCAGAGCCTGTGCTGAGCATCTGGGGGGAACTGGGAGGGACTGGGCAGCAAGGAGCAGCAAGAGGAGGATAATGAGTGCCACCAGGGAGTTCTGGGAGTGCTCAAGGTGCCACGGAAGCAGCATTACAAAAGGATCTGGTTTTTCTAATGGGAAACTAAAGAGTGATACTGAATAATCTGTTAATCACAGAGAGCCTGTGCAGTCTACAAGGAGACACTCTAATTTGGTTTGATAAGTTGCACCCTGGAAACAGAATCCCAGAATGACTGAGGCTGGAGAAGCTCTCCCAGCCCATGGAGTCCCAGCTGTGCCCACCCTGACCCCAGCCCAGTGCCCTGAGTGCCACCTCCAGCCCTTCCTGGGACACCTCCAGGGATGGGCACTCCAAAGCTCCCTGGGCAGCCCCTGCCAAGGCCTGAGCACCCTTTCCATGGGGAAATTCCTGCTGGTGTCCACCCTGAGCCTCCCCTGGCCCAGCCTGAGGCCGTTCCCTCTCCTCCTGTCCCTGTTCCCTGGGAGCAGAGCCCGACCCCCCGGCTGTCCCCTCCTGGCAGGAGATTCCTCCCTGTGATTGTGGGTGGGTGATGAAAGGTTTTATGGCATTGTTCAGGTATCATTCCTGCTTACTCTTGTCTTTCAAAAAATTATTTTGAGAAATAATTATTTTCCTTTGACTTTGCATTTGGAAAATGCAGAATCAGAGAAAATGACAGAGGATTTACTTTTTACCCTACAGATATTGTGAGTTTAAAGGACCAAAAAGTAATTAAAAGCTGTTCCAGGGAAGCCTTGTTACCTGTGCTGTGTCTAGGGTCCTCAAGACACTGAGCCCAAAATTATCATTTTCTCTACACTGAGCAAATAAAAAACATGAGTCACTGTCAGCCAAAAACATGGATCTTGTTCATACCCCTGATCATCTTCTGCTGTCTGAGGTGGAAACGTGACAGCCTAGTGCAAGTTTCAGAAACATTTAGAAAATGAATATAACTGTGGGGAGCTGAAATAAATAAGGGCCTTTTCTTCTCACAGCCTTCCCAGAGACACTTCTCCCTGCTGGGTTATCACCTCTCCACCCAGCCCTGCACTGTGCATGGGAATAAACCCAGATATTTCATCATCTCGAGGTGTTTCTTCTGGAGAGGTGATAAATGTTTTATGGCTGAGTACTTTTTAACACCAAAGTCTAATTTTTAGTATTGCAGTCAGTGTTAGATTTTTCTTAAACAGGGAAAAAAAAAAAGAATTGTCTGTAAATAGTCTATTGACTCCAGTCAGTTATTAGGTTTTGGAGCAGCTTTTATCACCCAGCAGTGATACCTCAGCATCTTTACTCCCCTGAGCGACAGCCCTGTGGAGCTGGGACTGTGCAGAGTTTGTACCCTGCTGCCTCCACCCTGTGTCTGGAAAACATCAATGCACCAGCAAAGGTCTTTCCTATGCCCACCTGGGCAATGCCAAGTCCAGTGGTCACAGCCCTGTGAAGGGAGTGGTGACTGCTGCCACAGAAAAGTGAGGTGGTGCAGAATGCAAATCCCAGATTCAGACACAGATCAATGTGCTTCTCAATTCTCATTGTTACTTAACCAACATGCATGTGTCTTTTTTTTAATTCCTTATTATCATCTTAATCTGGTAAATCAAAATTAAAGAGAAAGAGAAAATTGAAAAGGCTGGTCTGTAAAACTAACAGATGACAAAAAAAAGGAAATATTTTTTGCATATTTTGTATGTCATTAAGGGATTGTTCATAAATCTTGTCTTTAAGCAGATTCACTGGTCAGGCTCAGCTTGTACTTGTGAATGCAAGTTTACTTTTTTTCCTTGTTTTTTTAATGCCTCACAACTTGGAGCATCCCAAATGAAATATTTGCAGACTCTGGAAGTGCTGTTAAATAGAACTGTGTCCCCCCTCTGTAATAATCTTCAGTGCTCTGAATAATCCATCTCCTCCCTTTGTATCTACACTTAGAAAGCTGGGGCTTCAGGGATGTTTCTCTTTAGCTATCACTCGACCAGGAAACAAGCCCTGAGCATCCAAAAATGTTCTGTTTCTTTTGATTAATGCCCAGAGTTGGGTCTGTCCCTGGCCTACAATAAGGTCTGGTTAAACACAGCTTCAAAATTCAGTGTCTGTGCTTCCTTTTGGATTTGTTTGCTTTGTCCCCCTCGTGAAGTATAAGGCTGAGGTTTATACTCAGAATTATATTTCCTGAAACCGTAGCTTTTGAGATATTTACATTGTGTGCAGAAGACTTAAAAGAAAATTCTTTTGGTTTTAAGCCTATGATTTGTGGGTGGGCCTAATAAGTGACTGAGCTGCATTTTTGAGGCTGTAAAAATGAACCCGAAACTAGCCTAAAATACAATTCAGCACTTTACCTTTGTAGGATATTTTCTCCTCAACAACTAATTTTGCTACAGGGTTTATCACAATGCATTTTTGGGTCTCTCCTTGCAGCCAGGCATTTTTGCCTCCCAGGCTGGGGAGCTCTGAGGCTGTGCAGGGTAATGACAACGTCGTTTCCGAGGCACTCTGAATGCTGGGGAGGATAACTGGAGCAGATATTAGCTTCCCACTGTGCTCACTTGTTCCATAGCAGCTAATTAAAAGGCAGTTGACAAGCACATAAGACAAGCGATGCTTGTTGGAGTCCTTAGCAAGCTGAAAAATAATCTAATAAACCCAGAATTAATTTAGGCTCAAATATTTTTGTTGCAAATGGTTAATAGGATGATGGTTGAACTGGTGAGCTCAGATACTTTTCTACATGAAGTAGCACATGACCAGTCTAACTTTTCTCCCGTGTAATAAAATTATACAAATCTGAATTATGCACATGTTCCCAAGTTCCTAGACTTCATTAAATACTAGGGGATTAAAAACTTGTATAAATTAATCAATGTGCTATAATCCTAAAAATTATAAAATGAGCCCTTGAGGAAGTAATGTAATATTGGCTTTTTAATTAGCACGACAGCAGAGATTCATTGTTCTCTGATGTAAGTCGTGTTTATTAACTGCGTTATCAGCTGGGAGAGGCAAACCCCATGGTGCTGCTGCTGTCTGGGAGTGGGTGGTGGGTGCTGATGGATTTGGATTCAAATTACACATCTGCATCTTCTGCTCACACAGGTAAAGCTGAGCTGATTATATATTTAATATATTTAATATTTATCTTTACTTTTGGGAGCAAATCACTCTCTGATGATTCCTGGGCCTGTTCTATCAAAATCCCCTTAAACAATTCTTGTTGAAGCCAGAGACCTTGCTGAGAGCAGGGCTCAGAATATCGGTTCAATGTGGGCTGAAAATGTCAGTTTGGTTTCTAGAGCCACCATTAAGTACAGTGAGGTTTGAGAAGTGCTTCTGTTGCCTGGAACAAAGCACAAAACCTTTGCAAACACTGTTAAAATGATAATATAAAAGCAAGTTTTTAGCTGAAAGCCTTCATGGTGAACAATATGGCAATAAGCACACGTGACACAGTATTTCTGCAGTTTTTTTAAGGTTAGTTGATTAGTTCATCTATCAAATATTGTCCAGTTACAAGAGCAGTTACTTAGGTGATTTCCCCCTGGGTTCTGCCCCATTGGAGCCCTCCCCCTGATCTTTCAGCCCTATATTTTATTGTGTCTACAATGTGTGGTGCAAGACAAAGTGTCCTTGCTAGACTGAAGGCAAGGCTAAACAGAACTTCAAGAATGTATTAGTAAGGACTTGTTAAACTATGGGAGAGGGCAGGAAAAGTATTAGATATCATAACCATGTATTAACAGTCTACAAACTTACAAATATATGAAAAATACATTTTAAAAAATCCTTAGACATCACTTCCTGTGTAATTTGACATACCTTATGCTTTCAAGACACAAACACTTTTTCATATAAAACTATATTTGAAAGTCTTCATTCATATTCTCCCCTCAGCTTCATCCTGCAGGCAGTTGTCATGGTCATGGTTATGGGAATAAAAAATGCTCCCTCCTATTACACAGGGCTGCTTCTGATAATGTTCAACATCAGTGAATCATCCAGGCTTTTAATTCTACCATGCCAGACCTGTCAATAAACTGAGTGACAAAATTTGGCGTTGTTAACCTTCAAGTGTCAGTGACCACAGGAAAAAAAATAGCAAATTTCACTTTCACTGTTCATATGAAAACATAAAACCACTTTGATTTTCCAAGGGTTATTTTGAAAAGCACAAAACACCTTGAAGAATATCTATGGCACAAAATCTGCTATGTGACAAATTAATGGGGAGATTTTGAGACAGATTTATAAATTCATCCTTTCCAGTTTCAAAGTAGAGCTCACTTTTTTTTTGCTAATCTAAAACTTGAGTCCAGACATTCCACTCCAGCCCAGGTGAGCCAAGCTGGGCTGTGTTCTGCACCTGACTGGCCAAGGCAGAGCCACTGAATGTTGCTGGTGCACCTGGCAGTGTTTTCTGAGCAATTCTGCACCTGCTTCACCTGGAGAATGTTCCCCTGGTGCATTTATTTCACCTTAGGGTTTATGACTGTTTACAGACTCAGGTCGTCTAAACCATGTGCTTTGGTATTGTGGGAATCCCACTTTGTAAATTTACCTTAATTTGGGTCAGAGAATTTAATTTCCAAGCCCCTGTGGCTCTGTGCAGGGCAGGATGAGTGCAGGGCTGGAACCTGCACGCAGTGGGGTGGCAGTGGGATTTACCCGGGCTGGACAGGGAGCATTGCCTATGACTGCCCCTCATTGCAGAGGGGAACACAAAACAAAAGAAAAAAAAGAAGAAATTTAACTCCATCTTTGGCAGATTTCCCCAACAGTGTCTGTGCTCATGGAAACAAACAAGGAAGAGCAGAGATCTGAGCATCTTTCCATGTAATTCCTGTGGAGCTGCTGGAAGAGAGACGAGTTTCCCCTGCAGAACATGATGGCAACAAAGACTGTGGTCCTTTTGTTTCCACTCTGTATTTTTTAGAAATTGAAAGAAAAAAAAAGTAAATGAAATTGAATAGTCCACCAATATCCAAGCCTTTTCCATGCATTATTCATTGTCCCAGTCCTCAGCTGGAGTAAATAAGCCTACTCACACTGATGCTGACTGTGGGTTTGCACAGTTGCATCCTCATTCTGGGCAGTGGAGACGTGCTTTCATAATAAAAAAGCATTTCTCTTTTTCTTCCTTCCTTTCTTGCTTCCTGTTGGAGCTTTAAAATAATTCAGTGTAAGCAAACTATCCTCAGGATATCCAAGAATTCTGTTGTTATGTCTTCTTCTGTTTCTATTTACATTTGCTGTAAATAACCTTTTGCATTAATAAAGGAAGGCTCGCAGTTATGGGAAACATTCCCTAGAAGCTTATTTCTGATTCCCCCAAATTTCTAGAACTACATTGCATTATGAGAGACAGCTACTTAAACATTATTTCCTTTTCAATAGGATTTCCAGCAATTTAAAAAGAAATCTAATGCTGTTTATATTTTATTCAGAGAGGCTAATATTCATATTAGATCTCTTTTATGTTCAAATACTTCAGGGGTAAGGCAGCACTAAGTTTTGAACTACAGAACTAGATTTGGTATATAAAAATGCACCTCTTATTATGAAATGATTGCTAGGAGAGCACTGGAAGGAAACCCAAATTACGATTTTTGGTTTTTTATGTTCCGAAATAGCCTCACTCCACTGTTTTTTATATGAACATGAAACATTGCTTCTGGGCTCCTCACTTGTATTCTGTGTTTCAGGTCAATGCACTTTGAAGCAGATGGAGCAGTAATTCATGAAAAATAGTGTTTAGGAAAGAAAAGGTAAGTCAATTTTACAGACCCTGTAGTGTCTGTGAATGTCTGACTTGCACGGGATTGGGAAGGGGCTGGAGTGGCTCCACAGCTGTCTGATTTACTTACAGAGGAAAAGGGGGAACACCACAGCTGCCAGGTCCCAGACTGGACAGACTCCTCTATGCATTTCCTGATTTTTCCTCCATCTAATGGATCTAATATTTGTAAATCCAATAAAATATCTTGGCTTTAACAACATTTCATGGGCTCTTCCCACCACTGAGCCCTTGATTAAAATCCTGTAAGCTGCTGAAAGGTGCATTCCATGGAACACCAATCACCAGGGGAGGGGCAGGACAGTCCCAGCAGCCATGAATGGTGCTTCCTGAGGTTGTCTCTGAATGCTCACAGCTCCTGACAGCTGGGGAGAAACAGAAATGCCTGAATTCCATCTGTCCTTTCCATACAGGTGGAATTCCAGGTGCCAAAGAGCCTCTATATTAGATTGCCACCAGTGCCTGAGAAAACAAGTGACTGAAAGTCATTTATAAGAAGGAAGTTTGTCTTTCACAATTCCTGAAGAAAAATTGTTTAGTATGAGCAGCTGCTTGGTGTGAAATTTAATTCCCTCAGATCTACCCAGCTTGCTCCCAGCATAAAAATGTTGGAGAGCTTTCCATGAGCATTTGGTGTAGTGCTGGTCCTCCACTCAATCTGCTGCTATTTCTTTATCTTCCTTTTAAGTAGGTCTTCATGGTAAAGGTCTGTAAACAGAAGTGTAGCAAAACTTCAGAAAAATTATTGCTTTAATTAGTATTTGTTATTTATTTCTTCATGAAATGACTTGTAATCTGAAGTGTGGACATGCAGAACTTTTTGGGACAGATGTGCTGCCAGCAGAGGCTAGAGTTGTAAGGGACAAACGATGACTGCAGCATCCTCTGCTTCCGTGGGGTCTGGCTAGGACAGGTACCTCAAGAAGCAGCTTCAAGGAAGCTCCACAGGTACATGGAGCCTTCCACTCCCTTCCAGTCTCTTCCATTCCCAGTGAGCTCAGCTGGGACAACATGTGGGAAAGTTTCATTTAACAGACTTCAAAAACTTGCTGGCAATTCCTTCCTGCACCCCCATCCAGTGAATAATTTGACTCCTTGGCTATCTTCCAAGCCAATAATGCTGACCAAATTATTTTGAGCATGCAGATGGCAACAGAAGGGCACCAGGTGTTGTTTTATTGTAATAAAGATGTGCAAACCTTTGCATCACACCAGGTTATTTATCCACATGAATCACCAGGATGCTCAGCTTCCTCCCCTGCTTTAGTAAATGTTGAACAAGAGGCATCAGCTGTTTCCAGAGTGTGCCCTTCTGTGTGTGCCACAGATATTTTGCTTTGGGCTTCTTTTTCCCACTCTGACCCACGGAGGCATTCAGGGGATCTTCTCTTTGATTTTAATGATTACTGAGTGATTGGAAGCCCAGATGTTCAGTGCCTTAATTGCTGAGTGTTAGCCTATAAAAGAGTAGGCAGTTAGTATCTGAAGGGAGGATTTTACGGCATATAAATGTTTTTTGGTACATTAAATGACATTATTTACATTCAATTTAGCTCTCTAAGGTGGCAACCTGAGGCAGTAACTTGCCATGATGGAAAAATTGCATTTGCTCTCCCATGTATCTGACTTACAGACACAGAGACACAAACCAGGCAGGCATAAAAGGAGAGCAGGACAGTGTTGGTCACCCGGTGAGAGTACCCTGCTCCCCCAGCACATCTCTGACTGCCAAGGTTTCCGTAGGATCAGGGCAATGGCTCTGCTATGTTATCTCTAGGAAAGACTGAGAAGACAACAGTAAAATCACAAAATTGGCTCTTGCAGCCCTCAAACAAGATCAGGATTTGGTGAGATCACAAGAAGGAAATTTCCATTTCTTTCAATTGTCACACTGATGTATGAGAAAGAACTTGAGCACTTGACATTGATTCAATATCACTCAACACTGCAGCAACTGGAATTTCTTTCTGTAAGAGAAGAAATTAAACTGCTGCCCTCGGTGGTTTAAAAACTGAGGTGAGGGCTTTCTGAGCAGGGCAGACATGGTGAGGGATGGCACAGCTCATAAACTGTTTAATATTCAGGTAAAACTTACATCTGCCTCCTCTGGTCCCTGTTTGAGTGTCTGAATCCTGCAGGAATCAAATACACAAACTTATTTTATTTTTTTGTAAATTCCTGTCACCTTTTGGCAACCTGAGCTGGCATTAACCATTGTAGGCCATGATGAAGATCTTCACAGTAATAGAAATGGCCTTCCACTCGGAAATGTAAATTTGCCACTACAAGAATTAAAAAAATATTGTCAGCAAAGCCCATCTGTGGTGGACAGGGCCCAAGCCCTCTACAAATCTTTGTTATTGGAGCTGCTGGTTTATACTGGTAGTGCATATTATGCTTTTTTGAGCATGTCAGCACTTGTGCAAGTTTCATCTGGTGTTTTTTCAGAATGGTGAGCTGAAGGTTCAGAGCACTTGCAGACACCATCAGCTGTGGTTCTCAGCCTGCCTTTGTCAGGGAACACCCTGCTGCTGCTCAAAGATTTCATTAGGGCAGAAGTGACAACCCGAGTGAGGCTGGGGGGAAAGCTGAGGGCACAACTTCTCCCTTGGAAGGGGGTGGGAAGGGTTAATTAATGGCTGGAGTATTCTTTCCTAGCACATCAAACCACGTGTGAAAGCCAGCCTAAACTGCAGAGATGGCTTTAACTCCCAGATCAGGGAGTTTCTGACTCACACATGGAGCAGCCACCCTGCTCTCAGTCCAGCCCTGCCATAATCACTGCCATTGTTCTTTCCCCACGAGAGGAAGGCTGAGGGATGATCCATTACCAGTCACGGCACGTTGCTCTCACTGATTGGAAAGCAGTCACACACCACCAGGCATTTATTCTGTTTACTGAGATGTAACACCAAGGAACAGCAATTCACACCTGCAGTGAAGTTGTTATACTTCCCATTTCTTTTCTTTATTCTATTTTTATCCTTCATTTTTCCTGTTTCATTTTTCCTTTATTTCTTTTTTTTTATTTTTAAATCTTCTCTGCCTCTCCTTCCCTCCCCACTGTGATGGGTGCCAGGGGCAGCCTTGACACTTCTCTTAAACCTGAAATAAAGGATAAATGGTCAGTGGCACTTTCTCAGCTCTCCATTACACTGGGCTGGAACTGATGACTTTTCTGTTGGACAATCAGTTTAAACCTCTCTGGCTTATAGATGAAATATATATACAAATGTGTGTGTATGTATTCATATGTGTAGTTCTGGCCAAACCACATCACGAGCTGTGACATTTAAAGAGGAGACCTTCCTTCTTATCCCTGAGCTGCTGTGCAATATCAGGGAATCTTCCAAAACCAAACCTGTGACTGGAGTCCAGGGAGGGACAACAGCATGAATTAATCCTTCTCTCTGAGTCACTGGTTCGGTCAGAAAATCATCAAATCACAGAATATTTAACACTGGTTTTGAAAAATACCTGTCCCAGTCAACACCAAGCAGCCTGAAAGCCTGAGGTGTTTTCAGTAATCTTGGAGCAGTACTTGGAAAGAAAGAAATAGAGGGCAAGGAAATAACTCTGAGGCAGCAGGAGCTTCTGTGTGAGCATTCCAGGACTATTTTACTTTGCTTGTAAGGGCCATAACCTAAATAAATAAATTGAGGACAGAAACATCCCACTTGCCCAATACTTATCACAGACCACCCCAGAGTTTTTAGATTACTGTTCTTGCCTCTCCAAACATGAAACTTACCAATATAACGTCTCACAGGGACAGGTGGGCACAGAAATGGAATGCTAAAAAGATTTAAAGGTGGAAAGCAACGGAGACCTGGGTGGTAAGAAAATATTCCATTTGAATTGGTCTCAAGTGTTAAATAATGGATGTGTGTGTATGTAGGCTATTCAAATGTTTTTGATTTTTTATGCTGAAGATTAAAATTTCCATTAGTATTCCACCTCTTCAGTTTTGCCTGGGGACTCCTAATTATATTTTTGAAATTGCAACCAAACAAAAACTTATCAAAAAAGAAACAACCAGATAACACAATAAGGAGATTTTTACCCTTTTCTTCTTCCCTGCAATCAATGTTTAGCTCTCTGTACAGCCCTGGACTGCAGACTCACCTGCCTTAGTTCCTACATCTCCCCATCCTTTTTACTGCTGAGCCCCTTTCAAGGTGGTTCTAACAAAATTGGTGTCCTGAAATGCTGCTGAGGAAGCCTCAGGACCAAAACAACAGAGATGATCTTGGATTTCATCTAATCTTGCATACAGTCCCACGCTCAGTGAAGAGAGGATTATCTAACTAATGACCAGGTTCCACTCCATAAACTGAGGCACTCAATTGCTTTTCAGAAAACATTATTGATATTTCACTTGTAATGCTTTCTGCTGGTGAGGCTTTGAAATGCAGTTTTGTGCAGCTGTTAAGGTGCCTGAGCAGAGTGGGAAAGTGGGAATGTGCTGACAAGGCCCAAAACTCAGGGCCTGTTCTGTTTCCGTAACTGTTTTCCGGTGACAGCAGAAGCCCTGCTGGGAGGGAGGTCTGGAGGGTGATGCTGGCTGCTCTTGTGCTTGCACTGTGCAGTTGCATGGATTTTCCCAAAATTGATTCCTTTTCTTGTTGTTCTTAATGGAGAATTTGGTATAAAACCCTAAAGCATAAGGGTTAAGCTTTTTAAAAGTTTGACTCTGCTCAGTGTGGGTCATGAGTCACAGCTCCAGAGTGTGTCTGGGGACCAGTGACCCCAGTTAAAGCTGCCTTCCTCCCAGTGACTGCCCACTGCTGAGGAGTGAGACAGCTGCTGCAGCTTCATGGCACTTGCCAGGAATAAAAATATATGTAAGGGTACTGGACATAAATGTAGACCTCAAAGCACCACTGAACTTTCTTTATAGCTTATTCCTGCAATCTTAATTGCAATAAATTTTACTGAACTGAAAGCACCTTCCAAGGGCCTGCCTCTGCTTCCCTCACGTGAGCTTTAAATTGTGTTTTTATAATTAAGCTATAAATTTTAAAGCTATTTCAACTACACTTTTTAATATGCCACAGGTTGTCCACTTGTTGTAGCTGGGATTTGATGGTCGTAGATCATTTTCTCTGCTGTGCTGCAGGACAAAAAGCTGTTCCCTGGACAGGAAAACCTTTCTGGGCAAATGGCACCAATGGCACCTCTGGGTCTCTCTGTAGGGGGTACAATGATCCAGGTGCCACAAAAAAAAATTAATAGTGAAGTGACAGAATATCAGTGTAATCTGAGAAATGTTATGTTTTCTGAGATTACTGCTATGATAACATCAATAATAAACTGTGGTGGTGAGCACCCTAATGCCACATTGAGGTGGTATTATAGGAGTTTCCAGCTACAATATTAACAGTTTTAGGGGTTTTCTAAGGCAGCAGTTGAAGATCACCCGCCAACAGATAAATGATTGCTCTGTTAGGCAAGCAGGGAACCTTTAGCAGCTATGTATAAAATAAGATGCAAAACTGCCAGCTAAATAAGGAAATAATGTATTTAAAAATATGAAGTTGTTTTGAAGTAAATATTCTTGGCTATAATGGAGATTACATGGATTTTTGCTGTTTTATATCAAAAGTAGGTAAAATTTTTAGTCAAAATATGCAGAAATTGTCCTATGCCTTTATAATGCTGTGCTAGGTTTTTGCATTGGTTTAGTTAATGTTAATGTTATTGTTAACGTTAATGTTAATGTTGTTAATGTTCAGGCCTGTGTTTTCTGGGCCAGAAAAGTATGACCCTGTTTAATACGCTTTGATTGCTCTGATTTTCTTTTTGTTAGAGAAAAGATATATTAGAGAAATGGATATATTGCAAAAATATTTTCTTTTGCTTTTACCATTGTCTTTTCTTACTATGACCAGGATTACAAAATGTTCTTTGAATTGCACCTGTTGGTTTAGGCTCGATGGAGCTGGGCCAGTGCAGGGGCCGTGGCACAGAGCAGGAGTCTGGCAGTGGGATTGAGACCTTGTGGGATTGAGACCTTGTGGGATTGCAGACCCTGTGGGATTGTGACCTTATGGGATTGAGACCTTGTGGGATTGCAGACCTTGTGGGATTGCAGACCCTGTGGGATTGTGACCTTATGGGATTGAGACCTTGTGGGATTGCAGACCTTGTGGGATTGAGACTTTGTGGGATTCCATGGAAAGCTGTTGGGGACACCTGTGACAGATCAACTCCTCCAGTTCCAGCATTACAGCCAACTCAAGTAATCTGCTGTTATGAACACCTCAGGAGAGTCACTGTGTGCTGTGCTGAATTAAATACCTTGAGCTAAGCAAACACAGGGAGACAGCCCTGACTTAAAACTTAATTCAGCCCTGAACCTGTCCACTCAGGTCTCCTGCTTCATTTAATGGAAGTGTGTTTGTGTTTAATATTTGTTGGAAAGGACTGCACAGTGTATTCAGTATATCTTTCTCCTGGTTTTCATGCACACAAGCCTCTGTGTGTGTTTTAATTCTAACCCACAGTCATGGAAGCCAAATCAGCATAAAATCCTTGTGATTCTTGTGCTTTGCTGGGGCAAAACATGTTCTAACCATGGCACAGCCAACCTTCCACCAGAGAAAGAATTAAATTAACAGTTTTTAATATTATGACATTTGGAGCACTTCATAGAAATGTGTAAAAACAAAGCATAACACTCCAGAGGAAGCAATAATTTCTGTTTCTGAGATCACACATATTGCCCTGATTGACTTGGGGTTACAGACACACACTGGAAACAGGAAAATTGTTCACAATATTTCCCTGGCACATTCAGCTCCTTCCAGCCTGTTCTCTTCCCTTTAAAGCAGTGTGGAGTAAACAGACTCAGGTTTTTTGATTTTTAATTTGCCTTTTGTGAAGAACATTTTCTTGGTCAGCCTTGTTTGGTAGAATTCATCTTTTCCTCCAGATTGCACAGGAACATCCTAGAGCCAAGACATTGTAAAGGACCCAGGCACTTCCCATTAAAACCATGGGTGCTCCCAGATTTTCCTTGAGAATTAATGGCTTCCAGCAGCACAGGAGGAATGAATCTCTGCTCTGTTGAGAGCCCCATTTCCAGGCTGTCTCTGCTGCCGGAACATTGACACCCATACTTGGTCATACCAAGGATGCTCATGCCATGTCCTTTGATCCTTCTTTACTGTTTCTCCTCATTTCTGCTTATGTTCTTTTCTAAAGATAATTCCAGTGGTTGTTGGATTGGTTTTATTTGCCCCAAACTACTTAACTCAGTATCCAGTTGACTTCTGGTATCTTATTTTCTTTAAGAACTTCTCACATTGTCACCTTGATTGTTAGGACTTCACCTCCCTCCTCTGGTGACTCCAAAGCTCTGCTGGATGGGGATATTTCCCAAAAAGTCAGGCTCTGGGGGAGAAGGGAAGGTGTTTCATCATTCACCATTTAATAATTTTGGTGTCAATCAGAATGTGATTGCATGAAACACTCCGAATCCCAGTGCCACCATGGTGTGGGGGCTGCTGCTCCAGACTGGATTACACACCTGGAAGAGCTTCTGGAGATCTTTATCTGTCCCCAGATAAAATCTGTGTCGCTGTCCAATGTGTAAATACAAGTGTACTCTCCCGGACAGGCAGCCCCTGTCCCACTGCAAAGCCTGGCTGTGGGTGGCAGAAGCAGCTCCTGCTCCAGCCAGCACCCTGAGAACTCTGAAGCAGCTGTTTGCATGCTCCAGTCAATGTGGCTCCTGGGCCAGAGCAGTGCCAGGCCCTTCTGGCCCACACCCAAGCCCAGGGGCTCCCTGGCACTGTGAGAGCTCTCCGTGGGGTTGAGGCTGCTCCAGGGGTTTGGGCTCCTGGCTGGGCTGTCCTGGTGGCTGCTGCCATGGGGCAGGTGCAGCCCTGGCCGTGCCCTCCCAATGTGGCACCAGTGCTGTCCCCTCCTTGCCAGGGCACACAAACTGTGAATGCCGGGGGTGACAGCCGTGCTGTGTCAGAAATGCCTCTTCTTGCATATTTAGTCCTTGGTGCCTGCTCATTATCAGCCTGCATTGTATTCCTGTCTTCAGTGAGTAGGATGAATAATTTCTTATCTGTGTGTTTGGACCAAGAAATATTAATTTGAGCTTCATTGTAAGCTTACAGTATTTTAAATTCCTTCCAAGCTACGTTTGGCCTCGACTGCACGATGTGTTTACTGAGGCAAAAACAAGAGAATGATAATTTTCACTGGAGCACACCTGCAATAATGGCTCACAGCATTTAATTTTTCCCTTGGTTTCCTGGTAGACTTTGTTTTGACACCTGCAAACAACCTTTTCCAAATCAAAGCGAGCTTTTTCTCTCTGTGTCATGCTGCCACCCAAGTCGAGCTGACAAAGTCCAACTAGGAAACAGAGCAATTATAAACACAGTTTCCTCTGGTGCTTGTGCTGTTTTTAGCTTTTCTGCTCTTCCAAGAAGAAACCTGTGCCTAATGTTTGCAGCTTAGCATGTAATATTAATAAAATCTGACAATTACACTGAACAACATACAATGCAAGTTAAGGGATCCTTTCTGATGTGATTGAACTTGAAAATATTAAATTGGCTCCTTCTTCTTACACTATTTTCTGGTTTAGCACAAAGATCATAAAATGTGTATCTGGAGTGATAAACGATAATTGGCTCTAGGCAGCCTTTTCTCACAGAGACAAAAGAACAGTTGTTATTGCTGTACTCCTTCAATAAATACACTTGTAAGCTGCAGCTCAGCTGGGCTGCCCTGGGAAGAGGCAGCCTTTCGTGAGGAATATAAAAGAGATCAAATTTATAAGTGGGCAGGTAGACTGAGGAGAAGGGTATTTTATATATTAGGGACATATAAAGTGTATTATCTGTGCTCACACAGTGCCAAGAAATATCTTACCAGGAGAAATGCAATCTGGAATTAATCCTGTACCATGCTAGAGAAAACCATGGGCTTAGCATTGATGTAAATCAGGTCCTGATTCAGTCTATAGAGGGCATGGGAATTAATTCCTTATTCCTACAAGACTATCTGATGCTGCTTGGGCTCACTTTTGGATTTCAAGCCTTAGACCACAATATTTCCATTCACTCCCCTGCTTTCTATTTGTCATCATGGGAAGGATTTACTTCATTTTCAATATATTGATCATTAAACCTCATCAGCCAACTTCCTTCTCTGCTCCTTGAAGTGTCTTGTGTGTCTGACAGTGACATTCTCCAGGATCATGGATAGCACAGGAGTAAAATGCTTAATTTAAGGACAAATGTCTTTATTTGTTGTGTTGCTTTCCTTTGTATAACCAAGAATAGAAACAGTCAGTTTTTCCTTAAACTGGATTTGTTGCTTGTATTTTTTTGGTGTGTGTTCTTGTTTACTTCATGACATAGAGTAAAATATTCCAGTGCTACTGCAAACAGAATTTCAACCATTATCTAGAGCTTCTGTTACTTATTCCATAATTTCTAGATGATCCTATCTGACGCAGCACGGTTTAGATTACACCAGACTCTGAAATTGGTCTGGGATCACTCACCATGCTGTTTGGAGTTCTTATATTTCCAGATTATTTATCATTCTCACTGGGAAGTGGGAAGGAAGAGGAAGATATGGGATATAATTTTTTACAAGGTGTTTTCCATAGAGATAGGCATATTGCAAAATTACATCAACTTTCTGTTATTTCAATTAACTAATTTTGTCCATGGCTTGTCTTCTTGCAGCAGGAGCTAAAAGCAGGAGTGAATTGCCTTTAAGAAATTGCTGTATCATTCCTTTGGAATAGCAGGGCTTGTTCCAGAGGGTCTCCAGCTGACAGCCTGATTTAGTGACTAAATACCTGTTTGAACAGAGGCTCCATGAGGCTGCAGAAGAACCTTTGGAGTATCTTTTAAGACTGACTGGAGTCTTAACGAAGGCAAGGTCCCCTGCCCTTGGCCTGTGTTTCCATGGACTCCAGCAGTCATTAAATGCGTCCCACGCTGACGAGCAACCACAGCTTTGCTGAACCCTGGTGAGCAGAGTTTTACTGAAGGAATATGTTCAGCTGACTGTAGACCTGGCCTACACATTTTGGAGACCCTGCCCAAGCACTTATTGGTGCCTGTGTTCCCAAAACTCCCTGCAGGAATGGGGCTCTGCTGCTTCCAGCTCCGTTTGTATTCGGCCAAGAGCAGCCAGACTGCAGGAGGGCTTGGTTCCTCTTCACATCAAAACCAAGCTGCATCTTTTTAGGCTGCCCATAGGGTTTGACTGTGTAACATGGGAAATAGCCCATCCTGTTCCTGTGCTGGCAGAGCTCAGGCTGGCCCACAGCTGGAGGATAACACACATGGCCAGCCCTGGCATCCCTGGGCATGAGGAGAGCTGGGCTGGCACCAGCAAAGGTGATGGGCTTTCCATGCTGTGTGTGGTCTTGGGTTGATTTGGTTCATGCCAATGTAGGCTCTTCTGAACAGCACAAAGCATCTGCAAAACCCATAGTAAAAACCATCCAGCTTTCACATTAAATGATTAAGAACCAAAATAATAACTAAAAAGTAATAAAAATATTGTACGAACACTTAAGCCATAAGCACTGACCCCCGGCCATTCAGAAAAAAAGCATAAATATTTATTTGAGAAAACCGCTCTAGGAAAGGAAGAAAAAACTCTAATGTTTGATAAAGCTTGAATCAGGTTCAACAAATTGCTTATTTCCAACCAGCTCTGTGGCTGAGTATGAGGGCCAGGGCTGAAGGAACAGAGCTGAATCACCTGGCATGGTCAGCTTGAACCTGTTTGTGAGTCACACACCTGCAGGTAGTATTAAATAAAGGAGACAACAAGTGACTGGGGAAGTAAATCAAGACAGAAAATCAAGTTAATCGCCTGGGTTTGTCTATTTGATAACTGGTTTGTTTTTAAAATATCAAGGTACTTAGTGCATGCCAATACAAAATAGCTGAGATATTAAAAAAAAGTGTCCTTTGGCTTATTCTGAGTATTTTTAAAGCAAGAATAGATTATAACGCTCTAATTTTAAAAAAGACTCAGAATTTCTTTTCTGAAATGTTACATCATTCTGTTCCTTTTTGGTGTTCCTCATGCTATGATTTTTCAATATTTTTTCCTTGTAAACTATCATCACAAATTTTTACAATGTTAGGCACAATATATTGCTTCACAATGTCATTTATTAGCAGAAGTTTAATAGCTGCCAATAATCATAATGTGCTTACTTTTGACTACTGGGACCCCATCTGTTCTGCTACTTTAGACCTAAATGAAAATTATGTAGTGCATTACTGAGACTTTTTACACATGGGACATGCTGGGAATCTTTATATACTTGATTTCTTTTCTTTTTTTTTTTTTTAATAAGATAGCTTTCATTGATGAAAAACTGAAATTACTGAAATTATTTTCATTAATATGCAAAATACAATTTTTCTTCTATTTTATTCTCCTGATAGTCAATAATGCCACTGAGCTTGGGTTTGTTCCTGAGGGGTAGCCTGGTGATTAACACTATGCTGTGCATCCTGTTTGTGTTAATGTCCCTGCTGCAATTAGTCAGTGTTCTCTGCCCTTCAAAAAAAAAAAAAAAAAAAAGAAAGAAAGAAATGTAGGTAGCTTTAAACAGGTACAGATATTTGAAGGCTCATTTTAAATTTGCCAGCTGACTCTAGTATTCCCCCAGTGTTTACAGGGGTTTTTCCCAACCTCTGTGAATGTCTGTGGGGATCAAAAAGAAAACTTAACGTGAAATCTTTATTTCCTGTTTATTCTGCCAAGTCTGAGGGCCTTTGAGTAAGGCAGCACTCTGTGGAGGTTGTGTCTGCACTTAGTGTGCACATTAAAAATCCCCAGATGGGGCAGGAATGGCAGGGTCAGTGGCTTTGACCCCTTCGCTCTGCCCATGTCCACTCAGAACCTCTGCTCAACTTTGCTTGAGGGTTTCTAGAGCAAAGAGCTGCCGCTAAAAACAGCTCCAAAACTGACAAAATAGGAGCATCTCCTTTCAAATGCAGATCTGCAGCATTACTCACTTAAATGTTCAATGCTTCAGAGGCCTGTGCAGGTTATTATCACACAGCACATCCAGGGCTCTGTTCTAGCAGGCACATCCCAGCTTCCAGTGTCAGGGGAAAATTGTGTTTGCTATTGATGGCACAGAAGCCCTTTGAGGAAAAACTGAGTGAGCTGGGGGTGTTCAGCCTGGAGAAAAGGAGACTCAGGGGTGACCTTATTGCTCTCTACAGCTCTCTGAAAGGTGGCTGTAGTCAGGTGAGGGTTGGTCTCTTTCACCAGGCAGCACTGCCAGAACCAGAGGACACAGTCTCAAGCTATGTCAAGGGAGATATAGGTTGGATATTAGGAAAAAGTTTTTCATGGAAAGAGTGATAAAGTTCTGGAATGGCCTGCTCAGGGAGGTGGTGGAGTCACCATCCCTGGATGTGTTTAAAAAAAGACTGGATGTGGCACTCGATGCCATGGTTTAGTTGAGGTGTTGGGGCATGGGTTGGACTCAATAACCTTTAAGGTCTCTTCCAACCTAGTCATTCTGGGAATTCTGTGATGTGTCCCTGTAAAGCATACACTACTAGTTCTCAATTGCTGCTGATCTGGTAGAGGAATGTGTTGTGGAAGAGAAGGCAGAAACTGGGAGGAGAGAAAAAAGGGAGATTAATGTTGAGTCATGCGTTGTGTATGAGCAGGCAGCTACAGCTGGGCCTTGAACTGGATATTCGGATAACTGCAGACTGGGGGAGTTTTAGCTCCTGCTCAGACATGCAAACAAAGATTTCAAAACTTAACTGAGTGCAGGAGCTGGAAGCCCAGAACCTATTTACTTCATTGTTGAGTGGAACCTCAACTTCTCAAAACATGGCTGCCTATTTAGCATCTGAATGGAGTTTAAAAATCCCCTTCTCATACTTTGATTTGAAAATATAATAACAGGAAGAGCCTTTTTGTGCTGCATCCTGTATGACATTGGGAATTGTGTTGAAAAGCTTTGTGGTAGTAAAGGGAAATGTTGAGAAGGTGGCAATCTGCACCCTCTGAGGCCTCTGCCACGTTTTATAAGCCTGTGCCAGCACCCAGCATTCATTTCCAGCTGTCCTGGTGGCTGCAGGTGTCCTTCTGAGGTGCTGTTATCTCACCTTGCTTGGGGTCAGCGTGATGCTCAAACCAGGCTATGCCTCTTCGCCCAGCTTATCTTCTTTTAAGCTTGTTTTTAATTAACCTTTTGTCATGTGTTTGAAGACCTGTAGGCATGAGCTATGGATATAATTCCATTTTTTTTCCCAGAGAGATGTCAGCGTGGAGCTCCTGCCCAGAGCTGAGAGCTGCAGTGTGTCCTCCTCCCTGCAGGTCAGCCTGCCAGTGCACAGCTTTGAGAGCCTCTTTTCAGGAGGGCGGGCAAACGGGCTCTCCGAGGCACTTGGAAGATTCCAGCATCGTTTTATCTGAAACAAGGACATAAAAAGCAGCTGGGTATAAAATACATCTGAACAGATGAGATACACAGTCTCTTTTCTCCTAAGTAAGAATAGATTGCAGTTCATTTTGAGTCTCTATGATGCAATAAGAGTTCACTTGCAGTGTAATTATATCTTATGCTCCAGAGGAGTTACAGAGATGAGGATGCTGCAGTTACTCACCTCCTTTGCCATTCTGATTCCAAGAGGTGTCAAGGGAAAGAGCAGATGTATGTGCTAGGTTATTATCTACATCCTTTTTCAGTGGTTAGCAAGATTTTCTTCTGCAGTAGACCTTATGTCATGAAATACATAAATATTCCTGATTCTCAAATAAGAACACAAATCATCCCTGCAAAGATCATACAAGAAACCACAACTAGAAATCCCAGCAATATAAATTTTTAAACCATTTTGCTCAACTACCAAAGAGTTAGGCTTAGCAGACATCTTCTTTCCAGTTTTTGTAAACATTCACAATCCTATAAGGCAGGTGAACACTTAACATTAGTGAGTTTTTGGTACTTGTGGCCATAAATTATCTGTGACTCCTGTAAATATCTTTATATGCCAAGAAATGCTGCCAAGTGAGCTCTGGTCAGGTATTTAGGAACACCTTGGAGGAAAACAGACTGCTTTAAGATTTGGTTTGGTGGTTTTTTGTTTGTTTTTTATTTTTCTATTCTCACATGGCCTAAACTAAATCTTCTCCTTCTTGGTAAGGGATGCTGTCTGTGACACCTGCCTTAAATACACCTTTTATGGCTGGGATACAAATTTCATTTTGTGAAGTCACAAACTGTTCTTCACTTCCCGAGTCATCCCTGAAATAACTAAATTTGGGTCAAGCCCTTCCTCCAGCTTTGCCTGCTGCTGAGGCTCTATGAGCTGCTTACTCCCTTCTCTCTTTCCAGATCCGTGATTTCCACAGGAAGGTGGGATAAGAAGCTGGAATCCTCAGCAGAAAGGGAGGATTGCTTTCTCCCAGCATAACCTGGGAATCCCAGAGTGCCAGCAATGAGTTTTAGAGGTGAAGGGAACATTTTCCACATGCCTTTTGCCTATAAGGTGTATTGCAAAGCACACACCCTTCTTACTGCCTTTAATTGCTGTCTTTTTGGGGTTGCAGAAGAATTAAACTTGCAAATAAGAGAAAAGAAAGCTTCAGAGAAGTAAATCAGGAAACAGACGCACACAATTTTATGAAATATGATTCGTAACTTCTGGCTGTACACTTCTCATTTGTTCACCCTTTTGCTGTTCTGCGTTTGATTCAGAAACTTCCCCTTGAGCCAGAATCTGAATTTAACTATAAAAGTCCCTGGGTTATAGAAATGATGGTGTTCTGTATATAAAAAAATACCTTTTTTAGTCTTTGTCTATTTACCAAACTACAACCCAGAAACATTTGAAAAGTCAGCAGTCAGTTTTATTTTTCTTTCCTCTTATTTTTTTTAATTTTTCCATTTTTTAAAAATGACTGATACAATAGTGTTGTGGGTTGCAGTTGGGTACTGAGACACAGAGCAGAGAACATGGCAGCAACTCCTCAGGGTGTCCAACATCTCCATCAGGACTGCACTTCATACACTTGTACAGTTTTATACAGTTTATTGCTCTATTGTTCTTCTCCTGGCTAGTTCCAATCAAACTGTGCTGAAATTCCATTCAAGGAAATTCTGCCAGGATAATGAAGAACACTACATTACTTCATGATACTTTTCTCCATCTGAAAGTGAAAAAATAGACTTTGTATTTTGCTGGCTGAGAATATACAAAAGGAGGATAATTTTGGTCACAAACCCCAGCTTGAGTGTTTTTGAACTACACTTGTGCTTGAGGGAAAACCAAGATTATTTGAGCTGAGTTTTGAAACTGTGTTTCCAAACACAATAAAGAGTTTGTGTGGGGAGGGACACATTGACAATGCAATGTTGTAATTCAGAATATCTTGGTGTGTAACTGGTGGCCTGCATGTTCCTTGCAATGGCTCTGAATTAAAACATGGCCTCAAATCCATTTATAATGCCATGAGAAAATGAAAGGTGCAGAAAAATCAAACACCATTTCTTGCCCATAAAAATATAAGACATAGGGGTGAGGGAAGCAGCAGTAGTGAGTTTGAACTTGCTTTCAACCATTCTTTGTGTCATCTTCTCAAGGCTTTCCTGGAAACTCTCTGTCTATGGCTGTCATAAAGACATAAAGGAAAATGGGAGCTCCCTTCACAGAATTAAAGTCTGACAAAAGTTAGCCTGAGATCTGTTTGGTTTAATGAATGTTTCAATTAAGTTACTTTTGAGGTTATATTGATAAAATTAGAATAGAGAGATCATTTCTTGGAGGAAAGTGGATTGCTGAGGCAACAGGGGGTTTCAGGAAGAGAGTTTCTGCAATTTCATAATGGCTCCTTTGGTTAAGAGAAGAAAATACAAATATTGTTTAAATATCACAGCTTTTTTTCTAATAAACACTCAGATAAACCAGACCAGTATGCTCTAAATTTTCTCCCAGTTCATTGTAGTTCTTTAATCTCTTCAAATAGCCACAGAGGAACATGGAGACATCAAAATGTCTCTACTCCCAGGTGGACAGCTCTGCACTGCTCACCCAGAGGCTCCAGCACGTGTAGATCACCCAGGGTCATCCAGCTCTGTTTATCCAGACCAGAAGGTTGCTCTCAGAAACTGGGAGTTCTCTCACCATTTCTGATTTTCTGGTGTCTGTTTGCCATTTCCACTTCCGGGGCTGCCCGTTGGAAGTCTGCAGCTTGGCGAGATGAGAGACAGGAATGGCAGATCCACCCAGCCTGCAAAGTTCACGGCAGATTTTTCTGAAGTTTTTGATGGTTTGAGTTGGTTTTTCTTGTTCTGTACCAGTTCTTCCACCATCTGTGCAATTCCCATTAATAGTTGTGAGTGATTTGTGTGTCTAATTCTTCATGCAGAGTGTTGAAAATCTACCCTAAAGCTATGAAAAAATAATGGAGAAAGCATGTATAATTGAAAATAGTCTTAATCACTGGAATGTTGAAATCCACATGGCTTGGAAAACTTGAAAGAGTTCTTGTTTTAGAAAAGCTGAATTGAAAAGTGCTGTCATTTTCTTTAAATACATTCTTTTGAATAAAATATCAATTCCTGGTGCCAGCAGCAAGCTTCTAAACATGTTCAAGATGACATGATTGATAACAAGAATGCTATTCTCAAGATGTTTCTAATTCTGACTCTCTGTATCAAGAATGTTAAACTTCCAACCTGATATATGATATAATAACGAATATTTAAACCAAAGATTAGTGGGTTTTTTTAAGACCAAATGGTTACTGGGACTTAATGGAAATCTGAGAGCAGGTTGCTGGCTCCAGAATGCGGATAAATTCCAGAAGCTGCCTCTTGAAATTACAAGTAATTTCCCAGTTAATCTTGCAACGATGGGCACAATCTTGTTGCTATCACAAAACTAGAATCAAATAGTCATAAATGTTCTCTCTCTGTCTCCAAATCTCAAAATTAAGTAAGAAATTTTGGCTTTCCTGGCTTCCTGATAAGTCTGTACCACAGAGTTTCTCCAGTTTTTGAAACTTTAATGTCCAGCATCTGATTTGAGATGAGAATCTTCCTCCAGTTTGGGAACTTTGGCGGTCTCTCACGCCATGGCAGGATGTCAGTAATGTTGTCTCGGCCAGCAAAGATCTTTTTCCACCTGTGGAGAGCCTGGACCCTGGAAGAATGTCCAGTTTGTCTAGGAAAGAAGTTATGCCACAGCCTGTGGAGATAAAGAGTGTCCTAAATCATCCCATCTTAACTTTGGGAACCAACCAAAGAACTCTTATTTTGTAATTTGGAGTCAGGATCATGACGTACAAAAAGTTCATTTGATCTTTTCTTTAATGTGTCTGAATTAGACCAGCTCCCAAGGTTGTTGTAGGCTCCCAGTCAAGAGCTGGGTTTTGTTTTTCCAGCTGGACAAGGTAATCTCTCAGAGGGTTGAGGCAGACACGCGTTTGAAGGTCAATGTCATTTCTCATCTAGTGCTCACCAGCTGGCAATCTCCACCCGTAAATCTCTGAATTAACATCATGGTTTTAAACAATTAAATTTCAGGAACAATATGTGACTAATTAATGGTAGTGGAACTTGGAATGGAAAGGACAATCTTCTCCATTTTAATTTAAAATGTGTCAGAGTATCTGACTTGGTATTATATTACTGTACATCAATGCCAGACAATGACAGCACTGTAAATAGTATTAACTAGCTGGCATAGGGAAAACCAAGAAAATTTACAGTTGATGTATCAAATTATAGCTCAGGTTCCAGCCTCAAATTATAGGGTTGTCAGAAAACATGGTGAAATAAGAGGAAAATGCTCATTAGTTTGGGACAAAATAGAAGCAGTTCCCTGGATATTTAGTTTGGGTCATACCCTGGAAGCCTCTTGTTGGTATCTAATGGAAGACTTTCTGTAGAACATCTAGACATTTTAACGGGTTTCAGGAGGAGGAAAAAAAGCCTTTTGGGTCCAACAGAAACCAAATTCCTCACAGCTTTTCAGTTCAGTCAAAAAAAATATCTGAGGGGCAGAAAGTGTTAGGCAGGATCAGTGACCCTTCTGTGAGTGTCACACACAGAACTGGGAGGAGGAACAGGGCAGGAATTGCTCTGACACTCAGGAATAGGGCCAAGTGTGTGGTTTCTGTGTGATTCAATTGGTGGGCTCCAGAGTGGAACAGGCTTCATCCTGCTGAAGTGCAATCTGCTGTGCCCAGGCTCCTACAGAAACATTTATTTCAAAAAACATCTGTGGTTTTCAGTCCTCTCCAGCTGTTGAGAGTTGACCCTCTTAAAATTCTCTTCCTGCCAGTAAAGCTCATAAACAAAATGCAGAACCTGTCTAGAAAAAACCCGAGTCACTCTTTTGGAAAAAAAAAAAAAATTCTCTTCTAAGTCCATCCTTTAAAATGCATCTTAACTCTGTGCAGTGGATCTTCTCCTGTCTAGCTTGCAGCCATTACTCTTGGACTTTTCACCTCCAGCAGTTCCTCCCTGTTCTTGTTTTGTTATTTTAATTACATTGCACTGATCCATCCCCTCTGTGCAGTATCATTTCCCACTCCCCACTTCCTCAGAAGTGATGGCCTCACATCCTCAGCCTGTGTAAATTCAGTTAGTTCTCTTCTGGCTTGGAGTAAATCAGTGGGGCTGCTGTGGATTTACACCAGCTCAGGATCCATCCTGGGGCTTTTAATCACTGTTACAGCCCCTCTCCAAGTAATCAATGGCACATTTGTACTGTGCTGGGCTGCGGGCTGAGCTCCAGCCTCAGGAGAACTTCTGGTCCTGGTCCTGCTGATTGAATTTCATTTAAAATGGGAGTCCTGTGTCTGTAGCTAGGGGCAGAGGTGGGACTTTCCTCACCTGAATATGGGAGAGTAATGGTTCTAAATCCAAAAATATATATCTGTGTCCCTTTTGGATGTTGTCTCTCAGGAGGATTCATTGCTATTTCCTTGAAACCCATGTACCCAAGGAAGAGAGTTATTAAAAAGTAGATAAAGAAAATGAAAGATGGATTCACAAAGGGAAGGGAGTTAAGAGTTAACTGGGTTTTAGTTGCTGCCAGATTGCATCTAGTTTTCAAATGTATTCTGGGGGAGGATACTCAGACTTCCCATCTCCAGCTGGGTCTGGGTTTCCAAATCTCTGTCAGATTGAGCCCGTTTCCTTGGTAACAATCTCACCCTCCCACCTATGAATAAGGACAATTGCTTCTTTCTGCTGAATGGGGATGGTGGAGCCAAAAGAGAAGGAACAAGGTGAGTCTGCTGCACAGAACCTCCACGCAAATTCTGAGTGGTTGGGTCTCTGTGGATTGGGTAGAGATTACAGGAGTTAGGCAAGGATGAGAAAAGATGCTGCACACACCAAGCTTTCCTCTAGACCTGATATTTTTGCTCCATCTGGGGGCAGTTTTACATATGAACAGTTGCAATGATGAATGAAAACTGTGTCTTGCATATGTGGATGCTTGGGAAGCCTGGAGGCTTTCATCTTCTCAAGACATTTTCCTTTCCCCTTTGACTGGGCTTGACTAGGCCCTAAGTCTATATCTAAGGTCAGTTGTTGGTTTGAGGTTACTGGCCAAGCTCAAGATCTGAGAGACCAAAATCATAAATTAGAATGAATGTGTCATTTTTTCCCTTTTCATTTTGCTAAAAAAACGACCAAGATTTCTTCAAGGTTTTTAGTCATTTCTCAAGGTTTTTCCATGTTATTGCTTTATATTTCAGGCAAATTTTGAGGCCACTGGAATCTGTCTTGGTAGAAATTATTTTATTTCTTCTGTACTGTGACAGACATGGATTTTTTTCTGTGAAGTCCCTCTTTGCCTCTCCTGTTGGAGTCCTGCTTTAATGGGTGTGCTTGTGTTGTATGTGATATATTTGATACACACTGAGTCTCTGGAAGGCTTTGTAACACTCTGACAAGTCCATCCCCTTATCCAGTGTCCTGCCTTAGTTTACATTATGCGATGAAGCTGACACTTCAATTATAATTTTTGTCAAATACTAATAGACTGTTCAAACATGAGGAAGCCTAAAAACTAATTCTCTCCTTCCTTGTCCCAATTATTCATCAACAAAATGGTTTGCTTATTCACTGAATTGATTTTCTATTACTTTATAAAATCTAAACCCACAGTAACTATTTGTGATACTGTTACAGATACTGCACCAATTATTGCCTGTAATTGCTTCATCCCCCCACTCATACACCGTCCTTCAGTCCCTCTCTTCAGCTGATGGACATTTTCCAGGCAGAGCTAAGACTGAACTTCAACTTGTACATCTCCCAACAGGATTGTAATTTCCTGTCTCTCCTGGACTATTCTGAGACCTTGAGTCTTGGCCAAAGCACTGGTGATGGATTTCTCAGCGTTTTCAGCACTCAGTTTAGTCCCAGCTGTGGAGAACATCACCAGCTGCACATAAAGCTAACAAGACAATTGTTAATGGGCTCAGTGGTTGGAGCTTGGATCTCCAAAGGTCAGCCTTACAACTTGCAATTGCATTTTTCTGAGGTGGTCCAAGTGTGCTATCCATAGCCTGAGCCAGCCTGTAATCCAGAGAATCGTGCAGAGAGTGAACATGGGACTAATGGAACCTCCAGTGGACACATAATGTTTACTGTGACTTTTGTAAAGAGGTAACTTGCAAGACTGGAGATAATCCCACCATATTTCATAATTTAAATGTCACTCAGAATGTATGCTGACGTGCAGCTGACTAACAGCAAGCTTTGGTGGCACATTAATTAGAATTTAATCCAGAGGCTCTATTAAGATGTGATAAAAATATCCTTTTTTTTTTCCAGTAGTCATTCAATTACAATGCATAAATGATCTCGACCATCTTCTGAGTTTCAGATATTTCACTTAAAAGCCTAATAACGATGTCTCACTGCTGTGAAAGTTGGCACACACACAACAGACTCCCCAGATACAGCTTGGATTAATGTGAAGTGCTTTTGACAAAAGAGCAATTGTACATTTTTTAAAGAATAACTAATGCCAATAAATACGGCTTAGATGAGTCTGTTGTTTGTACATTGTTGATATTCCTTTCTCTCACCTTTTGCTAAGTGCACTGTGTAGTTTTGAGACTATTACTTATCTTTCAGCACTTCTTTGCTTCTTTTCTGAAATCAAAGAATGTGGCTTAAAAGAATGTGACTTAAAAAAAGGGGGTGGGGGGGAAGGAGAGGGTTGTGCTCCTGAATGGAATTATTTGTAAATAATTTATCTTTTTGCAGTGGTTTTCTGTTCTTTCTTCAACATTCTCGCATCTACTTCTTTCTTGCTGGAGCCCACAATGATATTCTCTTTTGCAGATAAGAGTTATTTTGCTGCAAGCTCTCTGTTGGAGCAGTTTTGCCTTTCTGGTGAGAATATTAATGCAGAGTTCTGGTGGCAGCGGCCACAATTCAACAAGAAAGAGCCCAGGATTTATTTATTGGAGGAGAGAACCCATAGGCTGTAGGCAATAGAGCTGTATCATATTCTACCTGTGCTTTTCTCTAAATTATTCAAGAATTTGTGTCTCTCTTTTTTTATTATTCAGTGCAACCCCCTGTGACTGTTTTAATGCCCACAATCAGATGTGTTTATGTTTTCTCATCAGTTAGATTTGAAATCAATGTCCTCTTCCCTTGCCAGTTTTTATCTTGCAGCTTCCTTACACGCAAGGAAAACATGGCTGCAAAAATCTCAGATTTGGTCAGGATTTCCTGCTCTGAGATTTTTCAAGAACCTGATGTGTCAGGTGCAGTGCCCCCAGTGAACAGTGAGCACTGGAAGTCAGCCAGGTCAAGCCAAGGAAAGTGCCACCACTTTGGGCTGTACCCAGATTCCAGATCTTTGTAAATTATGCCCCAATAATCAATGAAGGTAGTGGGGTTTTAACAGCTGCTGGTGTACAACAGCGTGGTTGTTTGTAGTAAGCAGAGCTCTTCTGCATTGGGAATAGAAATTTTGGTTCTGAAACTGAAAAGCTGCTCCTGCAGACACGGCCTTATTTTGTGTCACATGCTCACAGACAGAGAGGCCTTTCCTATGTCATTGTCTCCCAGAGCACCTGTTGAGACATGAACAGACATTTCCAGATTGGAATGGGGGACCTTAAATGACAGAAATGTTTTGTAGTCCCAAACATATTTTCGGGTTTGCTCTCACGCACTATCATTGCTTGCCATCACCATCACTGCAGCTGAAATGCCCTCTGAGATAAGGAGCTGCTCTGAAACTGGATTTATTTATTCATTTTAACTTTATACATGGACTTACCCCTAACACTGTGACATATGTCTTCTATCTCTGTAATCATGGACTAAGGGTACACCCTCGGCTGGTGTAAATCCGGATGAGTTCACTTAGGCCCAAGTCAGCACATAAACTGGGGAGTCTGGTCTACAAATTTCCACAGAAGTACAGAGCACTTGGCCCTGCCCTTGATTTGCACCCATCTGCTGGGAATGGAAGAAGTTCCCAGACACCCAGCTCCAACCTCAGTATCTGCTTGTCATTTAAATAGCAATTGCTGTGTTTCTCTTCTTTATTTTAGTTTGTCTTTGCAGTATTTCTCAGATACTGCAAACTTTCCTCTCAGCCTTCCTGGCTCCCTTTCAGCACTGAAACTCAGTCTACTGTTGCTAAATGTCAGTGATGCAGCTACCCACGCTTGGACTCAACACCTCCCCTCCCTCTGTCTGTCTCCTTTTTCCATGTGGCAAATGACAAGTTTTCAGGAAAAGCATAGCAGGTGCTTGTGCTCTTGTGCGTCTCAGAGCATCCAGGACCTCCTAATACTGAATGAAGGTGGTATTTCCCTAGAATACCCTCTTCACCCCGTTTCCAGTATAGAATAAGACACAGGAATGGGCATCTGACAAAACATTATTCCTGTCAGGCTTTTAACCTTATTGTTGGACATAACTGAGGCTAAACCTTGCCCTGGAGTCAGTGATCATTTTGCACCAAGGGGCCTGAGCTCTGTGAGGTTTCATCCCCACATGAATTGAATGTTTTAGCATAAGCGTTTAATGTGGAATGCTAAATCCTTTTTCTTAGTTGGGGAAAAAGTGTCCTCAACCTCTATATTAAACTCTATCCCCACACCTTTTTTCTTTCCTCCTGCTTTCCCCCCCACTGTTTTGTTTCACAAAAACTTGTGTGAAGTTTTTGATCAGCTTCCAGCCAAAGGCAGCACTGTCAGGTGTGAAGGGGACATCTGCTTGGCTGGATTTAGGCACGTCTGGGCTGGGATGGAGTGAGGGAACAAGCTCCTGTGTTCAGCAGTGGCTGGTCAGGCTCTAACCCTCTGCAGGGGCAGCTCCAGCTCGGAGCAGCATGGCAGAGCAGCTGCCTTGGGAGCCCCACACCCTCCCATGGTGGCTCAGGGCCGCATTTCCCCTCCTAGATGTTATTACACAAAGGGATACATGGAGGCAGAAGCTCCTGTTGTTGCACTGTGCCACTTCAGAGCCTCGCTACAGGAGGGACCAACCCGAGCCAGCTGGAAATAGAAACAGAAACAGAAATAGAACTGCTCAGGTTCAGTGCCACAGTCACTGCAGGGCCACCGAGCACAGTGTGGGCTGAGAAGTCCATCCAGGGTTTGGGCCTTGGGAATGGGCCTTGCAGCTCCTCTGCTGCTTTCCACAGAACCCCAGACTGATTTGGGCTGGAAGGGACCCTGAAGACCTCCCAGTGCCACCCCTGCCATGGCAGGGACACCTCCCACTGTCCCAGGCTGCTCCAAGCCCCAGTGTCCAGCCTGGCCTTGGGCACTGCCAGGGATCCAGGGGCAGCCCCAGCTGCTCTGGGCACCCTGTGCCAGGGCCGGCCCACCCTGCCAGGGAACAATTCCTAATTCCCAGTATCCCACCCAGCCCTGCCCTCTGGCACTGGAAGCCATTCCTTTTGTCCTATCCCTCCATCCCTTGGCAATTGTCTCTCTCCATCTTTCCTGCAGCTCCTTCAGGCCCTGCAAGGCCACACTGAGCTCAGCCCAAAGCTTCTCCTCTCCAGGTGAACAATCCCAGCTCTGCCAGCCTTTCCTCCCAGCAGAGCTGCTCCATCCCTCTGCTCATCCTGGTGCCTCCTCATAAACCTCTCGTCATGATGCTCTTTAACAGATTTCCCCAGCATCTGAACTGAAGAGTAAAGGGAAACATGGTCAGAGGTGAGCCCTGGCTTTGACTTCAGTTTTGGCATCCCAGCTGCACGTTGATTCTCAGGGAGCAGGTGTTTTGTAATGGCTGGATGTGATTCAAATGAGTTTAACACCCTTAATGTATCAGGTTACCCTATTGCTTTCTGTAATGGGGCGTTGGAGGAACAAGGTAATGAAGGATCTGATTATCAAATCTCCTAGAAAAATTTAACATTGACCTGGACTTTCAAGTGGGCAAAGGTAGAATTATAAAGTAATTCCACTTCCTCTGATTTTGCTACACTTAAATACATAAAATGTTATGTTGATTATCACAACAGCATGAATTTGTATTGCAGGAAATCTGCAAGAATACTGGTTGGAAATGTCCTCCTAGTTTGATTATTTTTTCTTATTATTCAGACATATTGCACTGAGCAGATATTCAGAATTTGTCTGGTTATGTAATGTAGACATTTTCTGTCATGGGGAAATTTCAAAATCATTATTTTAGAAGTCTCATCCTTTGATAGAACAGTGCTGTTTGCTTAAATACTTAAAGGAGAGATCTCTTTTATGAAACAGAGAAATGCCTTGATCAGATATTCAGACTTCACATTTCACCTCCATTACCATGCATGTGAGTACAAGACAGTGCCATTCCTTCAAGTAAGGTTACGGCATTCATCAGAGCTTGAGTTCATAAAAGGATTTCCATGGAGTTGATCAGATACCTGTCTGACTTTGCTGACAGATGGAGTCAAGTATCTTTTCAGTTGCAGATTGATTGGAGTGCAAGATTAATTTAGTGTCTTCCAAACCACTTTCCTACAAATCCTTTTATTTTACCCTTTGGTTGCCCTGCAAAAACCTTGCTGTCTTTTTAATATGATGCATGATAGAACAGTAAACCTATATTACTGCTGACAGTGTTGGTGCAAAGCATACATTAAAATGTGATAGAGAGAAGAAAATATGCTTTATTGATAGCAGTCAAGGTTAGAGGAAAGCCACTCTTCTGTGATCCTATTTGTGTTCCCACAGTTGTGTTAGTATTCAAGGGAGCTGAGCTTTTTTGAGCTTTGGATGAGAAAGGGAAGCAACATCCAAAGGGTGTTTATGGTAAGCCCTGGAGTTACTGAGATGGAATTACTGGACTAAAACAGAGGAGAGCATGTGACCATGCCTTTTGTTTGAGGCTGTATCAGAAAAACTTGAAATAATGAGTTTCTGTCCAGCCTGCTGCAGGCAGGACCAGGGCACAGAGGGGGAACCCTGGAGTTTCCAGACAACAGGACGAGTCTGGCCTTGGGCGAGGGGATGGAAATAACTTACAATAAAGACTGCACCTTCTACCTGCTGATGTGTTGAACACCAATATGTGGAATAAGGAAATGACTGTATTATTCCACTGACTTGAATAGCTGAAATGTGTGAGAGAAAGTTCATTCATTCCAACATACTCAATTACCTGAACTGATACAAGGGTCTTTATACTATTTTTCCTGCAGTATGGGTAAATGTTATCTTTATTTCTCATAGTGATTTTCTGGTTTTGAGTAATTTGTTCCAGTACCTGAAATTATTGTTTATGTGAGACAAAGAATAAGGACAATTTGTTTGGAAGTTTTTAAAGTTTTTGCGCGCTATAATTCTCTAATCTGCTTCAATTGTTTCACTTTAATTGTTCCTGCTAACACTTATATCCCACACAACCTCTATGAGGAACGTAGCTATTTTAGGAATATACCTAAAAGCTGGCAATTACATTGTCTTATCAAGTTTTTGCAGCTTATTAAGTTGTTCAGTGGTACTGGAAATTATTAGACTCAATCCTGTAGGAACAAGAGCCTCAAACAGGAACCTGGGCTTTTAAAGCTGTGATATCCTGGAACATTCCACCTGCTGAATGGGTTTCAAAAAAGGCAGAAATCACTCAGGGTGGAATGAAAATGTGCCCAGATTTGAATAAAAGCAGGAACACATCAAAAGCTCCTCGTTGTGGAAGGCTGGACAGACCCAGTTGTGGCATGGGCTCCTCTGCTTTGTTAAAGAAGTGATGAATTGCCATCTTCAATATGAGTTCCCATGGCCCCAGCCACAGTAGAATGCACTGCTTGACTGACAGGCAGTAAATGTGATCTTGGTTTCCTTCCTGAACAATGCACCAGCCAGATCCTGTGCCAGGAAAGGGAGTTAGGGTTACATTTCTATCTTGGGATGGCAGCAGAGACAACATCAGCAGCCTGGTTACTTCTCCCTCCTCGTCTTGGAGCTGTTTACCACAGAAGGATTTTGTGGGGCTGTGCTAGCAAAGGTGTAAGTGGAAAATCAAAGAAATTGAAATACTTTTGCAAACCCATCAAGATTAAAAAAACCCACTTTTTTAAATAAAAAAATCCTAAGCAAAGCCCTGCAGGGTGTGCCATGAAAAGAAATTATCTGGCTTGCAAAAGAGACTGACATAAAATAAGCAGACTTGCACAAATTGTGGAAACATGAAGCAAAGAGCTCTATTCTGTGTATTATTAGAACAAGAAGGGCTGGGTTATCCATACTCTTGGCAGTAGTGGGAGACAGGACAGGCACTGGGAATTGGGGACACATACGCAACTTCCATTGGACTTTTGGTTTTATCAATACCTCAATGGCTGGAAGCTTTTTATCTGCACAGCTCCTGAGTTTATTATGCCTCCTTTTCATTTATTCTCTCCCTCTCTCTCTCTTTGAAAATGAGCTACAGCATTTCTGCCAGCTGAATTCTGCAGGACAAAGCTGGGATCCTGTGTGTAAGGAACATTTCTGTCACTCTGCAGGATGCTGAGCACTCAGGTTCCCCTGCTGCTCCTGTCCCACTCCAGTCTTCTGCCTGCAGAGGGGAAAACTTCTCATTTTGTGTTGTTCTGATGGCAAAATAAACTCCTCAAGAACTTGGAGCCATATGTCGGACAGCTACTGGGAGCCAGCCCAGGAAGAGGGTGGAGCAGCCTGTGTGTAATCTCTGAGTAGCTGTTGCGTTACTAGAGTTCAAAAAAATGGAAAAAAACTTGCATGTTGGTTGTACCTGGAAATTTTCTTTGCCTAAATTAGTCTTCCCAGATGCTACAGAATAATTCAGTGAAGATAAATAATGTACAGAAAGAAGAGATGCTTCTGAAAGAACTTTGCAGTAGATCAGTTTCAACCGTGTGTATACAAACACGCATTTACACACACTTATATATATATATATCTTAACCAAATATTTGCAGGCTCTTTCAGAGTTAAGTATTTTTGAGTTTTCTTGGTGAAACTTTCATTATGATTAATTATTGTCAAAGTCTTGATCTGGAGAGATAAATAGAGAAGCTTATTTGTACAACATCTGATTTTGCATAGTTTATAAGAAGTTATTTCTCAACAGCCCTGTTTGAACTTACAAAAGTCAGTCTGCTCTTTTTAAATAGTTGCCAGCTGTGTTATTTTCTTTCATTCACTCAGCTAATTTCCCCCATATTTAAATAGCTTGAGAGCTATGTTAAGGCTTCATTCTGTTCAAAACTCAAATTAAAATGCTGATTTCTGCAGTGCCTGGCATTTCTGACTAGCACTTTAGTGACTAGCTCTGATCTCTTTATTAAAGAGTTTACATGACAGTTGCAATTGTAGAGGGGAAATAAAAATAAGCAGACAGCCTTTTCCCACTGACGTGGCTGTTTACAGCACAAAGTGGTTTTTGCCTCATGCTCGTGACGTGGCTGCGCACTTTGCCTTTGCAGGAGGTTGGATTTTTCTTGGAAAATATTTTAAAGGGAAATAGTTCTCAGGGATTTTTCACCCCAGTGGATGGTGTGTTCTCACAAAGGGAATGTGATGACTCTAAATAAGTGTTCTCCCTTCCAGGCTGCTTGGTGAGGTGCAGGTAGACAGATCTGTTTTGAATGCTCTTCCTCAGATTTCACTGGTTGCCATCAAGCAGCCAGACAGAAATATGAGGCTTGTAAAGTGTGGGAAAGAAGCTGCCTTTGACAAGCAAAAGGTCCGGTCCAGGTCATTTTCTTTGACTCCAATAAGATTTGACTAAGACACAAAGAAGCTGGGCTGCGATGTGAAAAATCTATCTTTGTTCTGAGTGTAGCTTGAACTACTGACCCAGGACATTTGCTACGAGGTACTCTGGAGCCAGCCTGAAGCTTTCACGACCAGTGTTGCTGCTCCTGTCTCTCCCAGATGTCTGTTAAATCAGGATAGATGCTTCACTGAATTTAGAGAAAATTAACTGCTTGTACTGAGTACAGGAGGAGAAGATTTATTTAAAGCGCTTGTCCCTCTTTGGAAGACAAAGCAGTGGATTGAAGTTAAATCTGCCAATATGGATCATGCTGGAGATCAGCAACGTTGAAACCAGCACTGTCAGCCTCCTGCAAACTTGTCCTTGGGCTTGTCTGAAGAGGTAGCAGAGTGGACAGATGGCTCTGAGCTCCTTGTCTTGCTTCAGCATTTCAATTCTACAAGATTTCTCCATAAGAAGAACTTACAGATAAGCCTAGCCCTGGTTAGTTGGCAGAAGGTTCTGGTCATTTTTGGGAACACATCTCTGGAGGGGGTTACTGATGATCCCTCTTTATCAGTTCAGACCCTGTGGCACCCTCCAGCTTTGTGTGCTAGGGTGTGTGCTGAAGGAAAGGCACTGCTGTCACCCTGCCCCAAGGATAGGTCACAGGGATGGACAGAGGAGGCCTGGCCTCAGCTGGGGAGTAACAGGCATTGCTGTTCGTGTGTGCAGGATCTGTAAACATCAACCCTTCCAAAATGGCTTGAAGATGAGTAGTCTTAGAAGAAAACAGAGAAGGTCTGTGTTTATCAAGCCAGGATTTAATCCTTCCAATTAGATTTCTGTTATAGGAGAAACCCATGGAAGAATTTGAAATGTCTGAAATGACAGAAAGAAACTATAAATATTTTTAACCACCTCATTGTTCAGCCTGGAGAGGAGAAGCTTTGGGGTGAGCTCAGTGTGGCCTTGCAGTGCCTGAAGGAGCTGCAGGATTGATGGAAAGAGACAATTGCCAAGGGATGGAGGGACAGGACACAGGGAATGGCTCCCAGTGCCAGAGGGCAGGGCTGGATGGGATATTGGGAATTAGGAATTGTTCCCTGGCAGGGTGGGCAGGCCTTGGCACAGGTGCCCAGAGCAGCTGTGGCTGCCCCTGGATCCCTGGCAGTGCCCAAGGCCAGGTTGGACATTGGGGCTTGGAGCAGCCTGGGACAGTGGGAGGTGTCCCTGCCATGGCAAGGGTGGCACTGGATGAGCTTTAAAGTCCCTTCCAACCCAAACCATCCCATGATTCTCTGATTTTCAGGTACATCCTCACCAGTCCCCCACTTCTGCTAACCTCCACTTCTCCTGGCTCCTTCCCACCTTTTACTCTGTGATTCCTCCTTTTCCCTCCCTTGCCCGTTGCTCAGCTCCTGCCCTTCCCCATTTTAACCACCATCACTCAGTTATTTTTTCCCTTTGGCATTCCCTTTTACTTTCTTGTAGAAACCCACTGGAAAGAGCTATTCAGTGCATGGTGACTTGGGAAGGCCTTTTAAAAGGTGAGATATGAATCCAGTAACATCACTGCAAAGTCTTTTTGGAGTCACTCTGGTGCAACGTGGCTCATGGCCTGTTCCTGTGCAGGCTGTGCTGCAGATCCCACAGGCTGGGGGTTCACCATTGGCCATCCTTGTGGTTCCTGGGGCTGCCTGGAAAGAATAAATGATGCTGTCAGCTCCTCAGAGCTTTTCCTGCTCTGGGCAGGGATGCAGACCCCCACACAGCCTGGGTTGCACACCTCTGTTTAAGCCTGGGTGCCTGAGGTGTCTCTGCCCTGTCTGGGTGTTGGCCATGACTGCTCTCCTCACTCTGTCTGATGTGTGAAGGCAGTATGAGATAGGGTAAAAAATAATAAAGATTTAAATTTCAGTACATAAAGCCTTTCTGAGGTGATCTTCAAAGAAGAATGAAGGAGGGAAGACAGAAAAAAGGAATATGTAGCAATATTATCACAAACCAGCTCTTTTGCTTAAGCAAATTAAGACTCCTTTCCCCCCAGTCTCAATTCTTATGCCTTTTGCTGTTGGGATTGTACAAAGAGACTTATCCAACAGAATCAGTTGATTTTGTGGTATGAAGTGATGCTGTCAGAGGAGCTGATCCCAGCTGATCTCACAATACAAACAATGACATTTGTTTTAACTCATGGAAGGCAGAAACAAGAGTGTGTCACACCTGTGACTTCATGTCAAGTTTTTGTTTCACTGCTCTTTTCATGATGTGTGTTTAGTAGGAAGAGAGGGACTTAGGCAAGAAGAGAAACTGCTTTGCCTTTTGACTTGATTGGCCCCTGAATCACACAGAGTAGACCATTAGTAATGTACATATTTTAATTTCTCAATATTTTATTTCAAATTCCTAGTAGGAGAGAAGTTCTAAGAGTTAAACATAGCAAGCTCTTGCCCATCCGGGGGTCAGCACAACATCTTACTCTTTTCCTGTCACCAAAGCAAAATCTCTGGGTTTTAGATTGGATATTCACATGCCTTTAGATTATGGGCAAGTATTTAAATTAGGCACGCTGAAAAAAAAATGTATCCAATTGTTTGTGTCTAAATGTGTTTTCTTCTGAAAACACTTCCTGAATTAAAATGTAATTGGGATTTTTATCCCAGTATAAGATGGAATATTTGTATTGTTTCCCCCCCCACCGCAGGAAGAACATCCATTTTCCAGCTATAGTTTCTTTGATAAAAAAACTATAATTTAATCTGCAGTTTTGATAGCAGCAGAAGGCAAGATTGGAACAAATATGCTCAGACTCTCTCAATTTCCTTGCCGTGATCCATCAGTTCATTATGTCAAGGTCAAAGCTAAAAATTTTAAACTCTTTTTATTTTACAAAATTGAAAATGTCAGGAAATGTCAGGATTAGGAGCGGTGTTGACAGAATCAATGCTGCAGAGCATCACTTCTGAGAGCAGCAGAACTCCTCAATGCTCAGAAGCTCTTGGCTCCTCACAGAAGGATCTGTTCTCCCCCAGCTGAGCAACTGGGACTTTATTAATCCTAGGAAAGGTTTAGCAGCACCTTGCTACCAGCAGATAAATCCCCCTGCTTTAGATTTGTTGTGACTTCTCCCTGTCCTGTGGCAGTAGTCAGAGGAGAATTTAAGGAACCTCCTGCCCCTGCCCGTTTTCTCTCACAGCTCCAGCCAGCCTGGAAAGCTTTTCCCTGGAATGCAGTGGTCCCGTGAAAGTTGGCCACCCTTTGTGTTCTTTCACCTTGGAGTGCTGCTGCCATGAAAAGAGAAAAGTCATGGATTTTGTGGATGATGTTTTGTTTTATAGTGTGCTTTCAGCTCCTTAATTGAATTAGGAAAGTCTTCTATGTTGTTTTTTTTTTTTTTTTGAAAAGCAATGAACTGACCCCAGTGCAAGTCTCCAGTAAACAAAGAAAATCGAAGAATGACTGTTCCTTTCATGCCATTAAGTACTTAAGCATATCCTTAATTTTATTTGGCATTGCAGTGAGACCTAGCAATTTTTAAAATATCTTTCTCGATCAGTTAAATAAGGTAATAAATTGAAAATGGAGAAGATAGAGGCAACACAGAATTTTAAACAGCAGACCTCATCCCTTGCCAGCCTCTCTGCCATAAAACCTGCAAAACAAATGTACAGTAAAGCAGATGTTTGAATTCTGAGCAAAATATTTTAAAACATAACTGTCTGTCTGGAAACTAGGAAGGTGGCATTCATCCCAGGAGAATTTTCTTGGTAGTGCCTTTTTTTTTCCTCTCTTTAAAAATTCATCCTGATTTAATCATAATTGATTTGCTGAAATTCAATTACTCATTCAGCTTCCTCAGAGCCCCAGTGTGTGCCTTGGTCTCCCAACAGTGAATGAGTTAAACGTTTCTTAGCTTCCGTTTTCTGAGATGAGGCTTTTGTTTAGAAGTACCTTCAGAAATGATTGTTAATTCTTTTAGGCAAATGACAGTGTTGTGGCAGCTGAGTTAACTCATCAGAAGTCTCTAGAAAATGATCTAATTCGCATTTCCACCCAGAGATTGCAGTGGTTGTGTTGGAGTTGTAATTTTAGTTGGGAATAATGTGAGTGCCTCCCTTCCCAGGCCTGTCCTGGTGCCTGTCCTGCCCCAGCCCCAGCCCCAGCCCCTGCCCCTGCCCTGTCCCCAGAGCTGGGCTGTGCTGGGGCAGCTCTGTGCCCAAAGGGATCCCAGGGCTGGCAGGGGTGCCCCTGCTCCCCCGGGCCGTGTGAGCAGAGCCTGGGGGAGCCCCGTGCTGCACCCCCAGCGCCAGCATCGCCTCTGCTCCTCAGAGAGCTTCTTCTGCAGCCACTAATGCAACAAACAGGGATAAAAGGAGAGGTGCCTGTGCCTCTGTCCATATTTCCTATTTGTATGAGCTGCTGCTGCTGCCCAGCTCAGAAATTCAAAATCCTTGCTGGCTTTGTAAGCCATAACTCCATGTGTTGGTTCCATTCCCTGCCTGCTCCTTTGCCACTGCTCTTTGCTTTGCTCTTACAGCTGCCCATAGCTTTTTGTTTTGCCCCAAAGAGATTTTTATTGATAGTGAATTTTTTAACCTTTCTCCCTAGCCTTACTTTTCTGCTGTTGTTAATGAATTAATTAAGATTTTAAAAAAATAAAATTTTGCTCCTCAGGTTCATTCCCTAAGAGATTCTTCCACACATATAGAAGTTTTGCCAGTTCCATCTTAGTATTTTCATTCTTGTCCAATTGATAATTTTATTTCCTTTTCTTACATTCTCACTTCAATTGACTTCTGTCTCTTTCAGAGTTCCTTCAGAAAGTGGGTTGGTACAAGATATCGCAGCTTTAATCCATGGACTCCTACTTGGGTATTTTCCTGTTTCTATGGAAGACATTACTCTTCCTGTACAATAAAACAACTTAATAAGCTGTACAAAATTGAAAAAGGCAATTTAATTGCTAGTGCTGATGCATTTTCTTAGAATAGCTAAAATCCCACCAAAGGTGGGATACAAGTGGTACCAAGAGCTCTCAACTAAAGAACTAAAATAAAGGGAGCACATTCACTGTTAAAAAAAAAAAAAAGACAAGACATCTTTATAAATTTTCTTTTATTTATTCAAATGTTATAAATATCACAGACTGTGATAACTTGGTTTATAAATTGAAGGAAGAAAGTGAATGTGCCAACCTGGAAAAAATATAAACAATTATACTGTCAGTCATTGTTTGAATTATTCATTTGAAATATCTTTTAAGAGTTTTTCATTTTGTCTGTAAGGCAAAGAAACATATTTATAGGAGTAAAATGTACTAAATAATTATTGAAGTATGCATCAAAGAATTCCTTTGATTATTTTAGAATAAATATTCCAAACTGCCACTTCGGATTTTATTGTAAAGTGGTGGAATATTTGATGTCTTCTATAAGATTTCAAACCTGAGGCAAACAAATTTATAAAAAAAGACCAACTTTTATCTTTCAAAGGAAGAACATCACTGTTGTGAGTGACTCAGAAAAATACAAACATGATCAACAAGTTGGAAAATAGCAAAGTAATGAAAAATGTATTTCAATTAATGGGAACCAATTCCAGAATTTGAGAAATTTGTGTTTGCAACTTCACATCCTCTGCTGTTTGCTAGAGTTTGTGTTTGCAGCCAGCCCTGATTTGTACAGAACTTTGGATTAGCAGATTTTTAGGAGGTTTGTGAAAAGCTGTAAAATACAGATCATATTTTTTCTCCTTAAAAGCACATAGTGATTCACCAAAGTAATTCCCAAGTTCTGTATGGAGAAAAACAAATATTCCAGTTTGTGTTGAGAGCCATGGGAAGTTTGCTTGCACACATTAAACCTGCATAAAAGTTAATTAAGGGTAGCTCTATAGTCAGCCAATGGAATTACATGTTAATAAAACTATATTTTTAATTAAAACAAATCCTGCTAGGGAGGCACTTGAAAAATAAAAGCAGGAAACCAGAAAAACACCTCGTGAAGTACACAGAACCCATAGTAGAAATCCATTCTAAATTTTGTGAAATAGGAGAAGTTTTGAAACCAAGTTGGAGGGAACTTGAGGCTTTTTTGAGCAGGGAGAGAGAACAGCATTAAACATTAAATGGGGAGTGCAGGTAAGGAAGAATAATAGCTATTTCAAGTTGTCTCGTGGTGCAAAATTAAGTCTTATAATGAAATATTCAGAGCACATTCAGTAGCTGTAACTCAGATCAGACACAGTCCCAGGTCTCTGGATCCCTTTGCTGTTAACAATTAACGGGGCCAGGATCAAGAGACCCAATTAATAAAGAATAACTCTCAAAAAAAGAAAGATTTTTGCTGATGATTGCAGTGGGATGAACATTTACTATCTAGTTCAATATATAACAATTCAGGCAATGTAAAATATTTGAAAACCATCATAGAAATATTGTGTAAGTATTAAAATTGATAACATAGAAATTATCATCACTGATTCCTCGGTTTTCACTTGTATCTTTCATCCTTTCAGTTCAAAGTCATGACTATTTGCACATTTGCTATTAAAAGAGAACCCAATATTTTTTTTTAAATGTAGTGAAGTGGGTGAATTGAATTTTTTCATTTTCAATTATACAGGTCTGGATATAAAAATGCATCAAAGTATGCCATTAATGTGTTACAGGCAAAATAATGGGAAATTGGAACAGAATAGCTTTTTTATCTGGCTGCATCTAGCTATCAAACAAATCTCTCTATTAATTGTTAAATCACAATGTCTTCAAAAGACACTTCTGGGGTTGGGGTGGAACTCTGATTCCCAATCTCCACTGGGCACAGTGACTGCACTGAACTCCCTGTCACTACTCCTGTCAGCTCAGTCCCTGCTTCTATTCCCACAAGTTCATGAAAGACATTGTAAGTTCTGAGAAAGGAGCCTTTTCCAAATCGTTCTGCAGGTAAGGTTTTGGAAGACTCAGTTGTTTTGTAATAATAAAGATTTTTTCACTTTTAGTCCCTCAGTTGTAGTAGCTGTTTCCTGGCACTGTCAAGCAGCAGAGGAAGTGATGGAAATGTGAGCTCACCTGATTCCTACCTTTTCTCTCTTTTCTGAGAGAAAACCCAGCCTCATTTGTTCAGGCAGAGCACCGTCAGAGACAGGGAGTTTGTCTGGGCGGTGCAGAATGCCAGCAGGGCAGGGTGGGCAGGGCAGAGCCCCTCGGGGCTCCCGGGCTCTGCCAGCAGCGAGCACGCCCTGTCCCCACGGTCCCCTGGCATGGTCAGGCTCTGTGGCAGGAGCTCAGACACGGAGAGGTGAAACAAGCAGGACTGCTCCTCTGGCTTCGGCTTCACAGCTCCAGGGCAGGGCTGGGCAGCGTGGGGGCGCAGGGGAGGGATGGGGGGATGAAAAAGGCTCGGGAGGCACTACAGAGATCCTGCTTGGATAAATTCAGTATATTTGACAGCAAAACAGATCCTTCTTCAGCCTTCTATGACACAAAATTCTCTCAGGTTTTTCTCTGGCATTGCCATGCAGATATAGACAGAGTGTTTGTTTAATGGCAGATTTTTAATCAGATTCCCAAGACCACTTGCCTTAAAATGTAACTGGCGTTATCTGAGTTCATTTCACTAAACCCCTTTTAAGATATATTATGAACAGTGGGGTTTTTTTCCTGAGATATTATTTATAAATTAAAAGTGACTTTGTTTTCATAAAATATATTGGCAAACAAAGGAATTCTGTCATTTAGAGAATATCAGTCTCTTGTCTTCATGAAGTGCATTAGAGATCAGAGCAAAGTGGACAATTAAAAGATCATCAGGTTGACACTGTCAAGAAAATGTTTTTAATTTTTTGCTTGAACTTGTCCCCTTGGGGTCTCTTTCTGCCTGCACCTCTCATTTTGTTTGTGAAACCTACAGCTGTGGTGGTTCTCTTGTGTTGAAAACTGTAAAAATGCAATAACAAAGCAAAAAAGCAAAGCAAAGCCATTGAAAGAGAGTACAAAATTGCTGCTCTCCTGTTCCCTGGGCTCTCTGCTTAGGAGCTCTATTCACTTAAAACATTTTCTAGCTTCTGAAGCACTTGATTAAAGTCAATTGGGAAAAAGATCAGCTCTTAAAAGTGCTAATTTGTGACTGAGAAAATTTGAATAAGTGTAACTATGCAGTTCCCCGTTGCTGTGTATTGCTGGCCGTGGGGCTTGGCTGAGGTTTCCATCTCACTGCAGCGGGTGCTGAGTTGGTCAGGGCTCACCGGGCCAGGGCTGTCTCTCCCTGGGTCTGTCTCTCCCTAGGTCTGTCTCTGGGTGTAGGAGCCACTGAGGGTCAGTGCTGCTGCTCCTGTTTCATGGTGTTAAACCTCCCACAGATGAGGGGAAGAGCCGAGCCAGAACAGCCCTGCTCCGATGATGTGTGCAAACAAACCAGCTCTGCGTGGACAAGGTGACAGTGCCGTGGTGGACGGGGAACTATTTGAAGCTGACAAAGATCTAACTACATCTCCTAGAAGCAACTTTGCTGCCATTGAAGCAGATGAAAATAATTTTTAGGGAATGTACCAAGTGTTGATAGTTTTTTTTCCAAATTAAAATAGATTTTCTTCCAGTGTCCTAACTACTTCAGGTATCAATCTAATTTGTTTTTCATACTGAAGGCATCCTCTTCATGTCCTCTTTCTACTCCCCCTTTGAAGGTTATTAAAAGTCTTCTAATCTAGTAATTCCTAACACTTCTCTCTTTCTGCAAGAACAGAATTATCACTGCATATTTTAGAGAGAACCCCATGCCTTGTCTCTCACACCTCCCTTCTGCAGCCAGCCTCTTTCTCTGGTGGTGCATTGTGAGAATTCTGGTATTAGCAGCAGTTCTGGGCTTGCTGGGAGATGAGAATTCCCTCCTTCAGCTGATGGCTCCAGCCTGCCCTGGGGCCGCTCTCCGGAGCTGTTGTGTAATGCACAGACATGGGAACAAGCAGAACTCGGGAGCCTTTTCAAACTCTAAACTGAATATTTAGCTGCTGGGGCCTTAGCCCCTGTCTTCCCTCCATGCACCATAGCAAATTAAGAGCTGTTTCTGAAATTATTCTGATGCAGCTCCAGAAAAGTGTTGTTTTTTTCATTTTTCCCCTCAAGCAACTGTAATCTCAAGTGTCAAATCTATAGATGATTTCAAAAGTGCCAAATGACTTTTGATATTTTTATTCTTGGCAAAGCATTGGCGTGCCACTAATGCAGATGGGCTGACGTGTGAGACTACCAACTGCATGGATTAAAACTCTTCCAGAATCCCTGGATTTCCTAAAAACTGCTGACACAATACAAACAGCAACCCTATGTTGCCATATTCAGGTATGTAGCTGCTGTATTTTTAGTATTTTTTATCTACCTTTATATACATCTATAAAAAGAAATAAAAATTATGTATGTGATAACATATAAATGACATACAAATTCCCTCCTGAACAGAAGAGTCTGTTCCAACATCTGGCCATCCTTCTAGTGAGGAAATTTTTCCCAATATCCAATCCAAACCTCTCTTGGTGAAACTTGAGGCTGTTTCCCCTTGTCCTCTTGCTGGTGATCTGGGAAGTATTGGGGCAATTGGTATTTCAGAGGATTAGGTCCCCCTGCTAATCTGATTATCAGGATAAAGTCTTTTCAGAAATCTGCAGTGTCTTTTGACTGAGATACAGGGGCAGTTAACTGGCTTCAGTTCTACTCCCATGCTTGTCCTGCAGTGCTCACAGGACTGACCTTTGTAGACAATCAGCCCATTAATTGTGTTATGATAGCTAGAGGAGGAGAGGACTTACTTGAAACCTTAAAATAGTGAGGTAAGCAAGCATCTCAAAATGCAAAATCAAATAAAAAAAATCTATATGACCTCCATCCACCAAGAGGTGGCACAGAATCAGGAAACAAAAGCATAGACATGGGCAGTCACAGCTTTAAAACCACCAAAAAATGGTTCTGGATGAAAAGGAAGGAGCAAAAATCTTCCATATGTGAGAATAGAGGTCATAACAACAGCAAAGAAAAACTAGATCAATAATCAGAACAGCAGTATTCAGAATTTGCACGTAAGAAACAATCAAAAATACTCTGTAGGGTAGCTGTAGCCATATGTTATTTTTTGTGCTTTTGAAAAGAAGAAGTGATACTCTGATATTGCACTTTGGTTTCTGTGGTCTCAGTAAACACTGGGAGCATATTGACAAAATCATTAATGAAGTGATGATGTAAAAAATGTCACAGATTTAAAGGCCAAGCCCCAAGAATGCTCAGGTAGAGGCTCGTCCCTGATAAATTGAACAATTTAGAAGCCAAATCCCCCCTGCCACTCTAACCAACACAGGGATGGCATCTCCAGAGGGGAATCCTGACCCCAGCCCACCTTCCTGCATCTCTTACCTGCACGGAGTGAAGGGCATCAAGCTTCACCTTTGGGCTCCAGCTCTCTTTGGGCAACGCAGGGCCCAGGAAGGCACAAACCCTGGTAATTATGGCACACACAAATGTGATTCACTTCCAATGAGTCATCTGCAGGGTGCAGTGCTGGGTGAGAGCACCTCATTAATTCTGGTGCTGGACTAAACTTTGAACACTTTGCATTGTTCATAATTTGTTCAGTGGCAAAAACCATTGCCTTGTAAATGCCCAAAGTTATTTTTTAATGAAGAATCCCACCATAAAAGCAAATGCTGCAGTTTTGCTGTCTGGTTAAGGGCATGCCCTGCAATCAAAGGGTTTTTTTCAGGTGAACACTCTGGGATCTGCAGGTTCCTCTGCCAACTACTACCACTCAAAGCATTGATGGCTGAGCAGCCTCACAGGGGCCACAGCTGAAAGAGAGCTCACTCAGAGAAGGCTTCTGATGACAGGAAAGATGTCCTGCCAGCCCCACAGAATCACTGTCCTGGGGCACCCTTCCCTTCTTTTGTAAAGTTCAGGGTCCCAGCTCCACTTCAGCCCACCTGTCTTTGCTGCTGGTACGTAAAGGTAGCTGTGAGTGGGGAATAAGCACAGCAGAAATGTCTGCACTATTCAAATTGTTTGGGAAACTTAAAATGTACTAATATCTCTTCTTTGTTTATTTAAAGATGAATGGAACTTCATTTGGCTTGCAAAAAGTAGTACTCAGTTAATAGAAGCAGGAAATATGACAGATTTTCCTAGATTTACGTGTCACTTAAATGTGTGTTGGTCAGTAATACTTCAAGCAACATGAATTTTTGACATAAGTACTGTCTTTGCTTCCAGTCCCAAAACTACTAGGCATGGCGCTAAACATGATGTTTTAGGTATATATTTGCAACTCTTATGCTGGCATCTTAAGGGAGTTTTTGAGTAATCAAGATCCAGTCCAATATTTGATGTTTGCTGAGACAGTCACCATGTGTGTGTGGCTGAGTCTGTCCTGTCTGGAGTTCCTTAAAATCTGAGTTTCCTTTTCCCATACATTGTAATAATAAACTTAAATTCAAGTAAGTAGTAATGTAGAAACCCTCTCTATTGTGTCTTTCCAATGTGATACAATATTCTACTAAAAAAAAAATTCTAGGGAAATGTGGTTTTCTGTTTTCCTTTTCCAGTGTTTTTGGACAACTGTGACATGTCAGCAGTGTTCAAAACGTTAAGCGCAATATTTACTACCACTAGTGAGTAAAATATGTGTGGAAAAAGAGGAATGTAATAATCATAAGAGGATAACAGTATAGTTGCAAGGTAAAGTCTTCTTTTCATTCAGACCTAACAGAAAGAATTTTGAGCAGGCATCCTTCTTGTAGCAAAAGCAAAATTTAAAACACGGTGCTTTTAGAAACTGAGATAATAAAGTAAATGAACTTAGAACAATGGAGTAAGAACTCAGAAAGTATCACCGACTCTTGCCCTAGAGCTACTTTAAATTTGGGCATAGTGCATGAGACAACCACTTAAATTTTATTGGTCGCCCTGTGATTCTGGCAGCAGGATTTAATGGAATGTGTCACTGAATGCTGCAATTCCCTGTCTGGTGGAAGAGCAGCCCAGCCCTGAGAGCACCTTGGGAGGGTGGAAAGAGCCCAAAGGGGTGGGGCCATGGAATGAATCCTCTGGGGTCAATCTGCCCCTCCAGTGAGGATGGCAAACAGAAAGAGGAAATTAATTTTCCCCAACCTACCCATGTTTAATCCAAAGAAAATCTCTCTGTTTTCTGCATGTGGGATAGGTTTTTGTGCTGGAGATGGCTATGGCACAAGGATGGTCTTTGGCTGCTGCTGCTGATTTTTCCCTGTTCCTAGGAGCTGGAAGACTGAATGCACTTCCTCAGTATTCAGACATGGCAAACCCTGGTAATTAGCTGTCCCAGAGCTGGATTATTAGTAAGCTATAAAAATTTGCTAATTTCCATCAACAAATACAGTTTCCAGTCTTTATAGTCTGCAAGAATAGCATCAATTTATCTGAAATTTTCTTCTCCTAAGCATCAGTAGGAAGAGTTATTCCCACATGAATTTAGAAGGATGATTAGAAAGAGACTTTTTCAAGATAGCTTTAAAATGAAGCAGCAAGACCTAAGAATGTAAATCATGTTCTATGGGAAGAAAAAAAAAAAGTAGATCAGGATGGGAATGCAAATCATATTCAAGGGAAAAATTCAGATCAATATTAGAATCTGCCTTGTGTGACTGCAGTCGCATAAAATTATCTGCTGAGCTGCCTGTGAAAATGACAGGGGAGAGAAGAAAAGGATTTCAAGCCAAAGATGGCCTGTTGATAATTTGGCACAATTAAGCTAAATTTTAATCCAAATTGAGGGTAAAATATTTTAAGAAAACAGACACAGAATACTGGTGGAAAATGTCAGGTACAATCTGATTTCATTGTTGCAGCAAGATGAAGTATAAGATATTTGAGAGGTGGGGAAAACAACTTGACTGGTATTGAATTCCTGGGCAATGGAAGCTTGAGTCTCAAATGTTCAATGAGGAAACAAATCAGTGGCCTCATTTTTCCAAGATTATGTCTGACTTTAAAGGAGAGATGCCAAACTTTGGTAAACATATTCTGGGGAAATTAAATTTAGGAAAGGCTTTCATTATTACACAGCATTCACTGGAATTATTAAGAATTTTCTCATTAAGGAACAATTAGAATAATAGGTATTAAGCCAAACTAACCAATGGTACGAACAAACCTCTACCTACTTCAGCTTTATGTTTTGGAACTGAAACAGAATTCCCAGACTCCTCAGCCTCCAGTTCCTGCAGATCTTAACAGTTCCCCAGATTTCAGAGGATTATTTTTTGCTGTGGGATAAAGCTTCCTACAAGCCATGGACCCTTTGCCCCACTTCCCTGAGGATCCTGTTAACCCCATTTTTAAAAAAATTTGTTGTCAGATCACAAACCAGGGCAAGATTTCAGATTCAAATTCCTTGATTTAGAGCTGTGCTCTGACCTCCTCCAGCTGCCTCCAAAGCCGGATCTCTCTGGGCAGGTGAGTTTCCCTCATTCTGGATAAAATATGTGACAGCACATGCTGAAGTTGGACATTTGCTGAAATGAAGGTAGTGGTGTGAAACATTTGCTAAATTGGTATTTTCTGAGAACCTTATGAGGTTTTTTTTTTAAATTTGTGACAGGAGTGACTAAGTTTAGGCAATTTTGCAAGTGGTACATTTCACATGGGAAATAAAATTTTCAATGTATTTGTCTAAAATTTATTAGAAATGGCATTTTAAATTTTCAGTGGGAATTGAATGGAGTAAGTAATTTGTTAAGTAATGTAGGTGAAAAAGAATCTTGTTTTTCACATTAAATATCCTTTGAGATGTCCTTGTCTCCAGCATTTTAACATTCTGACAGCAGCACTTCAATGGAAAAAAATACTCGTGCCTTGTTCTGTGTGAGCCTTCAGTGGTGGCCAGACCTGTTAGACAGCTATGTTCACTAATGACCGGTGGAAAATCATGGTTCCATGGCACTATCACACTGGACTAATAAGTGTGCAGGTCCTGACTTAAGAAATCTAATTTCCAACTTATCTTTCATGGCAAGTATCCAAATTCCATTGTCTGATCAATCATGTGACAAAACTAAGTAGCAGGAGGTCACTGTTGATGGTTTCAATATCGTGAGGAGAGCAGGATGGTTAAAACTGTCTTTTTTGAGCAAAAGGCTGTTCTCTGCAGAGGTTTTCATGCTTATGTGGAGCATGAAGCAGAGAGCCATCCTGCAGGAAAGGGGAATTCAGGATGTCCATCACCTCTGCAATTCCACGCTGCTGCTGGATGAGCACCGAGGCTGGGGCTACAAATTGGCAGGAGAAATCGCATCACTCTTCAACTGCAGGCTTAGAATGAAAACTCTATCTTCCAAAAGCTGATTTTGCTTCATTGCCACTCTTCTTTGTTTACCTGGAGAAGGATGTACTTGGAAATCCCTGACTAGGCATGGTGGAAGAGTGGTGGGGAAGAGTGTCCTCCCTTTCCCTTTCCCTTTCCCTTTCCCTTTCCCTTTCCCTTTCCCTTTCCCTTTCCCACTGTGTTTTTAGGAGACAGAGAGATGCAAATAACCACAGCTGGGAAAGTAGTTTATTCAGAGGGAGCTGCATTTAAGCACAGGCTCAGGAAATAGGACCCATGTGAAGGATGTGCCCATCCAGGACCAGACTTCACACTTCTCCTCAGAGAATCATAAAGATTGCCTCAAACAAACCCTGTTTAATTTCTCTATATTGAAAATGAAGACTGAAATGGATGTCTGGATAAATGAACCTAAGGAGAACTGAGAGGTGATTTTGTTTAAATTCTTTTGATTGCAGCAGAAATCAAATTTATTTTGCTGGAGGGTGCCTTACCAAGCAAAGCACATTAAATCAGTCTGCTTCCAAGGGAGGGAACAGCAGCAGATCTATATCCATGCTGCAGAGGGAAGTTGTCTGTTACATGCTCATTACACATATTTATGTCTCGGCTGCCAACTGAAAAGTGTTCATGAATTTTATATATTTTAAAAGTGTTTCCAGGTATGCCCTTAGCTTTTCAGGCTCGGTCTGAGCTTGTACAAGCTGCAGATCCCGTCTCTGCCTGCTGCAGTGTTTACTTTCCCCCCGGTGGCAGTGGCGGAGCAGGCGGGCGCGGGGCTGGCGGGACGCGGCCGAGCAGGGGCGAGGGTCGGCGCTAATGGCACAGCCGGGGCTGTCAGCTCCGTGCTGCACGGGCCCTGCAAGTGTCTGATGGGCTTCTGTGCCCTCCGAGCACATCTCTGTGAGCTCATCCGCTGCACGGGCTGTTCCAGGCCTGCTGTTCCACGGCGGGAGGCTCCAGCACAGCTCGGGTGAGGAATCTACCACGCGCTGCATTTGCACGCCAGGGAAAGTTCTACTTGAGCTGGGCAGTGCTGGGGCAGAAAGGGTGGGAATCACCCTCACTGGGGCAGGGTTGCCTTAGGTCTCTCCCCTGGGACAGGTCTGGTTTTGGCCCAGGACTCAGACACACATCAGCACAAACAAACGTTCCCTGGGGATCCAAAGGGGCTGTGAAGCCGTTCCTGGCTGCACCTCCCTCAGCAGCCCGGCCGGGCAGAACGGCCCAGGGAGAGCCAGGCCTTGCCGTGCCCTCTGTGCCCAGGCCAGGCTGCGGGCGCTGCGTGGGGGAAGGACAAGGGGCAATGGGAACGGCAATCCGGCTGTGCCGGGCAGGCATCTCGGGCACACTGTGCTGTGCTCTTCCTGACGCCTCAGGATTTTAGCTTTTTATTTTCATCTATTTGTAATCCTGCAATTCTTTAGTGGAGAACTCCAAACTCCGTATCCAGTGTGAGCTGCTGCTTCCCCATTTTGGGCAGACACAACAATTCCTCTCTCTGGCAGTCAAGGACACCTCACTGCCTCAGGCAAGAGAGATGGAAACAAAAGTGAGTTTGGGAGGGCAGACTTGGGGTCAATGACTTCATGATCTGAAGCTGGAATTGGAAGATTAACCCCGATATGCAAATGGACCAAATTTATAAAAGTGTGAAACCCATTGTCCATTTTTGGGTGTAGTCCCTGGGGGAGGGCTCTGTCTGCCCAAAATGTGCCTGAAGGCCTTTCAATAAATACAACTGCTTTTCATTCCCTTAATTTTGTCTGGCCTCTGTTTTAAGTAGTCCCAAAAATGCATCATTTCCCCCATAGGGAAGATGGCGTTTCTGGTGGGAAGGAAGGGAGCAGAGCTACATTTCTGACTCGAGATTATACTTTGCTCAGTAGTGAAAATGTTTTTGTAGAAACCCAGGAGGAACTGATCATTCCTAGACCCAGAGAAGGAGCTCTGAGCTCTTTTTGCTGTGGATTTACTGCAGCAACCACATTCAGAGAAGAGGAGAAGCAGCACACCTTGAGAGTAAATATAGTGGAAACAAAGGTTTCTCTTAGTGTATTAACAGTCTTGAGCCTTCAAGAGGTTTTAATCCCTAATTAGAAATAACACTTTGCTCATTTCTCTAACATTGCGCATTCACGTCAGGTAAGTGGAGTTTTTTTCCTGCTTTTGAGAAACACAGAATGTTTTAGTAGAACAACAGGACATGTTTGAATAACCTCAAAATCTAGATTCCTGAAGACTAAAATTTGATTCTTTCAGGTGGCTGGATTTTATTTCCTTTATAAGATGTAATGATAATGATATGATTTCTAAACCATACCTAGATAAATGAATTATGGGGGGTTTATGCAAAAAATGTCATTTATTTCAGTGTCTTGGGCTGTTTTCTGTAGACTGCATAGGGACAGGGGTGTCATTAGAAGAAAGATTTAGGTCTTAGGTTTAAAAAAATCTGTGATGCTTCTGAATTTTGTAGCTTTTTTCCATGTTCTTCTCTCAGTCCACCATAAACTGGCTGTTCTTCCAGTGAAATATTGGACATGGGTCCATTGGACTTTGACAAATAAGAGGAGACTGGAGCCCAAGATCTTTAAAATCTTCTTGTCTAATTTTCTGTTGGTATTCAGAGGAGCAGGATTAAACTCTGCAAAGGCAGGCAAATGGCACAGTATTGGCCTCAGGTTATTTAAAATAAAGGAGTCCCCCTTCCTATACTAAGAGCATGGTGTAATATATTTACAGATGAGGTGTTACTTTGAAGTTGGGATCTTGTCTTTGATCAAAAGAGTTCAGCTTCCCTCACGTTTTTCAGAAGAAGACTGGAGTTAGAGTGCACGGATGTGGGGTTTTTTTAATGTTTTGGACAGCAAAAATGACATATACATGAAACAGTAAACCTGAGAATGTATGAGATAAGACAATTTCAACCATGAGCTGAGAGAAGATCTCCCAAGCAGCCTTGAAACCAAGCAGAAGTAAGAGCATGTCACAGTCACTCTGCCTCCCTCACCTAATGTTTGTTAATGTCCTGATAAAGGAGGTCTGTCAACATTCATAGGATGAAAAGTAAAATGTGCTTTAAATTTTCCTGATAAAGGTCCTGTTAATCAGGAGAAAGTTTTTGATTACGTACTCTTAATTCAGCAGGCTTCTTTAGGAAGTTTAAATATACTGCAGTGGAGCTTTCCAACCCATGAAGGGAAAAGGCACAGGGACTGACAGAGCAGTAGTTTCTGGGTTCCTGAGGAGGGCAGAGAAGGCTCAATACAATTAAAAGGAAAACCACCTGAGTTCTGGCTTGGTTAGGCTTTGCAGTTGCTGAGGGCACTGACTTTATCAGGACTGTGCACTCAGATCAATGGTTTTATCTTTCTGCTGCTTTTGTATTGACTGGCCATGGATTGCTATATGATTTTTTAAATGTAAACATGAATGTGTCTATCTTGGGGGAAGAAAGGGAGTCTGGAAGAATAATACACTGTGTGCACACAGCAGGGAAACACCACTGAGGCATCTCTGTGAATTTCCTTTCAATAAAGGATTTGTAACTTATTGCAGAGCATGACTTGAATATTGTGGATGGACCAAGCTTTGCCCCTGCCCTTTGTGGGCACACAGGTGGAGTTATCCTGCCTAACAGTGGGAATAATGGGAAGCTCTATTCTTTGATTTTTGTGGCATGGACAGGTTTGGAAATGATTCTTAGAAGCAACCAGAGCTTCTTCACTGAGAGCTGTGATGGCAGAGCTGTCAAAGCCCAGTGTGACACAAGGAGTGCCTTTCCCAGGCTCAGGTCTCTGTCCCTACATGGTGTCGCCAGGCAGTGCCCGTGGAAAACCTGCTTCCCAACCTAGGGGACATCAGGAAGCCATTTGCTCTGTTTGCATTGAGGCTTTTAGGGTCTTCTGGTGGTTCTCCATAAGCACAGCTCTGCTCTGTGGTTAAACAGATGTTTGCTCACAAACCACAGCACCAGAGAATTCCCCTGGCCAGCAGGGAATGGTGGGTTTGGACACCTGTGTTGTGGGTTTGGACACCTGTGTTACGGCAATGGCCTTCTCTCATCACAGAAACAGAATGGGAGTCTCAGCCCATGTCACAGCCTGAATCCTGTAGGGTTTGTTTTGCCATATCTCAGATTCCCATGAGAGGAAAAAAGGCACAAAGAATCATTTCCCCTTCACATTTCTGTAGATTTAACTCTTTTTAACTTGGAGAAAACAAAACAATTTTTTAAAACCACAATATTTACTGATTTAATGTTATTAAAACACTGAAACCAAAGTGGTAGAAGTGTGATGCCTCCCCAGTCAAATGGCTGTTTGTTGGAAAAGCCAGACTAGTATGAATTGTTAGTAGAAAAATCCAGGCAAATAGGAGAGTAAGGTCCAGCTACTTAAATCTGTGGAGAAAAACTGACTGTAGCCATGCAAAGAGTGCTTGGATCCTGTTCTTCCACTTGCTGAATTGTGATGGGCAGGATTCCACAAAGCAGATTTTGTCTGGGGCAGTTCCTTCAACAGGGCTGGGCTCTCTTACCTTCCACAACAATGATTTGATCTCCCATTATATGAAGCCATACAATGGGAATTTTCTGCATTACAGGATTCTTACCCTGACAATCAGATAAAAGAACTTGTAGTTGATGAACTTCAGTGAGGAAAGCTACTATAAATGATTTTGACAAGGAAACTTCATCATTCAAATAGGGTTTGTGCAATTTGTAATTCAAACTCTTAACTTCACTTTGCACAATTTCTGGGATCTTTACAATATGAAGTGATACAGTCTGGTCCTTTTTTACTTAGATCCAATACAATTAAAACATTTAGTGTCTTGCACACCTTTTTAAAAGCTTTGGGGGCTTCCCTGGTGAGTGTGACTTGAGAGGGGGTTGTGTATCTGAACTAGGAAGCACAGCTGGGATAGGGGATTAGTTTGATTGGAGATGTAACAACAATAAAGCTTTGGGGTTTTTTTCTGGAGATCCTTCCTTGTGCTGACTGACTGCTGCTTCCAGCAGCTTTCCTCTGAGTATTTCTACCTTGCTTTTCATTCCCTTAATTTAGGATCATATCCCTCTCTTTCCAGTGATTTCACTTTTCACTCTTTGAATTCTTTGTCTCTCTTACAAGACCCTCAAATAAATAATTAAAATTAAGACAAAGTAAGGGTAAGGGGGATTTCTCTATGTCTGAAAGGCTGCACTAACAAGATACTCTTTTTTTTCCCACTTCCCTCTGCTTCACCTGTCCTTTACATTTTGGAACAAGACCTACCTGTTGGTCTAGGTATGTATTGTACCTATCATAAGGGAGTACCCATCCTTGTTCATTTGTAATGATATTATTGTATTTTTGCTTATTTTAAATGGGACTTTCATAATCTTGAAATCAGAATTGAATAGGAAGAAATATCATTGCTCCCAACTATACACGTAAATAAATAACAAAGAGAAAATAATTTCTGTTATTTTTTTTCCCTAAAGAATCATAATAAATGGTTGTTCTTCTGTCCTGCACCACAGTCTTGCCTTGAAGGCCATGGGAAGTGAGGTATCAGTAGTGCCAGAACTCAGACTGCAATTAATAAGCCTGGGAGTGGAAGGTTTCAGGAGTGCCTTGGACCTTCAGTTTGCACTTCCCACACAGAGCACATGCACTGGCACTGCAGAGCTGCAGTCACCTCCACAGCTGTGCCAGGAGAGTTCACAGTAAAGAAACAACTTTGGAGATTTCCCCTTTCTACATCAATCCTCTGTTTTTCTTCAAATGCTAGTTCCTTTCTGCTGCTGGTGCTCTGAGAAGTGTAGAAATGTGAGATGCAAAAAGAAAGCCTTGGAAGTGTTTTCACAAAGCAGCTTTGGTGCCTCACAAAGTCCTGCCTGAATGTATGGGAACATCCAGAACAGAAATACTGTCTTTGCATTATTAATAATGCTATCAGCTGAATAGCAAAGTGCTTTATAACCTTCTTCCCAAATTAATTCTGCATTCTAGAAAATTGAAATCAGTTTAAGTCTGTACCAATTCTGTAGAGTCATATAAGCCAAATTATTTCTTACTTGTACCACTGTAGTTCCTCATGTAAATTATAATGAAATTTATCTCTCAACCTCCTGTTGCTCTTAAAATGAAAATTATCTAAGGTGTGTCATAGCTGCAGATTGGTGGGGCTGTATGCCCATCCTTCTCTAGATAGTATTTTTTGAAAACAATCCAGATAATTCATAAAATCCAGAATAGTTTGGGTTGGAAGGAGCCTTAAAGTTTATCCAGTGCCATGGGCATGGACACCTTCCACCAGGCCAGGCTGCTCCAAGCCCTGTCCAGCCTGGCGTTGGTAATTGCACTTCCAATGTCAATTTAACCCCTTGGAGTTGAGCAGAGCAGAGACCTGGGAGTGTTCCAGGGGTCTGTGGGATACCCTGCCCGGTGCATCTCCAGTGAGGACTAGTTATTGCTGCTCTCTTTGCCATGGTGGAAGTGCAATCTGTTGAGTCACTTCCAGAATGGGAAAGGTTTTGGCAAGAGGCACAAAACACTGAGGCAGAAGGCTGAGCTTTGTTTGGTGTAATTTCTCACGTGTGCATTGTTACAAGCTGCACGCTGGAGGAAGTAGTGACCTCTGCACACCTTGAAAATTAGTACAAGGCAAATTAGCAGCGAGTCACAGAACTTGCCAAGGGCATTCTGTTTGAAGTGTTTGGAGATTTAATAAGGGGTGTAGATGCTGTATGTATAACACATAAAGTCGATCAGTGCTGTTCAGTTAAAAATCCAGCTGTCACAGGCAGACTCTGCTCACGTCCAAAGACAGCCTTAAAAATTGATGGCTTTATAAAATAAATAAAGCTTACATGCTATTTAAATCCACTGCTTCATTGGATTTTTATTTCAGCATCCTGGAGGTTTAAGAGGAAGCTGTGCTCTGGTCCTGGAGCATTTCCCCTCACACTGGGGGTGTCCCAGCCAACACTGATGGGTGACAACGTGGCACCACCATGAATGCCACAGATGCTCCTGTTTCTGAGGGATGAGAAGCAATTCCAGGGCCAGTGCCCAGGATGCTGATTTCTAAAACAGAACAAACATGGAAATAGCAGGGGGAAAAAAAAATCAAAGATATCCTTCCTTTTTAATACAGGCTCTTGGATGGAGTAACCATCCAGAATTCTATTTCAGAAGCACGATGCCTTTTCTTTGCAGACTGGACCATTATAGACTGATGATACCATGGGAAAAGCTGCCTCTCCTGGTGCTGCTCTGCTATATAAAGTGCTCAGACAGCTGATTAATCTATGGGATTGGTAATCATTTGACTCTGGATATTTTGTTCAAATGTTTTTTTCAGTGATTCATGAAGCCCTTATCGGAATTCAAACAGCACTTCACGAATCAACTAGGAGCTTAAAAAAAAATTAGCAGTAATGAGCTCATTTCCATAGAAATAGAACCAGGCTCACTGGTGGGTCAAACTGTTCTGCACTTCCTCTTTCCAGTGTTTTCCTCAATTCTATTCCATTTATTTCATGCATCTTTATATTTCATTTTCTGTGTATCTAAACCATGCCATTTGGCTTTTTGTTCTCTTACCAGCAACTGCCACATCAAGTTATCTCCAAATGGTGTAAAAAAATTGTCATCCATATTTCACTTGAGAAAATTTAAAATTCATTGTCACATTGCAAGCCATTACTCATGACAGTTTCCTTAATAGATTACAAATCATAGTTTGAAGTAGCACTGAGCAAAATTCTCTAATGTTCAAGCCTCTCCATTCCTGCAGGATTAGTAATGTGTTTTAATGATATTGCATTTGTATTCTTTCAGTTTTCTTTCATGAGACATCAAAGAAGCAGCAGAAAGTGTCTTTCATATTCCAGACAGACCACAATACTTTGGTGTTTTCCTTCCTTCAGAATTACTGCTAGCCAAGATGAAAGCCAAGGTCTTGTGAGCAAAACCTGGACCATCTGAAAAGAGATGGGATCCCTTTGAGGGTTTCAATTTGTTGGGAAGAGGGAATTGCTTTCAGTTTTATCCATCACAGCACAAGGCTTGTTAGAGCAGGTTCCAGAGGAGGAACGTCAGGATGGAAGGTCACACACAGGTCCTGCAGATGTTCAGGTTGTTTTGTGCATTTTCATCCAGGAGACGAAAAAGGAATAAGAAAGAAGATTTTATGGCTTGAAATCACACACCCAGAGTTCCTATAGAGGGCTGTACACATTGTTGAGGAAGACTAGAAAGATTGTAATAATCAGAAGAGGGAACTGCCCTGGGAGTGGACTGGTCTTGGTGATTTAGCAGTAAGACAAGGAATAAATGCTGATGTTAATGCAAGATCCACATTATATATATATATATATATATATTTTGCAGTAGCTGTATATAATCACGTAGCTGGCAGCCACATATATAAGGAAAGAGAAGCTGTTCTCAGTAGCTCTACATCACAAAAAATCCTGGGATTCTGAAAAACGAAGTTTGAATAGGAAAATAATATTATTGAAATCCCTTATCTGAAGGGAAAAACTCCTTCAGGAAATATGCCACTGGAAGTATGGCACAGGAAAGCAAGCATTCCTCCTAACTTACTATCAGGTGAGTCTGTATCTGGATCTGAAGGTGGAGGGTTCTGCATCCACTGGAGTTGTCCATCTCCTGGGATGAAAGCTGCTGGGATACACAGGTGAGTAAAGGGAGAAGGGAACTCCACCTCAGCTGGAACTTTTGTCCATCTCTGTTCCAGAACAGTTGGGAATCACATGCCAAAATAAATGGCTTCAAAGGAAAACAAAAACTTGTTCTGGGAATAGATGTTCTGCCAAAGATGGTGGAGTGTGCCCAGAAATCCTCACAGAGCAGAGCATGGTGTAGAGCCAGGAGGATAAAGCACACAAGGTTCATCTTTCCAGGAGACAGCATTTTCCAGGTGAATATTGGATTGCCACTGGAGTGTAAGGCAGCCACTGCTCCCTTCAGGGATGAGAAGGGGTCTCACAGTCTTCCCTTTTCCTCATTTTCCCCATACAGAAGCGTACATCAAATGCAAGCTCGGTCTACTGACTCCTGTGTTATATTTTCTATGAGAGCAGCACTACTGGGACCAAAAATATGCATATTTTAACACCAGCCAAAAGTGCAAATGGCCTCCAAAAGCCATCAGACAAAAGCACAGAGCATAAGGTCATTAGTGACTGTGAGACAAATGGACAGGGTAAAGCAAGAGGTTTCATTGTCCCCAACCAGGGCTTGCTGCAGTTGCTTCTCTGGGAAGGGTGTGACCCCCATTTCTTGCACTCTTCTCTGCTGTTATCCCTGATGAAATTTTGCTGGAGAAAGGAGGTCAGCCAGACACTGCAGACCTTTGGCATGCAGGACAAGAGGAACACCAAACCCCCTTACCTTACTGTGTTGTGGAATGTGACAAAACCAGGACTCCAAACTGCCCCAGGACACACAGTATTTTTGTACTGTTTGATTTGTATCAGTGAGCATAACAAGACCAGCTGTTGGCCTGGATTTCCAGCCTTGGATAATGAATCTTTGCTGGGAAAGAAGAAGGAATTCCACAACATAACACTGAGAGATGGCACACTCTCACTTGTTATTGCTGTAGGAGACACCTTCCTCAGCAGTGGCTCCTTGTTTTGTGAGCAGTGGTGTTGAAACACTGTCCACTGGTGATGGACTGGAAATGAACACATGCAACAGAGTGAAAACTACTGCAGCCTACAAAGATCTCAATTTTTATTTGCAGCTCTTTTTCTCTTTATTTAAGCTCTCTCTCTCTAACAGAGATGATGGTAAAAAACATCTCCTGGTCTCTCTATGGGGGAGATTTTTACTTTCTCTTTTAGAGAGCACAGTAAAGAGTGAACAGGATCTAAGCTGGTGGGACAGTGCCAACAATACCCAAGCCAAACGTTTGGTTTGATTCTTGTTTTTGCCTATTTTTCTTCTTGAGGGAAATTCTGTAGGGACAAGATTAATCACACAGACTGGCTGGGGCTCCTCCAGGCTCCTCCCTGCTGCAAATCACCCTGGGCTTTACAAGAGAAGTCAGAAACTGTCCTGTTAAAACTTCCCAGTGGCTGGTTTTGTGGTTAATTGTCAGCTGAGTTTTCTGACACTGATCTGTATTGCCATTCTTCTGTGCAGGAATTTTTAGGATGCTTTACTGAGCACCGATGAAGGAAAGTTTCCTTAGCAACAGGAATAACATGGAATACTGAAAAGCTTTCTGGTGACTCTGTTTGTTTCTGCACATGAAAAAAAAGCCCCCCTCCCCACCCCTTTTTTTTTGGGTGCAGTAGAAAGACTCAGACACACAACCTGATATTTCCTGCCTACTTTCAAATTTTCAAGGAAATGAAGTTAAAAAACTTCAGGCAGGCATCATTCAAGTAATTCTCTTAGTATGCCCAATTCCTTCATTAATTAATTTCCAGAAGCCTGTTAGTATATAGGAAAAAGCATGATTTAGCTTGACTTGTATCCAAGAAAACGTGTATACATAATCACTGAGATAATATTTTGCACCTCTGTAGCACTTCTGTAGCTGTTCTTGGAGGACTTTCAGGCCAGCTTTTAAATGCATTTAGACATTTCCAGATGCAGAGAGGTGCCTGGAGAGTATTCAGAAAGTGATTTCAATAATCCATCAGTTATCTGCCAGATCCTTTGTGAGAGGCAGGAAAAGAACCATTCCAGTGGTGCAGAAGATTAGAGAAAAAACCACAATGAAGCTTTGAAAGAGTTAAGAGATAATCCAACCTTATGATTCCTACTAGTGGGCTTTAATGACTAACTAAAGATCCCTGCAAGGCAAGGCTGTAATTAATGCAGTTTAGGGAAAAAAAAAGGGAACATTTAGCTGGGAGTGGTGGGACATCAGGTGGCTGCTGTGCTGCAGGGGTGGCTCTCCTGGAAGCTGCACCCTGGCTCAGTGTGCCCTCATCACCCCCAGGGACCTCTGAGCCCTCCCCTGTGGTGGCAAGGGACAAACACTGAGCCACGAGAAGCCTTGTGGGACAATAAATCTGTTTGGTGGCAATAACTAATAACCACGACATCTTAGCTCCTCCCATCTCTGCCTCAGTTTCCCCTTCCAAGCAGAGTTTTTGCAGGGTCAGGTTCACTTTTTCCAGTTGGATGTGACTACCCTCTATAAATAACACCCAGCCCTTGATCTGCTGAGACCAAACATGAGGCCAAAGGTTTGATTTTCTGCAACAGCTCCTCCATCATTCCAGGATTCCTTGTCTCTGCTTATTTTAGTTTGAATTCATCTTTCTAGAACATGGGGTTAAAGTGCATTAGAATTCCAGCCCACACAAAAAAAAAATGGGTTTAGGTCCTCATAAAGTAACTTTTGCCTCCTTCTCAAGTGTGAATTAGAAGTTTCTACATCTCTGAATGTAGAACTATTGAAAAGAAAGGCTTAGGATTAGGTTTGGTGAAATGAATAGTTTTATTTATTTTGTCACTTGAAAAGGAGTTTTGGTCTCCAAATCTTGCTGGCTAAGGTTTTTACAATTTCCTGCTTTTTGCTAGCGTGGGCAATGATACATTAAGGGAAGAAAGTAGATTATGAAGACAAAACCAACAGAATGGTAAATAATACTTGCAAAGCAGCATTGCTGGCTGAGGGGCTGAATTCAGAGATACTATTCTGAGACTACTATAATTTCATTGATTCTCTCAACTGGGAAATCACAGCAAAAAAATTTCCTGCCAAAGTTCAAAATATCTGCTAGATAAAATATCCAGTATTGCAAAGTAACTGGGCATATTGGTTGAAAAATATAAACAAAGAAAAGAAAGAAATTTTTGGTGTGAAATCTTTATATCACGTATTTTTATCCCAGTTTATGTTTCCAAAAGACAATGTTAAAAAGCACTTAAAACAAGTGAGTAAAGCTCAGTACATTTTCTTGCATACATTTAATTGTACCTTTCACTGTGCAGTAATAGAATGGCATAGCAGGACCATCATCGTGGTCAAAGAGATTTCATTGTAATGCGAATTTAATTGCTGTGAATGACTTCCAACCATGTTATTAACAACACAATGCGCTCGATATTTTTACATATTTGTGGGGTGCAAGACTGAAATGTGTTTGCCAGGAGCTGACAAACTAAATTCTGGGTCAGGGACTGGAACAAGCTATTCCATCTCCTGGTGATGAGAATGAGATATAGAAACCACTGCAAAAGAGCATGGGAGTGCTTTACATCCAGTCTCTCATGACAAGATGACATTTTCCACCTGTTCAAAAACCCAAACAGAGCACTGCACACCTGCTAAATCTGAGATAAAGGATCCAAGGATGACAGCATTATGGGCAGGATTTCAGCTCCCGTGCCCGGGGTTTTGTGTCGACGCCGTGTGTGTGTCTGGCAGCGTCCTGCAGCTCCTGCCTGCTGGCACTTCTGCTGTGCTGGGCCTTTGAGGGGACACAGACACCCCAGGAGAGGCTCTGAAATAGCCCCTGGGGATGTCATGGAGCTCTGTTGGGCCAGGAAGGATAAAACTGAGGAGGACTTGGCTGCTGGCACTTTCTGGATTTCCAGCCAGTCCCTCCCATTGGGAGGCAGCTAGGCAAGGGCTGTGGGCAGATGTGCTGTGAGCTTTGGGGACAGCAGCGCCCCTCTGTGCCACAGATGAGAACAGGGCCCTCATACAGCCCCCCTCAGTGTGCACAGTGAGCTCTGCTTTTACCCACACCTTCATCCCTTCCCAGATTGTGCAAGTGGAAAAACAGGAGCACTGCACAAGCCAAAATCTCCTGGAGAGCTCTCCCGAGATCCTGCCCGGCCGAAGGGGAGCTGAAATGACAGAACAGGACAGAGAGCTTTGCAAATGGAACACAGCACAGACATGTTGGTTTTGAAGCAGCTCTGTGGAAAATTCATGGATGGAATTCCTTGGAAATTTGCTTCTCCTACAAGTCAATAGTTAATCACAGATTAAATCCCCTAAGCTTACCTGGCTCCCTAGCCCACCCACAGCTGTCAGCCATTTCCCAGCACAGGCAGTATTTTTTTAGGCTCAGCAGATTTTCCACCTCTTTTAGTCTATTTGTTGCATGTGCCACAATGCTGTCACTACCTTGGGAAGGTCACCCCTGGTTTTTGATTCCCTCGTAGCCAAGTTTTCTTGTTCCAAGTGTGCTGAGCCTCCATTAGAGCTGTGGGAACTGCCTTTTATGGATGGGCTGGTGTTGGGATATCATACTGGGATTTCACTGTTCTTCTGCAACACTGCAGGACAGTGCTGTCTCTTCTCCACAAATGCAGGGTTTGGACAAAGAGGGAGTTGTTACTGGCTACCAGCAGTGCTGTGTCTGCTGTGAGTAACCAAACACACAGCCACAGGCTGTTCTGGGGTGATTCTGCAGCTGAAGGGAGGAGCAGGTGTTGCCTGGAGCATGCCTCTGACTGCAAACTCAGTCACTGCATGGACAGCCTGCAGGATAAGGGTAGGGGAAGGGATTCAGCAGTTTATGTAAAATTGATGTTGATGGCTGATAGCTTGGCCTAAATAAAATACGACCTCCCCCAGATGTGGCAGTTGCTTTAGCTTTGTTTGAGTTTGTAGTAGAAGCAGGGTAAAGGAAAAGTCCCATCCTGACCATGCAGGACCCACTCCAAGGGTGCCCCTGGCAGCACCTGAGTTGGGACAGAGGCCCCCTCCACAGCTGCTCTCCCACACTCACCCAGGTTTTCCTCTGCTCCAGGTTTCCCATTGCAGAGCCTCAGATGTCTTGATCCATAAAATAATTTAATCTTGCTGTAACCACAAAATCACAGCTTGAGCTGGTGCCTCTGAGGAGGTATCCTGAGAAAAGGATTCCTGGCACCTGTGGCCACCCCAGATCATTGATGGCTCCTGTGACCAGTGCTGGTGATCCCTGGCACTGTGACCACCCAGGTGAATTGGCCTTCCTGAGCTGAGCCCTTCTGTCCTCGTGTCACCATCTGGTAAGTGGTATTTATGAATTGTACTGACAGTGAAAGTGATATTTGGGCTATTTCAGGTTGAAATGTGACATCTATCCTGGTTTACCGTGCACAGAGACTGATTCCTACATACCATGCTCCCAAATCTCACCTAAGGCTCTCAGATGCCATAGCCAGTACGGGCATTTCAGTCACAAGAAGTACATACTTCCAGTAGTTAATTTAACTCTATGTAACATACAAATGAAGCTCTTCAAAGAGAGCAAAACAAGTGCAGCAGAGCAGTTGAATCAAAAGCTGCTTCTGTACTTGGCAGCCCCTGAGGAAAATGCAGGGGAGGTTCCCGGAGCTCCTGAGTCAGCAGGGAGCCTGAAACTGTTGTTTCCATGAACCTGCAAACTGTTGGCAGCTGCTGCCTGTTAGTGATGAGAATTCTGAGGTTTACAGACTTGGTGAATTTTGCATTGGTCTGGCCTGCAGCAGAAGGAGCAATCCAGGCAGGTGTTAGGGAGCTGGGTGCTTTGGAAAGCATACCCTTCCTCTGGTGCCATTCTCAATGCTGAAATGCTTTCAGCTATTATTAGGATGTTAAAATAAATGGAGTTAAACCAATCTTTCTTTGGAGCAGTCTCAGTATGTATGGTTTGTACTCCTGGCGTGGCACTGATGATGAAGTGCTTTGATGGCACAGTCTACAGGATTATTTGCCCTCCTACAGACCTGTCACTACTAATTTGGAGCATAAGTGGGGCAGGACGGATGCTTTGTTTCTTTCCAGCTAAACCAGGGTGCATGGGTGGATTCCTGGATCCTTGGCTTGTGTCTTACATTGTGCCTTACTTTCCTGCTGTGGGTTTTAGAGTTTAGGGTTTGTATTTTTAGTTTAAAGTACTGGTATTCCTCTTCTAAAATACTTTAAAATACTTACTCATAGCTGCTGTTTTACTGCTGAAATTAAGCTGTGATTGTGAGTAGGCAAAGATCAGAAAGTGCCCTGTCCTCCTGTCCCAAGGGTGATGCTGAGAGCTGAGCAGGCAGGGCAGGGTTTGGTGGCCCTGGCAAGGGGAGGCAGCAGAAGGTGAGGGACAAGAAGGCTGAATGCAGGAAGGGTCCCAGCCCCTGAGAGGGGGATGCAGAGCCTGACAGTTCTGGCCCTGTGAACAGTCTGTGGCTGCTCCCTTGATCCTGGGATCTGGCTTGACTGGGAGAAGAATTGAGATTTCACAGTCAGACTCAAAGTCACAAGGGGGAAGCACTAGGGTCACTTTTGCCTTTTGTAAGAAAAACTAAATCCCAGTGATGAACCATCTTGGTGCTTTTCATCACATGTTTAAAAATATGCACAGCTTTTGGAAATGAGTCTTCCATTTCAGAGCCAAATTCTCTGCAGGTGAATGCTTTTTTACCTCAGTGAAGAGATGCCAACCCTAGCAGTGACCTTCTAGGTTCTGCCATTATTTCAGTACTTTACCCCCTAAAAAGAAAGGCTAAAAAGTCCTGCTAGTCCCTCTGGCATCCTAAAATTTCAGTCTTATCCCTTCTCATCCTTGCTTTCTCTGGTGAGGACAGTGAGGGTTTTATCCTGAGTTGAAAGAGTTTGTCCTGAGTGGGGTTCAGTGAGGCTCATTTTCCTTCAAAGCTTGCAAAACTCTCTTTTCCCTCATTAATTATTGTTCCAAGATTCAGCTTACAGAACCTATTTGAGAATGTTTTTTATGTTTTTAACTGATTATAAGATTGTTTTCAAAGTGCAAACTGCTCTGTGTCCTGGTGGCTCAGGTTCCCAAAATAAATGAGCTCTTGGCTTTGATTTACTGCTGTGCTCCTCAAACATATTTAAAGCAGACAGTGCACGTTGCTCTGTCAGCTGCTGGTCTGAGCTGTTGTTTGTTTTGCTGAACTCCCCTTCTATTGCCTAATTGCATTTGCCAGGTGGAAGTGAGAGCTGTCTTTTTGAAATCGTAATTAATAGTGTCTTGGGAGTTTCCTCCAACTAAATCCTGCTGCAGTTTGTTCCTCCCTGTGCACCCAGCACACATCAGTCACCTCCCACAGCAGCTCTCAAGGTTAGCAGCCTGCCTGCCCAAGGATAGATGGCCTACTTAGTTATTAAACAAAATTACTTTTGGTGAGTGACAATAGATTCAGTGATGCTGGGGCTTCTGGAGAGGGGAAAAACCATATTCTAATCAGTAAAAATAGGAGATAGTTTATACAGTGTTAGAAGACTAGAGCTACATATGGAAAACTATGTCTGTGAAATAATTTCTTCTAAGTCCTATTAGGATGTAAATGTGATTTAAATTAAATCAAGGAAAGTGACCAACAATTATAAAATCCCATTTCTGAGAAATCGAGTTTAGGATTTGCACTATTTATCTATCAGACCTTGGTGCTATCTCTGTAATAAAAGGTGAAAAGGTGACTCACGCTATTTAAAAAGGAGGTTTTTGCAAATTGAAGCTGGAGCTATAATTGGGTCTCCTGCTGATGCAAGTGAGGAAAAAACAATTAGTGGAATGCTCAAAGAAAAAAAAGGCTAATCTCCAGAAGTGGTGGAAAATAGCAAGTTCTTTCACTGGCATGCTGACATGGGTAATGACAGCCAAGGTTCTCCTGCAGAAGTTTCCAGGCTGGACAACTGAACAGTGTGAGTGACCTCCCTGGCGGAGGTGCTTTTTTGTGTGTATTTGTTGTACAGCTCTGGCATTCCAAGGGTCTGTGGGTTTTATTTGCTATATTTACCATTAGGAATATTGCCATTTTGAATTGTGCTCCACTTTTCCATTCACTGAGGTGATGTGGGAATAGCTGAGCTGCAGCTGCCATTGTATTGCAGAACACACAAAAGCCTCCCAGACCTGCCCCAGCTCTCAGAAAAAACCTTCCCTGTCCTGACTGGACTTCTCCTTAAAAATTGGCCTTGTATCACTGAGCTTTTGTAAGCTTTTTTAAGGCCTGCCTTATCAATATTGTAATGGAAAATGTTCTTTCCTGAAGTCTCGTACGAGCAACAAAGGTCAGGGATGATGGCAGTCTGAAAATCCACATTTCTATTTGACCTCTCTATGCTTAACAAGTGTTTAATTCTCTTCCTCCCCGACAGGGAGGGTGCTGTGCTGGCTCTGTGACACCGAGGTGTCTCAAATTATCCCTCCTGCCCCAAACTCCCTTTTGTCAAACGCTGCAGCTCTGAGACTCGTTGCTCTGGGAGCTGGCACGTCCCTTTGCTGCTGTTGTTGCTGTTTGCAGGGTGGTGGCTGAGCAGAGGGGAATCCTCAGCGTGCCCAGGCTCATTCTCACTTAGAACAGCATTGCTTGTGAAATATGGCCTTTCCTGTAGTATGGAACCAGCTGGAAGTTTAATCTGGAATTAGTGCTTGTAGGAGTTGTCAGTGTCAGGGCCACTGGGCAAAGCCTGGGAGGCATTCCTGTCTCCTGGCAGAAATCTCTCCTGGCTGGGGTGTGACAGCCCCGGTCACCACCATGCACCAGGGCTGAGGTCACTGTCCCCTGTGCCAGGAAGCAGCACCCAGTGAGCCCTGCCTGTCCTGTGTGGGAAGCAGAGCTTGCGCCTTGGAGCAGGGGGCAGAAGTTGGAGCTCTGGGATGTGCTGGGCAGCTGGGAGCTGTGCCTCTCTGCCCAGCATTCCGTGCCTGCTTTGTAGCCCAGAGTGCCTGGAGCAGGCAGAGGGAGTGAGGGGAAGCAGGAATCTCTGTGTTCCTCAGTCACACTCCCATGAAGTCACAGTTTCAGAGGGGTAAATGCAGCCTGGCAGGAGGTTGCCAATATTCTGGCATTTTTTCTGTCCCCCATGTATCAGATTTTTGTCATCCCAGCAAGAGTTGATCCCCACACTGGCACATCTTAGGCAGGGCTTTAGTTTGGTGAGTTCTCTGCCTTGCAGCTGATTAATCACTGATTGCAAAGTTTGGTTTGAAAGAGAAAAGCCTCACAGAGATATAACTTCATGAATGGGATTTATTATTATTATTATTTTCCCCCTTTTCCTTTATTTTACAGCAATGTGAAGTAACCTATTGGGCTGCAGGCTTGGCTCTTTTTTGGGCTGAATATTGTGACTAACCCAACTTTAAATCTGTTAATTTAGCTAATGTTGCTGAATTACAAACCTGCTGCAAGTTACCCTTTTCTCTTAGTTTCTAAATTTCTAGTAGCTTTTTTCATGTATTTTTGCCTTGTAAGTTTCAATCAGTTGGAAAAAACAATTGTTTGTAGTTCAGTGCCATAGTTCATTGTTGCACCTCCTTTAAACAAGAGCTTTCTCATTTCCTTCCCATATACATGCACATGTAGCTCTAAAATGAGGGAGTCAGGAGCCATCCTATCATTGGAATGATGAGCTAAAAACCTGAGGGTTGTTGGGGAGCCCTTTTCATGTGGTGGTTCTTCAAAGCCTGGGGGTTTTTTTTTTGGTTGAATTGGGTTTTCTGTCTCTATGTGTCCCCCTTCACTCTTTTCTCCTGAATTTTGCTTCAGAAATAAAATTCTACTTTCCCTTTTTTTGTTAAGATTCTTCTTACAGAAGAAATTGCCTGACCATGATGAACAAACAAAGGATGCATTTTATTCACTTAGTGGCTCTAATTCAATATAAGCTGCACAAATTGCTCATGGAACAGGGCAGGGCTGGGCATGCTCTGCTGAGGGGGACCCCTTCTTGGACACCAAACTGGGGATTTTCACCGATTTTTTTGTCTCATGACTGATTGATTTAGAGCAGTTGGGAGCCTTGCTTTCCTGGAATTTCTGAAACAACTTCAAGTGCAACTGTCCCTCACAGCAATATTTAATAACAAGTTAAATTACTATTATATTTAAACTGAAAATTTTCTTAGTAATACCCTAACTCCCAGAATACAATATAATGTTTCTTTTTTTTCTAATCCAAAGTACATATAAAGTTAATAAAAAGATGCATTCCTACATGATCACTTAAAACCAGAATGAAACAAACATTAAACAGAACAGCATTGAAAGTAAAGATGGTATCAAAGCTGGGTAGTGATACATTCCAGATAATGCCTCACCTTCAACTACAGAAGAACTAATAATAAAGAATCCCATAATAAGTTCATCTGAAATAACATTAAACCTCGCAAAGAGGCTCTTTTGGGTTTTCCCCATCAATAAAAACTTCAACACAGAAATCAAGTCTTTTCACTTGTCCAGGCTGACAAAACTCTAGCTTTGCTGTTGTTTCAGCACTGTATTTATGGAGATAATCTCTCATTAATAAGAAATTTTTGCATCTGTGATTTTTTCTTTGTGTGTGATGTATCAGAGATGTAAAACCTGGGAGTGCTGGGAAGCGTGGTTGAGTTACTGGGGTTTAGGGCAAGAGCTGGGATGTGAATTTGTGGGAGCAGAGGGAGATGGTTGAGCTTTCTGGATGTGAATTTGTGGGAGCCAAGAGGGATGGCTGAGCTTTCTGGTCTGCTCTTCACAAGATGTTTTGTTGCCAAATCCATTTTCAGCTTTTGACTGAACTGCTGATCACACTGCTCTAAGAATTGTCCTAGGTATGGTATTGGGAATTTATCCAGGTGTTTTCCCCCCAGCTGTGTTTTCCCTGGGCTTTGAAAAGACAATAAATAAAATCCCAGATTCTCTCTTCATAGTTTTGTATTTTTTTCTGAATTTCAGTGAGATTGGATGCACTGCATGCTTGGACACCCACACAGGTGACAAGGATTGTGAGTGAAGGAGAAAGAGGGAAGAAATCTCCATCCTGCTCATTCTCCATTTTTGAGCAGCTGCAGCCACTCTGCTCACAAAAATTCCCTCTTTTTCCCCTTCTTTCAAGAGTATATTTTAAACCTTAAACATGAACTAGAGTTTTAAAATTCCTCCTCACCTCACCACTTTCTTAGCTTTAGCATTGAGAAGTTGGCTCATAAAGGGTTTCTGTCAATTCACCTCTACTTAGGATCTCTGTGTCACTCGCTTGTGAACATGGGCTTCTGGAGGAGGTTTTTGTTAGATTTTAGGACTCTTGTGGGATAGAGTGGTTTAATTTATAATTTCTAAACTGTACTAAAGGGAAAATGAAGCAATTATTGCTAATATTTAAAAGCTGGTGATTATATGATATTTACAATATATGGTATTTACAAAAAATCCCAACCAATCCCCAACAAAACCCAAGCCAAAAGCAACCTGAAAACAACACCTCTGCAAAAAGGTGCCTCAGGGCTCAGATCTGCATCTTGCCAACCTTCAATAAGTTTAGTTGCCAAAAAATGGTTTGAAGTTTTTGCAAGAAAAACAGCAAAGTGCTGGTTAAATGTCATGAATTTGAACAAACATACAGGTCAGCAGAGCTCGGTGGAGACCTGAAATTCTACATTATAGAGATTTTTCAGGTTTTCCAAAACTCATTCCCATTCAAAACTGGAACGTGAAGGTAACATTACTTTGTTTTTGGAGAGTTTAAAATTGTCCAGAACATTTGGTTTCACTTTGTATAATTCAAACAGGAAAAAATAACAACAGAAGTCAATCTATAATGCAACAGCTCCCTTCAGCTGTTTGCCTTCCCCTGTGTTTCTCTGGAGTTCATTTCCAGTGATATCTGTGCAATTTCATAACACATCCTATGGATAGACAGGACATTAAATCTATTGTGTAACTGAAAGCTGAGAATCCTCTTAGAATGCTTTTACTCTAAAATGCAAATAATGCTCTTTAGTTGTATATACACATTGCATTAAGTGACCCCAGAGCTTGTTGACAATGTTTGAGTACACTTCCAGTAGAGGGATTTTTTTTATTATTTTTGATTTCAAACGTGCTGATGAGCATGTAGCATGCACTGAAAAATCAGCCCTATATGGGAAAAATATGCTGAATGTGGTAGAGATCCACACACACCTGGATGTGTGAGATCTAAAAATATCAACATGTATTTTCTGTGCTTAAAAATGGAATTGTACCCTTCTTTAAGTCTTGAAATATGGTATTTCTATCTAGATTTAGATGAGCTCTGTGACAGAATGTAATTTTAGAACGTTTTGTATTTACAAAGGCATCTCTTCCTGACGCTTGAAGGATATTTTTAGTGTTCTTTTGCACTCAGGTTAAGAGGCTTAAAATGTCTTTTCAAATAGCAATAAATAAAGTTATAAGGTCCAATCCAATTTTTAGACCACAAGATAGGAGAAAATAAAGATCATTAGTAGAAGATGAGGTCAGGATTAATTTTATTATATTTATATTATATTTTATTATATTTATTCTTTTCGTAAGGTTTTTTTTTTTTTTGTTAAAAACATTGAATTGGACCTATGGTTGATGCAGCAAGACCCTTCCTGAATAAATGTGCTGTGTTCCTGTATTTCATATGTTCTGTGTTGTCCTGAAGATCCTGGTATCTGTCTGTGTATTTCATATCCTGTGTGTGTATTTCTTTAAATAGCTTTTCTTCTGTGCCAATCCCCATTCTCAGCACAGAATAAACACTTTCCCAGGGAGTTGTGCCTATATTTGAACTTGGAGCTCAGCTGCCATTTCTTACAGTGATGAATGGTTGCTGCTTTTGACCGATGGATGCAGGGTGTCATGTCCAAATTCACATTTTTGTGGAATCAGATTAATAGTGCAAGTCTTCTGGTGCTCAGCCTCATGTGAAATCCAATCTATTTATGCTCTTTCCAATTTTCATTGTATGATCGAGAATCATATTTAGTGAGCCTGACTAATGAGGACACGACATGGGGAAGGTGATTCATATCCTTCAGGGTTAACTCAGCTCTTGCAGACCCAGAGGCTCGTCACAATCAGCCCACCTGCCTGAGTGTTCCTCCAGGAGCTGAGGAATTTTATCAAAAGGGATGAGTTCAGTGAGAGGACTCATGATTGGGAAATACAACTTTATATACACTAACGTGCTCATGGGACTTCCAGAGCAGGATAAGCTGAGCTGCAGCCTGCAGGGTTTGTTTGGGGATGCAGGATGCTGTGGGGATGTCACAGCAGCACTGGTGCTCAGGGTGCTGTTCTGCACTGCCCTGAGCTCCAGCCCCAGGTGAGAGCAGGAGATGCCCTGGCAGGTGCTGGCAGTGGGAGCCCTCCCTGTCCTGACAGATGTGCTGCAGGAATGCAGAGGGTGGAATATATTGCTGCCATTTCCAGGCAGGGTTGATGCCTTTTTGGGACTACCTGAAAACAGAGTTCAGACAAAATTAAGGGAATGAAAAGCAGTTGTATTTATTGAAAGGCCTTCAGGCACATTTTGGGCAGACAGAGCCCTCCCCCAGGGACTACACCCAAAAATGGACAATGGGTCACAGGTTTCACACTTTTGTAAGTTTGGTCCATTTGCATATCGGGGTTAATCTTCCAATTCCAGCTTCAGGTCATGAAGTTATTTACCCCAAGTCTGCCCTCCCAAACTCACTTTTGTTTTCATCTCTCTTGCCTGAGGCAGTGAGGTGTCCTTGACTGCCAGAGAGAGGAATTGTTGTGTCTGCCCAAAATGGGGAAGCAGCAGCTCACACTGGATATGGAGTTTGGAGTTCTCCACTAAAGAATTGCAGGATTACAAATAGATGAAAATAAAAAGCTAAAATCCTGAGGCATCAGGGTTGTGTCTTGCCTAAAGATGTGCTCAAGGGGCTGTGAGAGAGACAAGAACAGAACCCAAATCTCTAGACCTCTCATCCAGCCTTTCATGTGAAATCACTCTTCCCTTGCAAGTGAGTTCTCAGCCTGGCCTGTGCACAATGAACTTTCTTCCTCCCTCGCCCCATGAGGCCTCCCCTGTTTGCTGCTGAATGAGCCCTGAAGCTGCTGGGGCAGCAATGCCCATATTTCAGACCAAAAATAACTGGGCACTGAGCAGCTTCCCCCTTATGTCCAGGCTCTGCTATGATACTTCTCTGGAATCTCTCACTTGTATTCTCTACAGCTGGGGGGGTTTTCATCCTTTAGGACCCCTTTTTAGGAAGCTTTCTATTTTTCTTTTCCTAGAGCACATGCCAGTGGTGGCATGAGGGAGACAGGGAAAACACAAGAAGAATGTAATAATTCAGAAATTTATGAAATCTCTGAGGTACAGCGTGCAAGAAAGCATGTAAGGGGTTGGCTGGGTCATCCAGTTCAAATCTGACAGCTATAACTCTTCTAAGATGGTACAGTGTGTCTATTCTAACATCACTTGATTATATATAAAATATGTATTTTAGAGAAAACTTTTTTTTTTCCCTCAGAAAGCTTGTGGTAAAATCACAGTTTTCTCCTCTAAGTCCAGACTGGGGGCAGGGGATAGAGGAGGAAAGGGAAGAATTATGATTGAATGTTTTTCTTCATAATCTGCATGTATAGTTAACTTTCAGCTGGTTACCTGGCCTTAGTTCCACTGCCTGATCAGGGTGAAGCTGCTCTGGGCTGTATGTCAGACCATTTTATATCATCATTTGTCCAGTGCAAAACACAACCAATTGCTTGTCCTTGCATGTTCATTTGCTTTCTTAACCTCATCTATTTCCACATTTTTTTTCTCCACCAAAACTGTGAGGTATAAATGTTTTACGCTTGCTTACAGCTGGAAGCCAGCTGTACCTTTTAATCTCAGGAGTTCCTTTGTCTTTTCAGGTGTTGGAACATCACTTCAAATGCAGCCACTAACCCTGCAGATAAATTCTGAGTAACTCATGCCAGCTGTTTAACCTTATCATCACTTTCTTAGTCTTAGCCTATGATCTGTAATTACCTGTAGTGAGCATTTTAATTTTCATTTTTAAAAGCAGCTTGCCCTTATTGCCAGGAGATGAAATGGAGATGGTGTGAGCAGTGAGGGCTGTCCAGTGTCGGAGGGGCCGTGGCTCTTCAGTTCCACTTATTTGGACTTGATGTGGTGCCAGGGTGTGTCACTGTCACTTGGGTTTGTCAGCGGTGAAACACTGGGTTCGTTAGCACACTAAAAGGGACAAGGGTTTGTGGCACAATAAAGAGGGACAAGAGTTTGTTAACAAAGCTAAAGAGGTTCAAGGGTTTGTTAGCACAGTTAAAGAGGGGAAGTGTTTGTTAACAAAGCTGAAGAGGGACAAGTTTGCAGCACAATTAAGAAGAAGGGTTTGTGAGCACAATTAAAGAGGGACAGGGGTTTGTTAGCACAATGAAGAGGGAAAATGTTTTTTTTAGCACAGGGGTGCCAAGGTTTGTTAACACAGTTAAAGGAGTGCAAGGGTTTGTAGCACAACTAAAGAGGCCCAAGGCTTTATTAACACAATTAATAAGGACAAGGGTTTGCTAGCACAATTAAAGAGGTGCAAAGGTTTGTTAGCACAACCAAAGGGGTGTAAGGGTTTGTAGCACAATTAAAGAGGTGGACGGGTTTGCTAACTCCGTAAAGAGGGGAAGTGTTTGTTAACACAGTGAAGAAGGACAGAGGTTTGTAGCACACTTAGAGAGGTGCAAAGGTTTGTAGCACAACGAGAGGGACAAACACCCGTGTGCTTCATTGCTTGTGCCTGTAGCACTTTGTTCAGGGTGCAGTGGCTGGTGCTGGAGAGGGCCAGGCTGAGCCTGGAATCCCAGGTTTATTTTGATGTGTGGGATGAGTTCAGTGAGCTTCCTTTGCTGCAAAGCAAGGAGGGGGAGTGTGAGAGCCTCGTTGTTGTGAGCTGTGACTATTACAGGCTTTTCAGTATCTCCAGAGGAGGTTTCCAAGGCCCTGTGATCCTCCGTGGTGAGCTGAAGAGGCAGAGCACTCGTGTCACTTTTCTCCCACATGCCCCACCACGTTAGCACTGCAGAAACAAGGCTTGCACACCGAAGAAGTTATTAACCTTTGCATGCTGGAGTAAGCAGCCACTGCACTGCAGTCAGCTGAAATCTAAAAATTCATTTGTGTAATGTCAGCCTGGAACTTGTTTTATAGCACTGAGGTTACCTCTGCAAACTTCTCTTTGATAGAGGATTCCTGACTGGTATGGAAAGCCTGGCTCCTCCTGTCTCCTACCACTGTGACAGCTGATCTTTTGCTTTTTGAGTCTTATTTTCATGGTAGTTGCTGAAGGGTTTTAAACACCCCCCTGGTTTCCTGAGGAATATTTACAGCTCTTATGAGATGCAGGAGCAGAGGTCGGGAGCATCCTGGGAAATGTTGGGTGGAGGCAGGGGGAAGCTTTATCCCCATGATAATGCATTTGTTTGTTATGAAGTGATTTCTGTATCTCCAAGACGTTTGCTTTGGGGAACTGAAGCTACCCTGCAGAATTCTAAGCAGAGGGGAAAATGGGAGTCTCCGCGAGGGTGGGTTAAGTTGGTATCAACACTTCAGTGCCACTTGACTGAGAGATGGGGCTTAGTCTGTACAGGATTGGATCTCTGGGGGGAGAAAAATATTTAAATAGAGTATTTTTAGAAGAGAGGGATTATTGAAATGATTTTTGCTGAAAATAATAAATTCTCAGTGTGGGGAAGAGGAGACACGTATCTTTTTCTGGCAGCTAGTTTGTGTGTAGGTCTGAATATCTTTCTGGCTTAATTTAAGTTATTAATACCTTGACTTCCCTGCCGAAGTGGGCTGAAATTAACATTTATTCTCAAGAACTTGCTCCTTAGACTAAGAAACAAATTGAGATAAATTTGAGTGAAGATACATGGCCTATCATCCCTGTGAACAGAAAGCCAAAATCTTACTTAACACCTTTTTTGAGAAGTGTGAGGAAATGAGGTGAAAGTGGGCTGTTTGAGAGGATGCTGGTGGTTTATATTGAGTTGACAGCCTCAAGTCTTGTCTCTCTGCAAAGATAAAAGTAGAAAATCATTATTTCCAGTTTCTTGAGGACTTTATTTTTTGAGGGGAGAAAACATTTTTGATCTTCAGTTGCATTGAAGCTTCATTTAGGTACTTGTGTCTGGGTGAAAGTTCAGGATTTACCACGAATGAAAAAAAGGAAAAAATAATCCAACCATCGTCTTGAAAGCACATGTTGGAAAAACACCTTTCAAGGAGAAAAAAGCCTTCCCTGCTCAACTCTGCAGTGATCGCAGTCTCTGCAGGAACACTGAGGGGAGCTCTTTGGAGAGGCAGAACTGCTTGGATGTGGGGATGTTCTGTCACACTGTAATTGACCTGTGGTGTTCTCAGTCTTCTACCCAATCCTTTGGGAACTTTCTAGTCGTCTTTTAAATCCAATGAATATATAAACCAGAAATCAGGAAGAAGGCAAACACACCTTTCTCACAGCCCCAGTGCACTTCTGAAATTTGTTTGCATTCACAGAAATAGTCTGAATGAATATTGTCAAAACTCCTCATGTGATTGAATGTTCCTGCCCTGGACTCAGATGTTTCAGTCTCGAGGAAGCAAATATTATTCCAAGGGTAACAAAAAAGGAAATGAAGCCTTTGAGAGTAATATTTTGCAAGTCTTTGTTAGCAGACATCATGTATCATTCCATCTCTGCCCTGCTCTAATTGATTTGCAAGTATTAGGCATTTAGTGAGCGTGAGCTTATCATTTATTGAGATCAATCTCCCTCCTGCTTTCTCCTCCCTGGCAGCTCAGCTCTGTCCCGAGGCTGGGCTGGAGGAGCCTGGCCTGGGCTGTGTAACACAGGGATAGCCCCAGGCTCTGCTGCTCTGGATTGACCTCACCTGCCCTGAAAATGCCAATCCATCAGAGAAACAGCACTGCCCTGGCCAGAGAAATGCACAGAGGAACAGCACTGCCCTGGCCCAGAGAAATGCAGCCCTGCACTGCCCTGACACAGAGAAATGCAGCCCTGCACTGGGGCAGGGCTGGCTGCAAACCCCCAAGTGCCTTCCCGGGCTAACAGGGCCACAGGCTGCAGCACAAATGTTGTGAATGCCCTCTAATGAACAGGTGTAATTAATATGCTTAGGGTTATGTTTTAATAATAGCCATGTCTCTGACATTCCTGTACAGCTTGTGGAGTAATCAGTGTAGTTCAGAGCACTTGGTCTGTTATGCATTAAGAAAACCCGACCATGGAGCATCATCTTTTCCACTGTGGATTTTGAAGAAAACCTGGGGATTTAATGAAACCTGGCTGATGTTGGGGAAATTGCCATATTAGCTCCAATTTATGGTTACCCGAGTAGCTTTCATGGCTGACAAACAAGGAATGTAAAACATACAAGGGAAGTTAAACAAAGAAAAGCTGTGCTGCAGTGGATGAATGGGATTGTGACCTCTAAGGAAAAGTCTGGAGCTTTCAGAGCTCTCTGAAGTCATAAATTGCAACCAGCTCCAGGCCCTGAGGAACTCAGTCACGTTTTCCTTGTGTTTTGGGTGCAGCCTTTGCAAAGGCCCACATCTCCTGCCAGAGGGAGCAGCAGGGTGACAGGGCCACTGTGCAGCATGTGCATGGGCAGGACAGGCTCCATGGCCAGGGTCTTGAGCCAGCATTAATTCTGAGAAATGCTTTTAAAATATTGTCTAATTAGAAGGAAAGGGGAAATGAGAAAGGACCCAGCACAGCATCAGTCTAAATTGCTGGCATTATGCAGAGCAAGAACTGTATTCCACTTATGACTCTAAAGGGTTAAAGAGAAATCACTGTTTTCCCCATTTTACCCCTCCTTTTTAATAAAAAAAAAGCCAACATAAAAATACTGTAAATTCTACAGAAATATAACGGAGGAAATCTTCCTAGCACTGCATCGTTGGTTAGTGTGCTGCCTTTGCACCTTCTGAAATTTGGGATCCCTTGTTCCATTGGGGTGATCCCTTGAATGTCTGGCTGCATTTAATTTAATTTCATTTCATTTCATTTCTGCCTGACCCTGAAATCCCCTCTGCAGTTCCATGGGATAGGTGATGGTTGTCCCTCTTGCACCCCCAATAATCCAGTTCTGCATCCGTACCCTTCTGTTCCTTAGGAAAACTCTGCTCTGTTTTCCCAGGTTATGTTTGGCTGGAGTAACCTTTCTGGTTTTTCATGCTGATTTATCAGGTAGTGACTGCTTTCTATCAGCTCACAATACCCTTACTCATTTTCCGTGTAGTTGCTTTAATTAATTCCCTCTTATCAAGTTTCTGGACCTTCTCTGTACTGCTGCTACTGAAGACCTCTGCATTCCTGGGTTGCTCATTTGCTAACAGAAAAGAGGAATATCCACTATTTTTTTCTCTTGGATTTTTCTCTCCTATTTAGTCAGTGGCATAGGAAGTGACCCTTCATGCCTGTGAGATTCTGTCAAATTTAATTTCTTGAGATTTTTGGTCTACTATGACTGAGGTACAAAAGTGTTTGCTTTTCTAGCTATTTAGAGAGGGAGAAAATGGCCCTGAATTCTTTAGAAATGTTTGGCAAAGGTAACATAAGATATTAAAAATGAAATAGGAAGATCTATGGATGTCACTAAATGTACCAGCTGCACCTGGATTACAACATTGCTGAGCTGAAAATACAGAAACATTCCTGAGCTGTACTGTGAGGAATCACTACTTAGTTTCATATGATCAAGCCAAGAGCTTTTTTCCCCTTCCTAATTGTTATTTGTGTTCCTTCACCTGAAATAGACTCTGAATTCTTTTAATGGGCTTATGAATCTACTTTTCATTTCCCATCTTGGAGTTTCATTTTCTCCCTGCAATGTGGACAGCTCATTACTCAGGATATCAGGGGAAAAAGTTTCCTCCATCCCTTCATTCCTGGGGTTCGATCTCTCTCTACTAAGACTTAGAAATGCTTCTTTTGGTATTTTAGTGGTCTTTCTGAAATGAAACGTGCAGGTGTAGGCTACTGATACTGCATTTAAAATTCCACCCTTTTCTAGCAGGTGAAAATTTATCACTTTTTTAAAAAAACTCATCTTTGGAGGAAGTGGTGAGGAATCGTTCTCATCCCTGGTTTGGGAACTGAGGACAGCCCGAAGCACAGAGGCACTTTGACAGTGGCAGTGCCTGCCGGAGTCAGTGGAGGAAGGACTGACAAAATTCTGTTGGCAAACAGCACTGAGCAGATGCAGATGGAATTGTGAGGCTTGAACTGCACCTTTAACTCATTACAAGGCACATTTTGGTGTTACATTTCTGAAATATGAAGTGCTTGGCTGTGTCTGGAAGCTGTCAGCTGAAAGCAGCCACGTGACGTGGGCCCTGCATGCCCTGTGCTGGGATGCATGAGGCTGGCTGTGCCAGAGCAAGGACGTGGGGCCTGGAGCTGCCCTGAGCCCAGCAGGGCCAGCAGCCAGGTGCTTTTATCAGGGATAGTGCAATTAGCTGGGACACGCAGCAGCAGGGGAGGGTAAATTTGAAGAAGAGATTTAACTTCAGTTGGGATTATAAAAGGGGAAATTGGATCTTTATCCAATGATTCTTATTGACTGTTCTTACAGATCTATGCAGAGAGATTTATTTCAACAAAGAGGTCCCTCTGTGGTCTCAGGGGCCTAATGATGACTTCTCTGGTGCTTGATTTGGACTGGCTTTGGGGATTTAATTTTGTCTAATCTTAAGCACCTTTATAAGTGTCCCAAATCAGGAGTCCAATTGCTGTGTGAAGGTGGTGGCAAAAATAAGCCCGGTCAGTAGTTCCTAGGGGCTGAAGTACTGTTTGAGATGATGGTTTCTCTTTTTCAGCTCTGCAGGGAGCCCAGAGTGATTGGCTTCTGCCTGAGGCTCCAAGCACTCCAGAAATCAGGCGTGTGACTCTGGAGTTGGTAGGGCTGCAGGGCAAACCCAGCTGGGAAGTGCAGCCAGGGCCAGGATGTGCTGCCCATGGGAGAAAATGCCAAGTTCAGCTTCTCTCTATTTCCCAGGCTGGATTTCCTTGGCTGAAAAACAAGCAGCTTTTATTTTACAGCAAATATTTCAAGAAAGTGACATCAATCCCCATCTGAGACTGCCCTGGGGCATGAAAATAACATAAGGGAAATGTTTGACCAGTGTGTTTCATACTGAAATAAGCAGTGTCTAAGCAAATATTCCTGTATTGTTTCTACAGTCAGACTCTGCCAGGCAAGAGATTCCTGCTGGGATGGGGCTGATCCATCCTGGTACCTGGGCCTGCAGTGAGCTCAGTGAGAGCTGCTCCTTTCTCCTCCTGAGGGTGTTCTCAGTGCACACAGGCAGGGGTTGTTCCCTCCAGCAGAACCCCTTTTCTGCAGTGGGGTGATTAGAAATACATGGCTGAACTGCCAGTCTGGCTCTGAGGAGCTCAACCTCATGTCCATTGGATCTGAAACTGTTTCTCTGTCTTTCAAAGCAAGAATTCAAAATATTTTTTTTCTGTTTTACAACTTTTGTCCTTATAGATGTTTTTTATGGAAAGTTGGGCCATGAAAAAATATTCTGTATTTACACAAAGAATGGGATGTTTATCTTTTTAAAATGTTTTCTGTGAACAGCTTAAAAAATTGAAACCACTTTTGCAATTTAGAGGAAAAGTGAACTATTTATTTAAGTACTTAATCCGTTGTGCATCAAGGCACTTTAATGAATCAGACAAGAAACAGACCTGAAGCACGACAAAGGCGGTGAGAAGAATATGCGAGGAGAAACTTGATCTCGTTTACTTTTATTTGTGAGGTGGAAGGGAAAGGTGGCTGAAATCTCCTAGGTTAATGGAATTCTGAATGTTATCATATGTGACCGCGGTATCTTGAGGAGCAGATTAGCAGCTGGCTGGATCAGTCTGTTGGCAGAGCAGCAGAATTCCTGAACTTTGGCTGTCTTTGGTCTCGCACCCGGAGGAGCCGCGTTCCAGCTGCAGATGGAACTCAGCTGCCCTGGGCGGCCGTCCTGCCTCCGCTCCAGCAGGCCAGCTTCATTAGCAAGAACTGATGATGAAAAAACTGTTTTAAGGAGCAATATTAATCATCAGCCCCAGCAAACATTGTTTGGGTCAGCGGGGAGAAATGCTTTTGTCTGGGCTTGTGCAATTTCCTGCAGCCGGGCGCCCTGAGCTCGCTCCGAAGCCGTGCAATTCCCGTTTCTATGGAGGAGAGTTTGCTCCGAAAGCCTTGTCTGCTTGGTCACCCCTCAAGGAGAAAGAATGCCTCTCCATATGTCCTCAGCAGAAGGCAGCCTGGGCTGACAGATAGCAACGAGATGATACATTCCAAGAAATGCTCAATCCATGGCAAGATAATGAGCGCGGGGGGAAGGGGAGCTGAGCAGAACTGCAGACGGAGATGGATGCCAGGCAAGGACACGAGGCTGCCCAGCCTCAGAGCTGGGTAGCCACAGGTGAGGCTGGGCACACAGTACAGGATCTGAAAAAATAAACATTTGAGGAGGAAGAAGTTGAACACTTCTATGAAGGAAGTTGTAGAAAGTTCAGATGTATGAAAACTGACAGTGTTTTTTTTATTTCCTCATAAAACAGCTCAGAAACATTCAGGAAGTGGTAGATTGAGTGGGAGAAAAAAATCAATGGAATTTAATGGGTGGGGCAAGCAGAAATTGAGAGCTAAATCTAAGGAAAAATCTGTTTGGATATACATGTGCCAACTCTAGTGTCTGTGTGAATGTTAATGTATTGGCCTATTTTGTGCATAATAAAGATACTTCAGTGAATGAAATTCTCTCTGTGCTCCAGGACTGTAAAGGACATGGTGGTCACTTGTAAATAACTGATCAGCTGTAAGGCCATTTGGAAGATGAACTTTGTCACCAGAGCTGTAGGACAGCCCAGAACTGACACCTGCCCTGCTGTCATTGCATGGGTAAGAACACCATGGGAGTTCTTACTCATGAGGGGAGAGCCTGGGCCTGTCTGGCAACGGGCAGGAGAGAAATCATCATTACTTCTCACTCTCCATTGTGTTGCAGAATGTATTTTAGCAGGCAATTTATCCCCCAAAGCTGCAGCTGATGTGGAGTGTCTGGCCCTCTGAGTCAGCAGCAGCAAAAAACCAATATAAACTCTGATCTTTATGTAACAGACAGGAGTCAGAACAAAGGTAGCCTGCTTCAGGCAGCCTCATTCTCAAGGCAGTTGGATTTCGTTTTCTTGCTTTTCCTGTTTCCTCCTGATAAACACTATTTCCCAGTCTCTAGTTTCCTTTGTTTGTTTTCAGCCTCATTCATGCTGCATCCCACTTTGTGCTGTGTAAAGAGCAGCCTCCTACTTTGTGGAGAATTAAAACTAGCTGCACTCAGTGTGTAATTCACTGGCCTGTCTGTGGTCAGGCTCAGTCTGGCCCAGGGATGCTCTGGCAGTGCCTTTTCCCCACCCTCTGCTGTGGGATTTCTTCCTCTGTGAAGCAGCTCACACCAAACTCCTCCCCAACACCGGCACCATTCCCGAGGCACGTTTTGCAGGGTTAATGAGTGCAATTAGCTCAGTGCAGAGTGCTGTGAGCAGGAGGGCTCCTGGGAGGCACAGGGTTTTCCAGAGGTGCTGGGAAGGCAGCACAGCCCAGGGATGGAGGAGCCAGGGCTCCCTCATCCCATCAGCAGTGAACTCGTTCCGTGTTGGGCCCACGTGCAGAGACCCAAATGCCAATGGCACTTCCCAGCATTGCACAAACTGGGATTCACTGTTACTCAGCCCCTGCCTGTGATTCCTGGGGCTGGGATCCCTCCAGTGCAGTCCATAGAGGAGTCATTCCATGCTGCAAATAGAGTATGGGCTACAAGACCAGTGTTTTACTGTATTTGTCAGGTTAAAAAGCCAGGACATGAGAATAAGGTTAAAAACCTTAAATAAATCTAAGTCCTCAGGTACTGGAGAGGGAAGTATTGTACTGATTTTCCAGAGTGTGATCTGTCAGTCAGGAGCAGCTTTTCTGTCCTTCACTGTTTGGACCTGGCTTGGTCAGGAAGTGCAACTTGCAGAAGGGAAGAGAGACTTCACAAAAGCACCAACATTATTTATTATCCACCTGTCTGTTGCTCTGTTGTGGTGGGTTTGGGTTTTTTTTTTTTTTTGAGGGGTATTTTTACTGAAGGAATAAGGAAAAGGTAATTTTGCAGTTTCAGATCATTTGATCATTCTCCAGTCTCCCTGATTAACTGTATTAAATTCTCCTGGACTTTGCAAAAAGCAGGCGTTGAGGAACGCAAACTTTGCACAGCCCAAACCAGATGTCTCCCCCAGATCAGTGGGAATATCCCTTGAAAATGAATTGAATGTGGCAAGGTCTTGCTGTCCTGGGAAAAGTGAGTAAGAGAAATCCATCTTTTCCCACGAGCTCCCCATTATTAAGAGTTCCTCATGTGTTTTTATATAGCAGTAGTAACAAGCCTGTTGTGTTTTTATTCTGTCCCTCTCTGATTACATTCAGCCCCTCAGGCAAATCTTTATACTCAGTAAGTCTCCTGTCAGACTATAGAAATCTTTGTAGCAATAGATTGTAATGAAGATTAAGTTGATGGGTCCATAAGTGATTTATTATAAATTATTGTGCAGTAAGGGTTTTTTCCCCCCTTGTGTAGTGAAAGAATTATGTGAGTGTAGTCTCAGGGCAACCTCTCAGGGAAATGAGGACAAAATAAGTCAAGAGTGTCCTCAGATTGTCCTCTGCTCTTTGATACATTTTTGGAAGGCTTTCTTGGAGATGGAGGGGTTCTCTGGTGGGAATTCTGGAGAAATGCTTTCCCGTGGCACTCTAGCACAGGGTGCTGCAGACCTGGGGAGGAACTGTACATAAGTACAAGAATATAAATCAGCTTCAAGATGAAAGCTCTTAAATCTGTTCTGTGCTGCTCACGCTGATTATCATGGCCCCAAGGCATAGTTACAGAAGGATGCACTCAGGAGGGCTACTTCAGAATTTCCACAAGTCATTACTGATTATGGATCTGCACTTCTAAGTGTTTATAGAGGGATGATTGATACACTGACGATGTACCTTTCAGCACTGCGTAAAGAGGAGCAAGGCTTGATTTGCACTTGGATTTTCATTATTTTACCATTTCAAGTGGTTCCTATTTCATAAACAGCAGCTATGGTAATGCATTTGAGATGGTTTTCATATTCATGGATACATATATATGCATATTTTTACCAGATAGGCACCTTAAAATTTTCCAGTCATTATTATGAAATGCAATATAGCCTGTAAAGCTCATTCTGAAAGGATATCTATAATCAATTAACCGACTCGCCAGAGCAGCCTTAATATGGTGTTTTAGTTAACAACATGTTGGAAAGCAGAGCAAGCTCCTGCAGAACTCCTGCAGCAGGAGCTGGGCTTTGCAGCCCTACTTTGCAGGCAGGGTCTCTCTTGATGTCTGAGGGATGCTTTTTGTATCCCACAGTTGCACTGCTCAAAATCCTACCTGGAGGATCAAAAGGAAGAATGAAAAGGGTTCTATTTCCAAGAGAAACAGAGAGTACTGCAGCAGCTTCCAAGTAAATAAGATAAGATGTTGCTGGAGCACAGCCAAGCAGAGCAGGGTTTTACCAGGGACTCGTAAGCTCTGTGCTTGAGCAGAAATGACCTCTTGCAACCCCCAAAACAGGAGACAGGCACAGGGGGAGAGAACAGTCAGCAGGATGCCAGGCAAAAGCAGTGCTGGCATGTGTTCCTTGCAGAGGTGTCTGCTTCAAGATCAAGCAGCAGCGTAATCACTGCTGATATCCCTTTGTCAAAACCAGTAATTCTTCAGCTGTGACTTGATAAATCTATATTTATTGGCTAGCATTTCAGTGGGTCTCACTTGGCAGAATTTCATTACACTGAGTCTGCTCTGCAGCTGTCGAAGCTCTTCAGAGTCAATAATTTACACCAGGAGAAGCTCCAGTGTTTGTATTTAAAACTTTACAGTGCTTTTTGTGCTTCTGGTCTTTTCTGTGGGAGGCAGCTCTGGGCGATACCCCCAGCTCTGGGCTGAGTTTCTGTAGTTATTATCTACAGAACTTTTTTCTTTTGTTTCATGATAATAAACAGAAATGATTTAGTGTAGACACATAGGTACAAATCCTGTTTGTCACTCTCATAATTTATTTTCATGCAATGGCATTTTTTATCATGCTGGAAGTTAATAATCCATTTTTCTGAGGGTCTTCTTTTTTTCACTATTTCTGACTATATAGGAAACTCCACATTTAGAAACACAAACTTTTCTCATTGTTTGGAGACCTTAGGGTGCTGGAAATGAAAATAGACATACCTGCATATGGTTCAACACAGAAGACAGCCAATGATTTTAAGGGACAGTGATCTTTTCTCCATAAAAACTTACATGAATTTCCTAAATCTCTTCTGGTGTTGAAGGATTAGAAACAAATCTGATCTGAAAATGAGACCAGAACACGTGACTATTTAGCTATGTAAGAGGCATATTTTCATCAGTCATCTGGAGTTTTAATTGCTCTTACAGGGGATGTTTATAATTTTTTTGATAAATGAAAGAACTAAATGACACTCTTATTCTTAGGATTCACATCTATATTTTCTTTGTCTGCTGGTAGAGTAAAATTTGCCACACAGACTGCAGGGGTGTGTTTGTCCACACAGAATCACCTTTTACTGGGCTTTATAAAATGATTAAAATCTTTCTGTGAACCTTGGTTGCCTCTTGGCTGCCTGACTGAGCAGGCTGTGGAAGGGAGGGCCAAGACCTGTTCCTGCCGTGTGGCTGGGGTGGAATTCAGCCCAACAAGTGGTGGGCACAGCCTGAGCATATCAGGAGAGTGATTAAATTCCTGCTGTGTGTAATAATTGCTGTATTGATAGAACAACGGGGTAAGTGAATTTGTGCTTAATCTGCTGTGCCAACCTGGAAAAAATGTGCTTTGGGAGTGAGGGCATTTTTGTGCTTATATTAATTTGATACCACTTTTGGTAAATGGGTCAGTGATCTGAGGTATTGTATTTTTGGCATTAAGAGAAGTGCTGGGCGATCCAAAATGTATTAGCTTTTCTTGCCATGAAAATCACTTCACTTTGTTTTCCTGGGCTTGGAGATGATGAAATATGTTTGTGGCCATTATTATTATTAATTTTAAATTTTTTATTTATTATTATTTTATTTGAGAGATGGGCAAAATTTTGTTCTGGCACAGGCAGGAAAAAAGTGAAGTAACATCCAAAGTGCTTTTGAAAATACACAAATAAACTGAATAATAATAATAACATGCTAATTAAATAATTTAACCTTGTTGGGGCTCTAATATATCCAGCAGAATCTGGCACGTGCTGACAGGAGTTTTCCAGCATCCTGTTCTGCTTCTGTGGAAAACTTTGGATGTTTCAAAGTGAAGCCTGAGGGAGGTGACTGAAGAATGCCGTTAGATTTTGGTGGGATGAGAGAAAGTTCATTTAATGTTTCACACACTCTTATGCAGACCAAGGGGTTCAGGTGTCTCAAAAATAATTTCCAGATCAGTATCAACAAATACCAGTTTTGCTGAAATATCTGAGTGCTGCCCTGAACTGAAACAGAGCTGGATGATTTTAAGCTGGATGCAATGAAAATTCCTTGCAGGCTGTTAGCATTAACATGTTTGGTCAAAACAAAAGAACTGAGATTAAATGATGTGGTTTCATCCCCATTTGGTACTTCCAACTTCTTTGGCATAAATGGGATTTCAGAATCAGAAATAACACCTAGAAGAGCACAGTGTGGGTGTGAAGGGCCAGAGCTAAAGGAAACCAAAGCCTGAGGAGTTCCAGGGGTGGGTGGAAGAGGGGAAGCACAGGCAGCAATCCCAGGAGCAGGAGCCACGGGGTGCTCCAGCCCAGCCCTTCTCCTTGTCTCCCCAGGAAAATGCCAGGTTTAGAGCAGGAGTGGCAGCTGGCACAGGAACCTCCTTGCTCTGCAGAGGCCACTTTGCCGGCCTGACCCTGCGCTTGCTGGGATGAAGATTCCTGCCTGGAGCGGAGCTGGGAGTGCACTAATTATGTGCTGATGGCAGGCTCTGTGTAATAGCAATTTTCACTCAATTACTCAGTGCACAGTGTCACTATTAGAACCCAATTAATTTTAAAAAACATTCCAATTTAAAGGAAGGCAATATGTTGCATTTCCACAAGTTATCTATAGGATGGCCAATTTAGCCAACTCTTTACTGCATTAGACAGTGATGCAAACAAATCAGCAAAAAATGGCATGAGGAGAAAAAAGTATCTGTCTTTCTGATGCTGAAAGCTCCCGAGGCTGTGCATTGCAGGCCTTTCTCAGGGTCTGTCTCAACACATGCAGGTCCACAGAGGATGTTGTAAGCCAAATATAGTTGGAGGGTAGTGGTCTGCTGTGCTTATTGTTTAAGGTATGAACAGAAAGTAAGTACCAGCTAAGGGCAGTAGATCATTAAATAAATATTCAGTGTTCAACTTCTGCTGTGATTTAGGACTGAATTTCACAGAATCAAAGAGTTGTAGAATGATCTGGGTGGGATGGGGCCTTGCAGACCTTGTTCCACCCCCTGCCATGGCAGGGACACCTTCCACTGTCCCAGGCTGCTCCAAGCCCCACTGTCCAACCTGGCCTTGGGCACTGCCAGGGATCCAGGGGCAGCCACAGCTGCTCTGGGCACCCAGTGCCAGGGCCTGCCCACCCTCACAGGGAAGAATTCCTTCCCAGCTTCCTTCACTCATAATGAACAGGGTTTTACCTATGGGCCTTTCCTGAAGAGAGAACACCACAGTCATGGTAAGTATTAGCAAGAGATTGCTAATTTGAGACTTCATTTGGTCTATGGGAAATGTAAGCTTCTGGTGTAACATTTAAATAAAATGCAATAAAATATATAATGTTAAAATTAAATGTTAATAAAATATATAGCTCAAAGCAGTGGACTAGAGTCTTCTAAATAGTAAAAGAAAAAAAAATATTTTGATCTGAGTGTGAGTCATGTGCTAAGACAGCTCCACTCTGTTTCCTGGCTCTTAATCCAGCTGGTGCCATGTACACCTGGGGAGTCCTGAGCTCCAACCCCCCCCCCCCCCCCCCCCCCCCCCCCCCCCCCGCCACGCCCCTCTNTTTGAAACAGCTGGGGAAGAAGGGGAAATAAGCCTTGGTTTGGGGCAGGAGCTGTTCCTTCAGCCTTTGGTGCCAGCAGAGGACTGGAGCCCTGGCAGCTGTGCTGTGTCTCTGCCTCTGACACGGGGCTTGGGGGGATCACAGCTGCTGCCACAAGAGGAGTGACTTCCCTCAGGAAGAAGCAAAGAGCACCTGACAGCCCTTGGCTATAAAAAAATTAATTGGGAAGTGAGCAAACTGCTAGCCTTGTGCCTGGCCTTGATGTAAGCAGCAATGACAACCTCTTTGCTCCCAGATTTTGCTGTCACTTGGTGGTGAGGTTTCCATCTGGACTGCAAGAGAGGTTTTAGATTTGAACTGACTGACTGGAAGAATTTAGTGAAACAACTCCATTTGCACTACTCCAAAATGCACAGGGCTGCTACCTGACAGACTATTTAAGAAATGCATGTAAATGTGGGTTATTTGTCATTGTTTGTTTGACTGTTTTCCACCAGCAGCATTTGCTTTCTGTTGTCATTTTTAAAGTTGTTTTCATGCTAAGGTTGCATGGGTTTTGTGTTGGGATATGATGGAGCTGTTCTCAGACTTCCCTTCAGGTTGGAAATACAAACCCACGGGATTTTATAGCTGCTATTCCACCCCCAGATGTTCCTTGAGAGGGTGTTCTGTAGCTCCCATCCCTGCATTTTGCATTCACTGGTGCTGTGATGATTTAGCCATTTGGCGAAAGAGATGGAAGCAAACACGGTTAAAGCCCAGCCGGGGCCCAGAGAGTCAGATCCTCGTTAACAGCATCTTCCAGCCACAATCAGTTAGCCTTGGAGAGCATGTTTTATCTTGCTCTCCGCCAACCTTGCTGCCCACAAGTGATTTGCACTCTTATTGAGCAAAACTGAGAGCAGAATGGATAATAACAAGTCTGAAAATGCTCTGAAAGCAAAAAACCACTGTGGGCCAGGGACAGCAAACCTGGAATTTAGAGCAGAAAATAAAGAACATTAAAAGGTCAGGGCTATTGGAGCTGCAACACTGCGATTATGCCACTGGATAATAAATCTTTATTGCAAGAGAAAAGGCAAGAAAATATTCCTGGGGCCCTTCTATGCGCTTCCTGTGGGGAAGGAGCATGTTTACCCTGATTAGCATTTCCTAATGGTGAAAGCACAGCTCATTTATTGCCGTGGGAAGCAGTGATCAGAGGGCAACACGTGCTCAGTGTGAGACCCTGCTGCGGCCACAGCCCAGCCTGGCTCTGCTGCCCCAGCCCTGGCCATGCTGGAGCAGATTTGCTGGTAGAAGCCCCCAGGGAGTGAGGATGGGCAGGGCTGCTGTGGGACAGGCACGGGGCCGGAGCATGGGATGGCGTGGGGAATTGGGACACTGCTCCTTCTTCTTAAACCCTCCTGGCCTGCACTCCTGTGCTTCTCAGGAGACAGATTTTGGGGTGTTTGAAAATTACTTAACTTTATAATTATCTTTCCAGCATCACAATAGCTTAATTCAGTGGTGAGTTCCCTAAATTACTGGTATAAGAGTGCTCTGACACGGGTTCCCCCTGTGGGGATGTGCAGCTCTGAGGTGGGTGTGGGAGCAAGCTGAAGGGAAACTGGAATTCTGGGCATGGCAGAGCCCACTCATCACAACACAGACTGGCCAGAGTTGTCCTCCAGGCTCGTTACCAATTTACAGTCCTCATCTAAAAGGAGCCACCTTGATCTTCTTTCCTCCCTGTTGCTCTCAGTGCAAATTTGGTGTTTGTTTAATTATATTTACTCATTTATATGTTTTAATAACATGCTAAGCATCTAATTTATATCTGAATTTATTAGATATAATAGCATTTCTATCGAAAATTTATTACAGCCACCATTGGATGTTTTTCTTTCCATAGGCTTATCATTTACCTCCAGTATATTACATTTCCATGAGAAACCTAATGATGGCACAACAAAAAATCCTTTACTTTGCTATCTAAAATTTATATTTTAAGAATTATATTTTCTCCTTTTAAATAATGAACTGTAGATGAGGGCATGTGTATCTTCCTCCTGTGATGTTTAACTGGCATGGTTATCAAGTCATTAAAGATTGTTGTAGAGCACGAATTGGAGCAAAACTTAGCAAGTAGGAGGTGGATTTGTGCTTGGAACAGTTATCGAGGGACAAAAACTACCCAGAGTGGAATGGCACTGTGAATGAGAGAAAGCTGAAGGGTTTCCTAAAGGATATATTTGGATTTCACTGAGGAACACTGACTCAGGGCAACTTAAACACAAGATGTAAACATCCTGTGCCTGAAGCATGTAGTCAGTGTTCCTTTGGAGAAATCCAAATATATCCTTTATTGGAGGATATTCAGAATTCCTGTGGTGAGATCCTGCGCTGCCTTGGGAGGTGCAGGGTGGAGTGTTGGTCTGGTTTCATCCTTGCTGGCAGTTTGGCAGCCCAGGCTCACCCAGTGCCCTGGACAGGAGCCCCCTTGTGCGTGGGGCTGTGTGCACAGGGGCTGGTCCTGGCCTGGCTGCCCCTGAGAGACTTCAGCTCTCATTAATGGAACCTGAGCTGCCTTGCTGCTGACATTATTGCTGAAAGTCGAGTTTAGCAGAGCTCAGGTAATGTGCATAGGAACTGTGCTTGACCTAAGATCATTTCAAAGAGGACAGAACACTGCTTTTGATTTTAGTGAAAGCCTCTTTAAAAACACTGCACCAGCCCTGTCCCCTTTAACCAATGCTGTTGAAACATCAGAGTTGATAGACACGTCTAGTTTTGTTCTGTGTCTGAATTTGAACTGAAGGATGACAGCTATAGACTTTAATATGACTTATCTCTCTCTTCAATCCCAAGCTTTAGGTATTCATGTTAATTAAAATGCATGGTAATGTCAAGCTGGTGAATAGTTACAATGTAAAATGCCAATTATCCTATTTTTGAATGCTTCTGAAATAATAAACGAATTCATCAAGCCATGAGTCTCCAACTAAACAGATGTCTGGGATGTAAATGGATGGAAGGACCAGTGCCATAAATCCTACAGACATTTGTCAGGCCTCTGACGTTTCTGCACCTTTGCTGTTAAGTCTGTTGAGGTTGAAGGCTTGTCCACAGCAAGAGGGGGTTTAGCTGTGCCTGTGCAGCTCTGGTGCAGAGCTGCAAGAGAGGCTGCCTTGGGGCCTCCAGCTACTTCTGGAGGATGGAGAGGCACCAAAACTGGCTGTCCCTTGTAAGCTCCAGCTTCCTCGATGGAGTGAGATATGTGAGGTTTGTGGGAGAGGTTTTGTTGTTTTTTTTTTCTTTAAACTACTGTTCCACCTAAAGTACTTGGTCGTGGTAATGTTTCTTTTTTCCCAGTCAGAACTGAAGAGGTTTAAGCTAAAACTGAGTATCTGCAGGAGTGAGTTCTGCAGAGAGGCTGTTCTCCCTGTTGGTCAGTCTCCACCAGCAGCAGGTAGGAAGCAGCCTTTGAGCAGATTGGGCTGCAATTACAGGCATTTGATCTCTGCTGAACTGGTGTAACCATATGAAACCTCTTCTATTATTCACTCTGTCTGCTTCAAATAATTCAGGACCAGTGGTCTCCAGACACTTTGTGATACAGCTTGCCTACAACATGAAATTTTCAGCAGCTGCATTTGAATCAGTTGACAGTTCAAAAGCCTGGTGTTGCTTTGTGTTTAAGGGATCCAGATTTGGATTTAGAACTGCCCTGTGCCTGGAAATGCACCAGCACATCCAGGCTGTGAGCAGAGAGTCCAGAGGCATTTTCTTGCTCAGCTGATGCACTCCACAGTTTCAGCAAAGAAGGGACGGATGCTCCAGAGCTCAGGCAAGCATACACATGATTATTTAAAGTGCTGTGCTACTAATACCAGAGTTTTGTGAGAGGTGGTGTCAGAAGTGGCTTTCAGCTAAGGAAATGGGTATTTCCATGCTGAGTTCTTTGTAGGAGGATTCAGTTTCCAAATTGATGAGTGCTTTCAAGTGTCTGAACTGTTGGTTTTGCTTTCCTCCAGAGACTTTCACACACATTTCTATCCATTCAGGACTTAGGAAATGTTAAAAATACAAGGTGTAACCAAAGACTGGCTCTTTATGAAAAGAGTCAAGCAGAGTTTTGGCTCATGTCTCTCTACAGAGCAAGCTGGAACCAAAAGGTGACCTCATTATAAGCTCTGTGCAAGGTTTAAGGAGCCTGGTCTGCTCTGGTGTTGGGAAGTACTGCAGGTGCCATAAAGAGAATATAGTGCCCCTCATGCTGAAGAACATGGGACAAGACAGAAGGAAGTAGCATTTTTTGTTCTCTTCTGACCCCACATCTGATACCTGCAGACCTGGGCTCAAACCATAATTCAGAATAACTTCAAGGCAGAGGTGTAGGTGTGCACCCACACAAAATAAATCTTTGGCTACAATTAATATCCACTAATTTAATAATACAATTAAGTCCCAGTAGCATATGCCTTGTTTTGTCCTTAGAACTGGAAGGGCATTGTGTGCACAGTGGGCACAGGTGCTGCTGTTCTTAGTTAAACATTCGGTTAATGAGGGATGTAACTGTGCTGTTCAGAAACTTGGACTGTCTTTCGAGGAGCAGTGATGCATTTACAGTTCTTTGTGAGGAGAATCTTTGTTCAGCACTGAAAATGTCCCTTCTGTCCAACACTGTGCTCTCAGCAGTGGTGGAATCACAACTGACTCATTAATTTGCTGCTGTAGTTAAGCTGTAGTTGTGAGGGTGATGGAGAGCTGAGAACCAGGGCAAGGAAGGTGACATCTGGAGACCCTGGGGAGAGAAAGTGGAAGTGCTTGCACTCTGAAAGAAGGATCCTGCCAAGAATGTAAAAAGTACATATGGGTGGCTCTCAACCAACCTGTAGAAATGTTCTTGATCTTTGAGTTTTCTTCTGCTTCGTTTCTGTGCTGTGTCTCCACTTGTCTGGTGTCTGAGAAGGAGCAACTGTCAGAAGTCAGGGAAGGCAAGAGAAGTTTTGTTGGGTCTGGGAAAGCTCTGCTTTGTGGTACAGGATCACTGGTGGTTGACTCCCTCTATGTCATATGTAAGAGTGAAATCTAGACCATGTAACCCATCTGTCCTTATCTACTTGCACACAAAAGTTAATCTCCTTCCATGGGAAGTCAAATTTTACCCATTCCTTAAAAAGACCCCACAAACCCAAAACCAGAGACAAACAACAGAAAAAACCTACAAGACAGACATAAAAGAAAAACCAGAGAAAGGTAAATTTGTGCATGGAGTTAGTGACACCAAGGTCATGGGTTCAAGCCTGTGTGGGCCATTTACTTCAGCTCTGGACTCAGTGATCCTTGTGGGTCCCTTCCCACTCAGAAAGGTCTATGACTGTGATCTGTGACTATGACTAATTTTAACTAATTGACCTTTACCAGGAGTAGAGCAGAGTGCCCCCAGCACTCTGTAGGACACAGAAGGAGTGCAAGGACTGTTCTGCATTAAAAATGGATGAACACAACTTATTTTACATATAAGGTCAAAATCTACTGTTCACTGAATAACTAGGATTTTACACACTGAATGCTTGGATAGCCAAGCATTTCTGTACTTTTTGTTTACTGGTAGAAATGTGTATCTTCTCAAGGGATCCATGGCCACACTTTTGCTGTGTTACAGGTTGTTACTGACCCCCAGACTGTGCCTCTGTAAGGCTAATCCTGCTCTCGTCCTTGGGCCAGCCCTTGGTGTCATGTTCTGTCACCATCTGACCTCCCCATGTTACCTATTTGCAAACTGAGTCCAGCTCTGCTCCAAGCACTGCAGGGCTCAGTGGATCTGACCTGTTTTCAAAGAGGTTCTCTTAACAAAGTCGTTCATCCAACCACCCCCAGTACCCGGCAATAAGCCACAAGCCAGTGGATTCCTGAGGCCACAGAGGGATGTACTTACACCAGTCATCCTCCTCCTACTCACTGAGATGGCTCTGTGCCTCAAGCAGTAGGTTGGAAGTTCAGGAACAGGGGTTTGTGTTTGGCAGGTGAGCAGTGCTGGCCCACATTGCTCTGGTGTCACATGATTTTACCAATTTGCCATTTTCTTCATCAGGAAAAGACCATTTCCTGCAGTAGGATCATCAATCAGGGATGCCTGACCATTGGCCAATGGTGATGTGGGGACTTGCCAGAAAATAATGAAAACGTGGGTGTTCAACTCCCAGTTTCTCAGCTGAAAGGAGCTGTAGTTCTGGGTTGGGGTGGCCAGAGGTGGGAATTGTCCTGGCATTCATGCGTGCTGGAAAAGCCCTGCTGGGATTGTCAGTGTCACCTCAGGTCTCAGTTCCAGGGTCAGAACCCTCCCACTCTCAGCCAGCTCAGGAGGTCTGAGCCCTCTGCCTCCTGTCCATGCAGAGGGTCCTGGCTGGGGGTGTTGGGCATCCCTGGGATCCCCTTGGAGAGGGTTTTTCTTTACATCTCTGAAGTTGTTCTGACCCAGACACCTGTGCTTGACCAGAAACCAGTGCAGAGCTGACAGACAGTTTAGCACAGCAAATAAAACACACACTAGACTGTGAAAACCAAAATGTGCCAGGGCCCCTGAGTTGGGTGAGGCCATTTATTTATGGACAAACTAATTGTATCCCTTCTCCTTTTACAGCAAGAGGACTTTACAATGGTTTTTTTTCAGCTCTAACTAGGAAAATGTTTTGAAGTTCAATATTATTTGTTGCCTGCATGTTAGTGACAAAATGAACAAATTCTAAAGTGATCAGTTGTGGCTATAAACTTGCTCATGGGGTTTGGGAGAGATTAAAATTAATTTGTGACTAAATGACAATGTTTTGGTGAATTCTTATCTTATTAAAGGCATGCAAAGGATTGAATTATCTTCATAAAGTGAAATGGAATAGATTTTTTAGATCTGACAGCTCTTAAGGCTATTCAAAACAAGGTGCAGGGCATTTCCCCTGCAGATTTTGGATTGGCTTGCAACACTTTGTGTTTATCATAGGATAGTTAGCACAAACCCCTTACTGTTGTTTGGCTTTTTTGGGTTTGGTTTTTTTTTTTTTTTAATTTGGTTGGTTAGATTGTTGAGGTGTTGCTTTTTTTGTTTTTCTGCTTTTATTTTAATCAAAGGAGTAAAGTGACCTTATTTCCCTTTCCAGTCTTTTACATTAAACAGCTTAACATTTCTCCTCAGTGCTTACTATCTCAGAAAAGGATTTAGTCTTTGGGAAAAAAAGGAATTTATTATCTTTGTGTGTTGTTGTGTACTGGCAGCTGATCCCACCCACATTCCTCAGAAAAACTCTGAGCAGTGAAACTTTGGCTCTTGAGTTTTGCTGCTCACTCATTTGAATGTTGCAGCCAAACACCAACTGAAGATTTCAAAGTATCCTGTTCAGTAGTTGCACTGAAATAAAATTAATATGCATGTTTATTTTAGTCCATGTTGCACTTTCAGTTTAAAGAAGGGGAGCTGTTCAGAACGTGAGGTAACAACAGCTTGCTCACACTCTTCCCCTTAGGTCACCCACACTGGTCTGTACTGGGAACAGACCATTTCATTTGGAGTCTGAATTTAACAGCAAAAACTATTTAGAAGAGCAGGGCTTGGGCCATGTTTTGCCAGCAGTTCACACTTCAGCTACCTCTTACTGCAGCCTAAACAAAGAAACTTTCCTTAAAATCTGGTTTACTGCGTTGTTATAATAAACCAGCTGATCTCTTGATGCATTAAAAAACAAAAATGTTGAATTTTAATAACATCGTTTATTTTTACATAAGAAATAGAGGTGAGAGAATAGGAAAATGTGTGTAAGACAGCTTTCCTTACCTATTTCATTTCTTGTTATCTCTAAAGTAGGGGATGCAAACCAAAAATTTCGTCAATCATTGTGGTGTTTCTGCCTCAGTAATTTCTCCTAATAAACCTTCCTCTGCACTTGCCATCTCTGAACAAGAAATTGCTTTGAGCTATTAATTATACATGCAATTTCTCTCTTTTTTTATCTCTCTCTTTGGCCTATTATCTCTGTGGAGCAGCAAATAGCAATTCAGATAGATGTGTATCATTACCATCTAAAATGTTGTAGGATTCAAGGTCTGTTAGAACCATCTTTTTTGTTAAGCTATGTAGAGGTTTTAGATTTTTCAGTGTTGTCCAGCAAGCTGGGAAGGCATTCCATTGGGAAGGGAGGTGCTGGCATTGTGATTTCATAAATTCTTAGACAACTGGACAAAGTGCTGGTCAGTCACCTTGGTCTGCAATATCCTCTGGGAAGCCTCACTGTGCTTTTTAAAATGTGCTTTAATATATCCAAAGCCAACTGTCACATCTGCCATTCACTTCTTACTGCAGGGTGGGAGTTATGGACCATCCCTTCCCCAATTTTCATGGGATTTCATCAAGCTGGACTTCAGCAGAGGTACAGGGGCACCTACAATTAGGAATGTCCTTCAGTCTCTTCAGCGTGAGAATGTCAAAGCTCTCAGATGTTTTGCTCCAAGCTGGTTGTGCCTGCAGACTCTGCCTTAAGCCATTGTGTTTTGTTGTGCCTGCTGTGGTGCAGACTTGTGTCTGTTTGCTCTTTGTGCACAGTGCTTCCAGGGGAAACCTTTGCTCCTCTCGTGTGTTCAGTGAGGGGTGTTTTGCCTCATTTTTAAATCTGAAAATTGAATTCCAGGTGTCAGCATGCCAGGGGAGGGAAGGCACAGCTGTGTTTGGGGGTTCTAAAGATGATGCCCCTAGGAAAAATCTCTGGTAGAAAGGTGAAAACAGGTGAGGCAGTACCTAGAGGGATCTCTTGTCTATTTTGGGACTGAAGTTTCCTCTCAGTGCTCCCTGTGATAGAATTTGCCTTGAATTCATTGTAGCTGTAGTTTCTCTATGGCTTGCGAGTCTCCAGGGAGGTACAAAGCTGTGTGATCAGCTTTGAATTGTTCAATTACAATGTCTGAGAGCACCGGGCACAGGCACACAAGAGTTGTCCTTGATGAGCAGGGTCCCCAGTTGTGATGGCTGCAGCTAATTCCCTTTTGGAATTCTGCTCACATTGTGAAGCAGCTGTAAAATTTCGGCCTTAATGTGTGCTACCTGGAGAATTTCTGAAAATATAGTACATGAGTATCAAAAAATGGTTTCAGGAATTATAAATTTCTTTTGCTGTGTCCTGACAAAAATGATAAAATTTGCAGATGCGTCAATGCTTTCCAAATTGAGATCTTCATCTGGCAATATTATAGAGATGATTTTAAAAAAAAGAAAAGATTTAGTAACAAATACATTTCCCTAGATTTATCTCCTATTTAATATTGTAGCAGCCAAGACTTTTATGTCAGAGGATCCTAAAGCTAAGTTATTGTTAGAATTAATCACAAAAGAAGTTGTCATGCCTACCAAGCACCCAGGACCAACCAATAGCTTTTCAACCTCAGGTTTAAATCTCATAAATTTCTCAGCTATTCATGCTTAATATCCTACACCCTGTGAGTGGTGCCAGCACTGCTCCAGCTGCATCTCACCAGGGAAACGTGTCCTGGGAGTGGGAGTGACCCTTGTGTGAGGCTGCATTTGCTCAGAAATGTGTTGCCTGAGCAGCAGGGCTCCTGCCAGCCCCGCCAAGGAGGAGCTCGACTAGGGATGAAGTGGGTTTGGTTTTCCTTTTGCCTTTTGGGATCCTGGTTTCTAAGAGGATCAGTTGTCCCTGCATGGAATCAGCACCAGGCAAGAGGCTGCAGCAGAAGTAGGGGGTAAGGGCAGCACTGACCCCCAGGTCAGGGGACCTTGGAGGTGACAGGGACAAACCTGAGGGTGCTGAGGGGTGCAGGGAGTGGAGATGGGAAAGGGAAAAGGCAGCAACTGGATTGAGATCCAAGGAAATCCACAGTGCTGAGAGGGGAGGCAGTGCACAGTTTGAAGGCTGTGAGAGGTGAGGAATCAGCAGTTGTTATGTGTATCTGCACATTTCCCCACTGTCTGTTGCAGTCGCTACAGGAAACATCTTGAGCAGGTTGATCACAATATCAGAGGTATAGATTCTTCCCGTCCACCAGAATCCCTTCATAGAGTTTTCAGCTTTATCTGCTTTGTCTGCAGTGTTTTATCTGCTGCATTGCTGTGGGTTTGCTGGTCCAAAACTCCCAGGGAAGAGGTGTTAGCACTGAGGTGTATTGGATTCCTCTTCCTGTGCTTTCTCCCATCCATGCAGAATTCTCCTTCTTAGCATCTGCTGATACTCTGATTAACTTTCCTCAACTCCTTTCAAATCTGGTCTTGAAAGGGCTTCTGACTGGATAGGCACAGCATTCCAATATCTCCCATTCCTGCTGCTTTAATGTCTGCTCTAAAAATAAAAATATTTGGAAATTTTTGTTATAGACTATAACGCATTGACACTATGTGCGGGGCTGACTCTCAGTGGGAGTTAGAGAAACTCAGCAGAAAGCCCTGGCTTTCTCAAGGCAAAGCAGCTTTCCTTTCCAAGGACGGCTCTGTGGAGAATTTTAGGGTCTCAAGAAATGGACTGATACAGGTTTTGTAAGCATCCCTCATTCTCAAAACAACAGCTGTTGTCTCGTCTTTGCTTACTTTTTCCCTTTGTATCCTTTTGTCTCAAAAGCTGCTCTCTCTGCCTCAACCAATGGTGCTGGAGAGGCGTTGTGCCATTTAGCCAATCACGTAATTGTTAACGAAAGACTCTATAAAAAAGACACCTTGTTACAATAAAGTTTAGCCTTCTGATCAAGACCGTGGAGTTCTTCATTTCATCCTCTGGGAAGGACGACAACTATGTGTTGTGTAAGACTTCCTGACAATGGAATTGGTGAAAATTAAATGCCACAGATCTTACCCCGCAAACCCAGAACCTCCTGAAATCTCTCTCAGAAAAATTCTGTCAATAATTATTATGTGTTTATGTTTCTTTAATATGTGCTCAGTCACAGGATTGCTCAGGGATCAACCTTAGCGGACATAATTTGGAACTCCACAGAGCTTTTAGATTGTGCATGGGGTGCTGAGCACCTCCTGCTTTTTGTAGTCTCTGTTCTGTCCAATTTTTCCCTTGCTTTATTTTTTGCATCTATTTTATCTTTATGGATTACAAGTTCAGATCAATTCTAATCAGTTTTTTAGTGAAAAAGCACCAGCAGAGTTCCCAGGAGAGCCCAAGTGGTGCAGTGAGGGTGTGAGCAGGGTCCTTCCTGCTCAGACGAGATTCCATGAGGAGTGGTGCCCCACCAATGAAGAGGACAGGTCTGAAAGAGGAAATGTGCTTCAGAGCATCCCAGGGGTTGTGCAGAGATGCTCTTTCTCCAGCTGCGTCAAAATGGCTCAGAGACACTGTGCAGGTTTGTCCCTTTGTTCTGGTCATTCCCTGCTGGAGCAGCAGATCCCACTGCTTAAAGCACTGATTTGTTGGCAAAGAAAATTACCTGCTGGGAAACTGCAACAGCTGCCTGAAAATTAAGAAAAGAAAAAGATAAATTTAAATAAAAGGAGCTCCTAATTTTGTTATGGAGATAAGAAGATCTTACTGCACCAGAATTTGCTAAATCCATCAAGCAGCAGAGTGAACCCACCATGAATTGTGATGTGAGAGCCACCAGGGCTGCTGCTAACCAGAGGACAGGGATTTGTGGACGTGCTTTCCAGCCTTCCCTGGCACTTTACAGTTCATCCTCCCTCCTGCAGGTTTTGTTAGCAGACCTGAGCAGTTGCTGTACTGATGTCTCTGTACTTGCAGCACCATTCTCATGCGAGTTTTGCTTTTCTCCTCAGGGCTTTGAGTGACAGGTGGAACAACTGAAAACAACATATTTCAAGACCCTTTTGCCCTCCTTCAGAGCTGTGTTAAAATACTTTGTTATTTATATTTAATCTGCCTTCTTGGGGTTTGAGTCAATGCAATGGCTTTTTGAAATCCAAAGGGTATGGGATCACACACTTGCACTTGAACAGAAATTGAAAATGTAATAATACTGTGAACTGCTGGATCTGACTGACCCTTCCTGTGCAGGGGCTCCTCACGTCCTGAGTTCCAGAGAGAACCTGGATCTGTGAGGCTGCGCTCAGTGCAACCTAAAAATCAGGCTTTAAAACTGGCACCAGTGATGTGTCCAAGCAGAACTGCCTTTCACCACTGTGCCCCATCTCACTTTCTGCTGCTTCACCACATTTTCATTGAGTTAATACAATATTGATAACAGAAAAAAAAGTTACACAGGTTTTCTAGCTTGGGATATGCCTTTTTCAGCTGGATTGCTCCTTTCTGTGTTTCTCCTATTTGCAGCAAATTATTTTCCACTTCCTCAAGTTTGAGAAGCTCATTTCAAACTGTTAGAAAACCCCATCTGACCTACAGAGATTAGGGCTCCTGAAGTACAACAAGAAGTTTTCTTGCTATTGAAAACAATTTTGAAAAGATTTTTTTGGGATTAACTCTGTGATTGGTTTGGGTTTGGTTTCTTTGGTGTGTTTGGTTTTTTTTTTTTTTTGTTGGTTTGGTGTTTGGTCTTCTTGCTGTTGTGATGGTGGTTTTTGTTTTTTGGGGTTCTTTGGTTTTTTTTTTGTTTGTTTTGTTTTTGTTTGGTTTGTTTTCATTTATTCTGTTTTAGGGTTTTTTTTTTAAAGTAGGTTTATTTCTAAGCTTTTTCTTAAGGTTCACTTAGCACAGACACATTACACTACCAAATATTTAAAATTTGTCAAGAGAATTTTCCAAGAAACTTCTGATACACAAAAAAAACCCCAACCTACTGAAATATTCATCATATGTTATCTGAAAAATCTTGTGAATAATGGGCAGATACTGTACCAGCAGGTAATCTTTAAAATAACTTAATCAAGTAGAAACTGGTAACATTGTGTGATGTTGCTTCTGGGAATAGTGGCAAGCAGCAGAAATGTTGATTACTTGGCCTTTTGCCTTTCTAGTGCTGAATTACTGAAATCACAGAGAAACTTTTGCATAAATGCACATAATTCTCATTTTTATTTTTAGATATTAATATTTTTTGAACTGGAGAGCTGGCAAGTCAAACTTTCCCCACATTTTCACTGACATTTCTGTCTGGTTGGGATCTGTGTGGGTCCTCTGTGTAGGAATATTTTGCTAATTGGCAACAGACTGAAAAATGTGTAAGCAAAATATCCATGATACATGAACGCACATAGGTAAGATGTTTCTTAAAATTAAAATGTGTGCTGCTGCAAAAGATGGCACAAATTTAAGCTGCATCTCAGAATCTTAATATTTGAGATTTTTCTTTTGATCTTGCAAGATTTATCAGAAGACTTGATTTAGTTATCCTCCTGCCTATTATGGGGAAGATGTTTATGGATAATAATCTGTAAAGTTTTTATTTGGTGGTAAAAATAAAATAATGAAATATATATTTCCTTGGATCCAAGCCTTTGATTTTGCACTTGAAATGTTAAAGGAGCTATGAAATTGCTAATTTGCATCCCCAGGAAATGTGGAACACCTGTTTTTTGGCAAAAGTCTTTACTGAAAAGGAGAAAATAGTTTCAAAAGATGTGTACTCCAGGGCCGATCACAGCTAGCAGGCCTGGGTCATCTTTACTTTAAAATGGAGTTAATTCCAATCTTGAACTCTGTATGAACAGGATTATGGGAAGTTTTAAACACAGATTGCCCTTTATGAGTGTATTTTTCAAGTTTAAAACTGGGACTTCTTATTCTGTCCCTCAGTCATTTGGGGACATGAGCTGTGGGTTTCTGAGCCCGTCACACCGTAGGTATAAACTGAGATGCAGAAACTCTGAATTGTACCTTTGTGAATACAAAATATTGCCACAAAAACCCTTGGCCCGTCTCCCAAAACTGCTCCAGAAGACAAATCCGAGTAGGAGTGTTTTGCTCCTGGCTGCTGACCCCACAAAGAGCCGTGAGGAGCCCTGTGGCCGTGGCGGGGAGCAGAGATCCGGCCCTCGGCAGAGCCGGGCGCCCTCTCCTGCCGTCTGTGCTCCTGAACGTAGGCTGAAGAAAGCTCTGCTAAGGAACAGAGTTTGTTTGTTTGCTCTCTCTTTTTCACAGCACAGCCATCTGCTGAGGCGGGTCAGGAGCGGGAAGAGCTGCACTTCCCAGCTCCGAGTCCGCAGGAGAGGGCTGGGCTGTGGGGCTGCCTCTTTGTGCTGAGCAGAGCACGTCTGTAGAGCTGCTCGGCCCCTCTGCCCTTGGGCCTGGCTGGGGGAGTGAGCAGCTGCCTGACCAGCAGAGAGGTTTAGCACTGAGAATTGAAATCCCACTGGGGGTACCAATGGAGTCCACACAAAACAAACAGAGAATACTTTCTGAAACGCTGAGGAAAAGTGTAACCAACTTCAGCCCCTCAAGCTGCAGTAAAGCACCAAAGTCTGGCCACAGAGAGGTTTTGATGGGCTTGCAGATATCCTAAAATAGCCCCTAAAACAGGCCACGACAATGCCTTCTGTGTCCTCAGCACTGTATAAATAACACAATTTCTCATCCATACCTAGGGAAAGCAGTGTTTTGCTTGTGCTGTGGCAGCACCGTGTCCCCCAGCACCTCATCATTCCTGCTGCCACGTGCAGGAGGCAAACCCCAGCAGGGAGAGGGGCAGCCTGGGATCCTGCACTGGAATTTGGTGGTGGGCTTTGTGTGTGCGGAGACAGCTGCTGTTTATTCCCATCGTGCATATTGCAGTGTTCTCAATTTGCCTCCCACACCAAGTTATGTTCCTGTATTCAGCTGAAAGGGCACATAAAAAGCAGTATGACACTTCCCTGTGCTCGCAGCCAGTGTAACAAAGACTCTACATTTTCCCGACCGGCAGCACAGCATCAAACACATTTTTAATTTAGGGTAGTAAGTATTGAGGCCAGAAGTATGTGGAAAATTTATTATCACTTCTTCCATGACTTCATCTGTAAGTTATTGCTGTGTTGAGCCTGGCTGGACATTTGTTTGTGAGTTTGCAGCTCTATTTGAGGGGAACAAAGAAGGAAATCACGTCTTGAAGTCCTCTAGTCATCTGTCTTGGTATTTTGCTCCACTGGTTGCTTGCCCTGACTCTTAAAATGTGTGCTTTAATGTAGACTGATTTTTGCTTGGATTCAGTGCCCTGTTTGCCTCCTCTCACCTCATTAGAAAGCTTCCTTATTGCACATCCACATTACTTTATTCCTGGGAAGGAGCCTCTCTCTGCTTTACTGTGCAGTGCAGCTCTGCAGAGATCTTCGTGAGAGTCCATGCAAAGTATTGACATGCCAGAGGGACGCTGCTCCTGATCTAATTAGTCTGCCTTGGGTCCCTCCCTCCTGTTTTTCTGTGTTTAATTAGCAGGGCTGCAGCTTGGAGCTGGCAGGACTCTGAGGAGCATTTAGGATCACCCTGAGTCGCTGCTTTAATGGGTTAAGCACACCAAAATTGTTGAGGGTAAATGTAAAGCTCTGTTTTTCCAGCACTCAAATATTGCCCCTCCATAAGGGGCATGTTCATTCTTGAGATTCAAAAATGAGCTCAAAGGAGTTTTAAACTTCCGAGGTTTTGTAAATCTTGAAAACCTGGAAAGCATAACAGAGAGAAGGAAACTGGAGCTGGGGAAGGCTCTGGAGCCCCAGGAGCAGCTGAGGGAGCTGGAAAGGGGCTCAGCCTGGAGAAAAGGAGGCTCAGGGGGGCCCTTGTGGCTCTGCACAACTCCTGACAGGAGGGGACAGTGGGGAGTGTCGGGCTCTGCTCCCAGTGACAGGAGGAGAGGGAACAGCCTCAGGCTGGGCCAGGGGAGGCTCAGGGTGGATATTGGGAACAATTTCCTCACAGAAAGGGCTCTCCAGCTGGCACAGCTGCCAGGGCAGGGATGGAGCCCCCATCCCTAAAGAGATTTAAAAACCATATGGATGTAGCACTTGGGACGTGGGTTAGTGGTGGCCTTGGCAGTGCTGGGTTAATGGTTGAACTTGATGGTCTTGGTTGGTGTTTTCCAACCCAAATGATTCTATGATTTGAAAGTGGAGGGAGGTCGGTAGACCCCAGTCTACTACACTTAGTATTCTGTAGGATTATTTCCAGAAAAATGCCGTGTTTCTCCATCCATATAATTGGTGAATTGGATGGGACAGAACAGATTAACAACAACTAGTCTTAATTTACAAGTTTACAACTGACCTGCGGTACTTTGGGCAGTAGATGAATATTTTTTGTATGTTTTATATATGTTAATATATTTTCCTGCATGGCTTTTTATGCTGGAAATGGATTAGAAAATAATTTTTTATCAAGTCCAACCCTGACAACTTTGTTGCACCAACTTCATTACTTTTTCCCATTTAGAGTCTTTGTGAAGTTTCCTTAACATGTGGTGTTTTCTCAGAGCACAGTTTTTATTTTCCAATGCTTTTATCATCTGAGATGCTTTTCTCTGAGGTCCCTCTGATCTGTCCATCTCCCAAGCCTACTGCTCCCAAGCCCAGGCTGAGATCTAATGGGACTCGGATAACCGTGCTTATTTTACATCCTCAGTGCTGTGACCTAAATAGCATCACTTTTTACATGCCAGGGTTTCACTGCTGGCTTGCACTCGGTGCATTATCCTGCCTGACACCCAGCTCTGTGTCTGTGATGCTCCTGTACAGAATCTATTCACGGGGAAAATCCTCCCAGCCTTGCTCAGTTTCGACTCCCAGCATCTCCCAGCAAAGTCAGTGGATCTTAGTGGGAGTTGCCAGATTAAGACTGAACAAAGACCTCAGGATTTGGTTCCCTGTCAGTGCATTTGTTTGTTCCTTTCAGCTGGAACTATTTGTCATTCATTTCTATTGAATCACAGGACAAATCAATTTAATTATTTTTGCCCCTCAGGGTCTTTGACATCTTGCATACTGTTTGGGTTGGGAGGGTGTGTAGCCTGGCAGTTTTCTCTCTAGTTTCTTATATTTAATAATAAACAATAATAATGTTGCTGTATTTGCATTCTAAATGCATGTTTGGATATGTTGAAGAGTCTACTTTGTAGCTCCTTAATCATAAAAATTTGCTGAAAACCTAGCTTTTTCAGGGAGGTGGGGAGGAAACCTTCCAAAGAAAATAAAACAAGTAACAAAACTCTGTATAACACAGATGTACTTTGGGGGGGGAGAGAAAAAAATAACCTCAAAAGTCCCAAATCAGTTTGTGTTCTTAAAGACTCTTCGTGTTTGCGTTCTTAAAGACTCTTCATGTTTGCTTGTTTAGAAATAAAGGTATGAAGGGAAAGAGGAAAGAGTTACTTTGTGCTTCTATTTTTGGGTACGATGACACATAAAATTATGTTATATAGAACCCATTTCCTCTCCATATTTACATGAAATCTGCGAATATTTGAAATAATTGTATCTCCTGGCATACACATGTGCATTGCTGAATCATGTTGTGAGCTGATACTTATATCAGTTGCAAAATACCGGCATTTTGCAAAATCAATGTCTTAAAGACTGAATTTGTCACTGATTCTTTTATCTTGAGGTGAAATCGGCAGCTCTATCTCTTTCCACTATATAGAATCACCTGTTCAAATAGAATCACAGGATGGTTTGGGTTGGGAAGGATTTTAAAGTCATCTTGTTCACACCCCTGGCATGGGCAGGGACACCTTCCACTAGCCCAGCTTGCCCAGTTTGATGATTTATGTGATGTGTATCCCACAGCCTTGAGTTTGGGATCCGCAGGCTGTGTTGGCATGCTTGGATATCCCGCCTAAAAACTGGTGCAGAGTTTGTGGCTGGAGAAAAGGGGGAATGACTAAGATGGTTTTGGAAGGGACTGATCCTCAGCTGTTGAGGCCAGAGAGAGCTGTGGAGTGGCATCCTTGAAATGCATCTTTGAAAAGTGACATTTTTATTTATTCAGCAAGTTCCTTGAGTGGAACACTGACTTGTTTGAAGAAGAGCTGTGAGAGTGTGGTGTGAGTATCTCCCATCACAGCCATTCCTGCAGTGCAATATCATGAATTTTATCAACTTTCCTGCTGTGAATGCACATGAATAGGAAAAAAAAATCCTGAAAGTTTGAAGCTTAATCTGCAGTGTTCTTTGTTACTGTCCTGTCCTTTACTGTCCCTTTTTGTCCATTCCTCCAATTCATAATTAAAAGGGAGGAAAAAATAGGAGGAGGAGAAAAAAGAAAAAAAATTAAATCTTTCCAAGACTTTTGGCTCTAATTAGATTTTCATTAAGGTTTTATAAAATCTATTACACAAATCCTCGTAAGAAATGAGAGCACAGTTCATGGAGATGATTAACAAATTGGCTTAATGAACTTATCTTGAACCTCTCAATCCACTGCGGAGTTCTCGCTGCCTTGCAGTGTTGGAAGGAAACACATCCAGAGTGTCAGTTCTCAGCAGTGGAAGGAGGGAAACGAGCCCAGATGGGCCCAGCCATGTTTGTCCTTTTTTGGGAGAGCACACCCAGCAGCCATGCTGAGCTGGCTGATCCAACAGCTGCAGCAGAGAGAGCCCCAGAGCCAGACCCAGAGCGTGGAGCTGTGGCAGCTGAAGGCAGATTTACCTCGAGCACTTGAGGGCTGTGCCGTTTTACCAGGAGTGCCTGAGCCCTTATCCCTGTTTGCATGGAGGAAACAGGGGAGAAACAGGGAAACAGGGAGAGAAGGGAGAGCAGCCCCTGGTCCTGCTTGTTTGCACTGCTGGAAGTCCCAGCACTCTAATCCCAGAGTGACCTGCTCAAGGGCTGCCAGCAGACACTCCAATCAAGACTAGATCTGCCAAAACAGAGGGTACTTCCAAAAACTGTGTCTGAGAAGGGAATTAAGAAATTGCTTTAACTTCCACACCTCTAGGATGGTGAGATGACAATTCCTAAAACTCCTCTATGGTTTATACAGTGATATATATATATATATATATAACCGCAAAACGTTGTATTAAAAAAATACATTTTTTGATGTTAAGCAGGTACAGGTGGGAAAGGTCTCCTAACCAGATTTTGTTTGAGATAGTGTGCTTGGTTTCTAACTGTTCTGGGATATTTAGGTTTGAATTTAAACATGTAAAGTCTAAAAGCACGGGTGAAAACAAACTTAGAATCAGGAATTTGGTCCTGGGTCATCATGAGAAACACCCGTCAAAATTATATTCTTTAAGGAACATTATTGAAATATAATGGTTCCAGACAGGATTACCAAATCCACTGGGACAAATGACTGCTGATGGAAGTTCTGGCTTCAGAGGCATGGCCCTACTCTCCCTTCTTTCTCACACTGTCTCTGCCTTCTGCCCTCTTTGGTAGTGCAAAGAGTGCTGTTGTACGAGTCAGGGAGGTGCCTGACTGGTTATGTTTCTTGATGAGTTATCTTCTGCTGGATCATTCCCATCCTGGATCTCTGAGTGTGCTGTTTGCCCCAGCACAGCCCCAGTGAGGGAGATGGGGATGTGTGGCTGAGGAGAGCCTGAGCCCTGGCACTGCCTGGTGCCTCTGCTCTTGAATGTTCCACCTCACTCAGCTATTTCAGCCTGAGAACTAAAATTATGCTCTTTTCCCTTACTGGGAGGGAGTAAGCACCACAGCCCCTCTTCCTGGCTCTGTTCCTAACTCAGCTGTATGGGATGTGCATGGTGCCCCTCTCCCTTCCATCTATGCAGGAGCACGAGCAGCAGCTCCTTTGCCATTCCCCAAGTGCTGCCTGTGAGTGGGAATTCAGCAGGGAAAAGCAGCACAGAGCGGGAGTCACAGCTTGTCCTCATTATTGCTGCCTCTTGCCGAGCCTAAAGCACCTCCTTTTCACTCGTTGGAGAGGGTATCAAATACTTGGAAGAAGCAGAAGTTGTGGAAACCCAAAGTTAGGAAATGGGGCAGCAGCTCGCTGGGTGTAGTGCCCTTTCAATCACCGGCCGTGGTGCATGAATCAATGTCTGACACTTGTCAACACAACAGTGTCCCGGCCCCTTCTGGGCATTGTGCTCCAGAGCTCTCATCTCAAAATTCATCTGGGACTTGGAGCTGGGATCTGCTCACTTCTGCCAACACTTATCTGCAGGATACAGCAGTGTTCAAATAATGTACAGCATCTCGTCTCTAATCAGCACTATAGGAGATAAGCTGGCATATAGGTATTCTGCCAACTCTAAGTACATTTTAGGAAAAGCCTTTTATCTTTGTAATATCGAGGTTAAAAAACTGCTTTGCAGGCTTACAAGTTATTTGAAAGTTAGGTCTTAAAGGTTAAGAATTAGAAAAATCTTAGCTCGCCCTTGTAACCTTGAGTCACTTTTTTGTGCACACACGCTATTTTACAATTATTTTAATTGCAGAATAGCAATCCTAGCTTCACATCTTGCAGTTCATAAAGGTTAAGGAATTGTACCTGAGGGCAACAGCTATGTCACATCGAGACTTTCTTAAATGTGTCTCTGCTGGAAGCAAATATGCCTTGCTGTTAAAAGGAGAATTTGTTAGTCAAATAAACTGGGACTGTCCTGGTGCCACCCATGTCTGGTCTCACAGTAACCTTAAATGTATACGAAGAAATGTCCCTTAAGTAAAGTAAAGTCCCTTTACTTTGTAATTTCATATTCAGGTTCTCTGCAGTTCGTTATTTATTTATGAAGGGGGAGGATGAGGTTGAATTACTGGAATAGGGGATGATGCAGAGCTGCAGTTGTGGATGGTTTTGGGGTTATTTTCCTGCTGCAGGAAGTGCCAGGACCCCACTGTGGGCACACAGACGGTTGAGCTTACAAAGCTTAAAGAGCCCTGCAGCTTTTTAAATTATGATGCAAAAGAAACCTTGTTCCCATCAGGAACTGAGCATCTTACTGCAGAGGACTAAACCAAAAGTTGGTAGAGTGTGTGATACTGGGTTCACGTACTTTGAATGAACTGTCCTGAGCACTGGAGAAGTTGGAAATTTGGAATACAGGCCCAACCTTGTGCATGCAAAGACTATGAGTAAAACTGGAGTAAAGAAATTATGGCCCCCTGTTCCCACTGCAATCAACCTCCAAATCCTGAATGAATTCAGGAGGATGAGGATTTGGCCAGTAACTCCTCTTCTGCAGACAGGACCAGGACTGGACTGATACATCTCAAATTATATATTTAGTGATGATATTTTTAGTTCTGATAGGAGGACATGAAAATTAGCATTTAGTATATGCAGCAATTTTTTGACATTCTATACCTTGACACCAAGGACTTTTACTTGTAAATAATTCCAAATATCAGGAAGCAGATGTTTCTTGGGGGAAAAAACCCCAAAACTGTGACAGCAGATGCAGTCAGGTGTGTAAATAAATACAAAATATAGGGCAGGCTTGGTTTTTTAAGGAGGTTTCTGCTTTTTTGATGAGGGAAAGATGACCTTTAAGATGGTGTATATTTGTGGTTTACCTAATCACAATTTTTAATTTTATTGTATATTTTGATCTCTAGTCACCAAATTGTTCCTTAGCAATAAAAAGCTCTTTGAAACTGTTCTCAGAGGAAATACATAGGAAATTCTATTGCCTGTTTGGTGATGTTTACTTGAAAGGACTTACTAATTAAAAGCAGAGCAAGTTGGGACAACTATTGTGTTAATTGACTATTAGGATTTTTAAGCTGGGTAGCTGAATGATCCATCTTAGATCTATTTTTACACAACTCCATCTAACTGTTCTTATACATGGTATTAAATGATTCATGTATTTTCTCTTTTTCTTTTTGTCTCCCACTTCTGTGAACTGCATTATTTTTGGGGATGTTTCCAGCTTATTTTATTAAATCTCTGTGTGTGTATTTGTTTCTCTCTTTCTTCATTCAGAGATAGTTATTAAATTCAAGTTAAATTCAAGTTACTGAGTACTAATAGATGAAGTAAGTCCCTGCAGTCCAAGGAAGTTTTGCTGGTGGAAATGCTGGATGTCAGTTTAATGTGGTTTATTGCACAGGCTCCACAGTAAAAGCTTTGATTTTCATTCTGCTCATGATTTGGCTTTCCCACGGCAGCAGCTGGGGCTGCACTGGCACTGGGAGGCACTGGAAACCATTCCAGCTGCCCCTGCAGCCCAGGCTCTGGGCAGCAGGGGAGGGCACAGAGCTGAAAATCACCAAGCTCGTGGTTCCCCTGTGCCTGCTGCTGCCCCAGCCACAGCGACATTGGAGCTGTGTTTGTTTGATTTTTTAAATCTGTTCTAGTCCACTTTTCAACCCAATGGCATAAGCTATTAACATCTGTTCAGTTCTATAAAGATAGCAAGAGTGTCTTTTTTTTTTTTTAAATAAAGATTGATTAATCTCTGGCTTTTTGGCTGTGGTGGCACAAGGTTCTTGTCAAGCAGTGAGCAAAGACATTTATTTTTTCTGTTCTCCCCTCCCACAATTCTATATTCTCACCTTATAAAACCCATTTTGATTAATATATCTGCAGTTTCCAGGGCTCTCTGTAGAGCCAGTACTGGGTCAGCACACTTTTTTGGCAGTTCTTGTTGGCACAACTTCTATGACTCACATGCTAAAAGAGAAGGAAAAAAAAAAAAAAAAACAAACCAAAAAAGGGAGAGAAAAAGAAGAATCATCTGACTTTGGGTTCATAAATGAAGATGTTAAAACTCTCCTCAGCTTCAGTGTTGCAACATCAGCCATCAGAGATTTTTATCCAAGACGTTTCCTCTGTTTAGATCCTTCCAATAGAGAATTGTCACCAATGTCTTTTGTGTGAAATTCCATTCTGGACTGTCCCATCCTCAACAGCAGAACCAAAAGCAGGATTTCTACTGCTCCCTTGGGGAATTAGCACCCCCAGTGCTCTGTGACAAGCACAAATCCCAGCCAGGGCTATGGATTTTTACATACAAATTTTAAAATGGCATTTTCTTTGGGGCCCTACTAACAAAGACTGCTATATTTTCCTAAAAGTGATTCAAATTACTGAATTTCAACCTCATAGAGTAAGAGTATATTTCTTAGTGATTTATGTACTGCACCTTCACAGTGAATGTACAGTTTTGAAGGTAAAATGAATAATTTGTAACTCTAAACTCTAAAGAGACAAGGTTTAGTGTTTAAAGCTTCTTCATGATTTTTTAAACCCTTTTCTTCAGAGAAGCTTTTTAAAATATAAGGGAAGGCTGAGAGGAGCACTTTAAACAACTTTTCTAATCATGTTTCTGATTTTGAAGCCTTACTTCAACAAGAATATGTTAGACAATGTCCAAGAGTGGGCTGAGGGATGAAAGTGTCTAAAGCTGTCGTGTGTTCAGTCGCTTACACCAGGGATTTCCCCTTGCCTGATTCTGGCATTCCCCACACCGATGATTTTCTTCATCCTTTTTGAAAGTTTCAAATTCATTTTCAACAAAAAATGGCACCTGAGCAGCTCATGTGCTTCAGGTGGTGGCAAAATGGCATCCAGTGTTAGAATGGTCTGGCTGTCCTGCAGCCAATGGAACCAGCACCCACGAAGTTCTCCATGTGCAAGTGGTGATCTGATTGCTTTTTTTTTAATCAAATTGCTTTTTTTTTTTTTTTCATTTCAAGTGGGGATGGGTTAAAATGTGAGACAGGCTCTGCTTGCAGATGTTTAGCCCCGTATCTGCTGAGGTGTTTGGGGTGTGTGTGTGCAGGGATGGAGAGGTTCCCACTGCTGCACCAGAGGCTGCAGTCCTGGCTGTGCAGAGCAGCTCTGTCCTGTAAACTTGGGGAAAGGGCTGTGTTTGTTTCAACACTGGTGTCAGTGACTCGGTGTCTCAGAGCAGGCTGGGCTGTCCTTCCCAGCCCTTCCCAGCCCATCCCAGCCCATCCCAGCCCTTCCCAGCCAGGACAGGCTGAGCCCCAGCTCAGCCCCGGGAGGGAAGCAGCACCACAGCAGGGTCCTGCCCAGCCCATACCTGCTGGCAGCTGCCCTGATGCAGTTTGTTACTCCATCATGTTTCACCTTCACTCCAGGGAACTTCATCACAGCTGGAAAGGATTCACTCTCCAGAGGTCTGAGGAGCAAACCTCTAAAATCTCTTGGGAGGCAAAAATGGATTGTGAAGTGAGAGGTGCCCCTGTGACTGTTCCCAGCTGGGGCATCCTAGTGCTCAGCTGAACATGCAAGTGCCAGGGCGAGCTCAGAGCTGCAGGGAGGCTTGGTTCAGAGCTGGCCCAGCAGAGCTGAGCTGGGCTGCCCTGCTGTGCGTGCAGAGCTGGCTGCACTCCTGGCATGGGGTGGGAGCTGGCCTGGCCCCTGGCCCTGGCCCAGGCTGGTCCTGCAGCCACATCCCCGTGCAGAGGGGCCAGGGCTGGGCTGGACCCATAGAAAGCTCTGTGCTCAGCCAGGTGTGTGGGGACCAGAGCCTGCCTCGTTTATTTATCCTACAAATCCTGTGTAGGGATGTGCCCCTGTTCACAGAGTGACCAGGTTGTTGTCTGATCAAAAAAGGCAAAAAGCCCAGAAGTTTCTCTCCCAAATTTGGGGCAGAGACACTTCACAGGACCTTTGGGACTTCACCTCAGACCTGAGGCTGATTGGACTGAGGCCAAGAAGTCCCACCTAAGCAATTCACTAGAAAAAGAAGAGAACAAAGGCACTGATTGCTTTTGTGGGGTGTTTTAGCAGGAGCCAGAACCTCTTGCCCCTGGCTCAGGTTTTCTCTGTATGAGTTTTGTTATTTTGCCTTTTATTAAACATTTTTCTGTTTCCAACACTGCCTCAGAAGCCATGCTGCTATTTTCATGCCGTTCAGGGTAGCTGGGCTATCTCGAGTGTGATGGGCCCCCTTAGAGCTCATAAGACCTGGCTCAAAGAGTAACCCCATCAATCCTGCCTCTGTTGGGGCTCAAGGCTTCTGGAGTTCCAGGACCTGCTGTCCTCTGTTCTCTTCCATTTCATATTTCCAGGTGGTCTTTAGGGTGAGGGAGGATACAGTCACAAAGGTGGATTTCTTTGTTTCTTTGTTGTTGTTTTTGGGTTTTTGTTGTGTGGTTTTTGTTTTTTTTTTTTAAGGTAACTGCCAAGACTGAGTTCCGAAATTCTGTGTGGCAGTTGTATTTCAATATAGCAATGGCAGAAATGTTTGTTCGAGGGACCCGAAAAGCTCCTGAGTTACCTTTGCCAGTGAAATGCTGTTCTTGTGTGGAATCATGCTCATCCTTAAACTTCAGTATTCTCTTCTGGGGAGCTGAAATAAATATAAGCTATTGTGTTTAAAAATAATGAAATTATTGTGTCAGGAGATTTTTGATATACAGTTTCTAATTACATTAATATCAAAATTACATCCTTCCCAGTTTTGGTCCCAACTGTCTCCTTGCAGAAACAATTTTAGAGTAAGATATTTCTGAGAAAAATAGGTTTGGCGCTGTAGATAAACATCTAGATTTTGAGATATGCATGCATTTATTGTGATGGTGGTGATTTTTCTGTTCTGTGTATGTTTTGTTCTATTTTGTTGTAAGGATTTCATTCTCTGGAAGGTTGGGAGGGAATGCTTCAAAGTCCAAGATACTGCCTTGCCATATCCCTTGACTCTGGAATAGCTCCTGATGTTCTCTCTGTCTCTCTTTACCTGTTTAATGTCAGCTGGGTTTGACTTCCAGCCTTGCTGGACCAGGAACTTCAGTTTGGAGCCAGAGAGCAGCAGCTCTAGTTCTAAAAGACCAGTTTTTGTTGGTTTTTTTTTTTTCCCTTGAAATTGCTTATTTGTATTCAGAAAGCTTCTGAGATAGAGATGCTGTGATATATTCATACTTGATTAAAACAAAACAAAACAAAACAAAACAAAACCAACAACAACAACAAAGCAAACCAGCTTTAAAAATCAAGCTAATTTTAAAAATCAAGCTAATTTAAAATCAAGTTAATTTTTGTGTAAGAAATTCAGTGGAGCTGTTCCCATGGAATTTGCTCACAATGTAGGGCTCAAATGGCATTTGGGCAGTCGGTACATCTGATTTCAAACTTCTGATATGCAGATTTTCCTTCATCACTCAGGGGGGATGAAGGTTCCTCCTCTCCAGTCTTACTTGGTCTTTATGTCCATGACAACAGAGGCAGTGGTTGCCTGCTAATTCAATGTGTTAGACTTTTTGCCACAAGAAATTTCAGTGTACTTAATCTGATAAATAACTAGATGTTGCTCATGATATTTCAAAAACTAAGAGGGAACAAATTGGAATTTGTGAACTTACATTTGCAAAGCCGAGAGTTTTCTCAAGGTGAATCAAGGCTCAGAGATTTCATTCCCATGAGCCAGCTGCCCATGGAGCTGATTCCTAATATGGTGCTAATGACTGTGGCAACTTAGCAACAAAAAAAGGTAAACCAAGTTTTAACACTTCCTTCAGTTGTCTCTTGCCCTAAACCAGAAAACTAATTATAACAATATTCCCCCAATTTTAATTGTGGCTGTGGATGACTGATGGCAAACATGTAATTAACTGATGCAGGAGTTGACATAAGACAGTTGACACCAATTTTTTATACATTATTATATGAAGACATGTAGTGAAGCAATTAGTCCTTCATTAGTTCAGAGTTATTTCAAAAGCTTTGAAATACTTCTGTGGTTAATTTTTAATCATCAAGGAAATGTATCTTCTAATGGTGTTAACTTCAGGGACTGAAATTAAATGCGCTCCCCTGAGACTCATTGCAGTGAGATAAACGTCCTGCACAGCTGCTGGGCCACAGAAGCTTTGGGAGGCTTTTGGGGCTCAGCAGGGCTGAGGGTCTCTATAGATTTTCCTTGTTTTTCCCAGCTCTTGGTCCTCACAGAGTGCCAGGGATGCTGTGCCCCTGCACACAGGGGAGGAGCTGCTGTCTGCACCTACCCTGATCTTGGCCCATGCTTTTGGCTCTTTAGTTGGTGGAGCCAAGAGCTGCAAGCCAGGTTTAGGTGTTACTGCTCCATTTCATGTGTGTTCCACTCCTCCTTTGCCTCTCACAGTTAAAACAGAATTGAAATATCACCTGGTGAGGACAGGCAGCTGCTGAGCCATGGGACGGGATTTAGTTCAGGTTTCCTTTGGGATTCCTTTTGTCTACAGTTTGTTTTCCTGTTCTCATCTGACATTGTGATAAACCTTTTATGAACTTTGACATCTTTCCATCTACTCAAAAACTTTTTTTTATTGTTTATTTAAGGAATTCCTGAAAATATTATCTTGGTCTTTCACTGGCAATTTGTCACCTTCTTTCCTCTTAGAAAATCTCCCCTTGGCTGGGCTGGAAGCAATAAACGGAATAGATGTGCATTGCAGTGTGCCATGTGGGGTATCCTTGTTCTGTGCAAAGCCTTTAAAAAAACTTCTTTATAATTTACATTTATGTTGTGAAATTATAGATAGGTTATATAAAAAGTGGGAAGTGAGCTGTCAGAGGCTGAATGGGTCTCTAGGCAACCTGGTCTAGTGGAAGTCTGTGCCAGGGTTGGAATGAGATGATCTCATGGCAAGGTTCTTCCAACCCAAACCACTCTGGTTCTAATGAAATAAAACCATGCAGGAAAAAGAACCTGTTGTGTAAAAGCTGGAAAACCACTCTCCAAATGCAGATGTCCTGTAAAATGTTTTGTTCATAAATTTTGCAGATTTCTGATTAAGCACTGGAAAGCTGTTCTGGAATAAAGGCCATTCTGTTGATGTAAGCGTGCCTGGAGTCTGGATGGGATGGCCTTTTTGTACATGTTGCAAAAATCTTTTTCAATGCACTACAAGCATTAAAGCTGTGTTAGGTTGTCAGCTAACAAAAATTAAAGCAGTCTGAATTCAGTAAGAAAAAAAATTATAACACCTGGGCCTTTGAAACAGACATGGTACTTTTTTTTAAAATTTTAGTAGTAATAATTACTTTGTTATTCAGCTTTCATTATTATTTACCTAGTGCTGCTGCAAGAGGAGTATTTAATTTCTCCCATGATGTTTCGAGGTGCTCCTTTTCCTACCAATCTTCCTAAAATGCATTTTTGGGTGTGCTGAAGCAAGCAGTGTCACATTAGCTTCTTTCCTCTCGTGGTAGTTAGTCACTGGTGTCCCTGAGCTGACTGTGCCACACAGATTTGGTAATGCAGCATTCTGGCGTTCAGAGGCAGCCTCTGAGAGGATGCTTGTGCTGGGGGTGTGCTTTCACCTTGCTTTGGAGGGCAGAAATAAAACTCAGTGGAGGTAGCTGTGCCCAACACGTGTGAACTGCACAAGTAATTCTTTTTCCTGATGCATTTGTACCTTTAGGACACACTTCCAGCTGCACTTGGTGGAAAGGGGTGAGGGAAAAAAGGGAATCACATTGGTCACAATTTAAGCTGCATAAAACTTCCTTCCCATATATGATTTTCTGCCCTGAAGAGGGGACACATTCTGAGGTACATGGGGAGGAAAAGAGGCTGAGGATGTTCATGGGGGATTGGAGACTTGAAGAGAATGTTATTAGGCTTTTTAGTTTTTAAATGCTTTCCACACACTTTAAGAAAGTTTTAAAACAAGGTTTAGGAGAAGTTCTACTGGTGTCAGATGGTTTGACAGCTTATTTGTTGCTGTATGGCAAATTGTAGTGAATAATAATGCAGAGAAGTAGAATTTGTGTGAAAATGATGGAAAACAGGCCTAAAGCAGCACTATACATAAAATAAACCACCAAAAAAAAAAAAAAAAAAACCCAACAAAAAAAAAAAACAACAAACAAAAAAAAAACCCCAAACAAAAAAAAAAGATGAAGAAGATGAAGACGAAAAAGAGGATGATGACGACGACAAAGAAGAAAAGAGGCTGGCCTCAGTTATCTGTGATTTTGAAGTCTCCAGGAGTTCAGTGTACTCAGCCCTTCTAAGGACCATATCCTGTTTCCATGTGAGAGAAACCTTTTCAATCTTCAGGCTCCTGGCAGTCTTTCAGGATCACAGAATCATCTAAATTAGAAAAAACCTTGAAGCCCATGGAGTCCCAGCTGTGCCTGATGCCCACCTTGTCCCCAGCCCAGAGCACTGAGTGCCACCTCCAGGGATGGGGACTCCAAACCTCCCTGGGCAGTTCATTCCAACATTGACTCACCCTTTTCAGGAAGAAATTCTCCCCAATGTCCAAGCCCCAGAGCAGTTGAGGTTTGAGTTGGGTGCGGCTGTGGCACCACGGGTCTGTGCTGCAGAATGAGCTGCTGGCTGTTGGAACACCGTGCTGCACACGCCCCCCACAGGCCTCTCCCTCTGCCTGAAGGTCAAATGAGAATTTTGGGGAGGAAAATAATATTTTATTTTATTTTATTTTTCTTTTAACTTTCTTCTCCTCCTCCTGTTGTCCCAGCCATCTGCATCCTCTAAAAAAGGTGAGAGAAAATGCAGCACACAGCGCTTAGGCCTAGGAAAGCAGCCTTTAGCAGGGATGGCATTCTCACTCTTTTTTTCCAGGGAAAAGTGGGTGGAATTATCTGTTAGCTCGCAAAGGAATCTTTTTTACTCTGCTGTGAAAAAACAAGTGGTGCCAGTCTGAGCCTGTAATGTGTCCCAGCAGCAAGAGATGCCCGAGTGGAACCAGCTGGGGCCAGGTTGGTTTGCTGCACACAAAGATCTCACACTCATTCTCACTCTTGAGCAGATCCACCGAGGTGAGAGAAATAATTCTGGGAAACTGATGAGCAGTGCCTGCATTTTTTAATTTATCAAACAGGTGGAGAAAAGGAAGAATGCTGGATGTTTTACCCTTGGGTGACACACAAGGTTGCTGATGACACAGGCATTATTTTCCCTGTATGCTGATAACTCAGGAGTTGAAAAAGTTGAGCGTTGTATTTCACAAGATATTTTAAGCATTACAGACTTGACGCTGTGGAAATGGAAAAATGTCAGTCACGCTGGTATTAGAGCAGGAAAAAAAGAATGATAAGTACTGAGTTTGTCACTTAATATTCCTTAACACCAAATACTGAAGGTTGTTCCATTTCCAGTGTTTCTTTTCTTCTGAGTATTTAAACGTATTCTTTAATTTCAGAAATAAACCAGTGGTGGCTGTCTCTGCTCTGCAACCCATCCCCCTGCCCTGGGTAATGCCAGATGACTGCACAGTGTTAAAGAGGAATGTTCAATACTATTCAATAGCATGAATTTCCTAATTTGATCCTTTATATTGAACTTCTCTGCTGTGTTTTGTGCTGAGAAGTGTCCATGAAGTTTTTGATGTGTAGCACTGACTGACATGAGCCCAGCTTGGCCTTGGTGAGGCAGAGCTGGACTAAGGTTAATGTTAATTTGAGCAGGACTCTTTGGTGGCTTCTTAAAACTCTCAGGGTGCTGGCATCCACAGACCTTATTGAAGCAGAAACCTCAGAAATGTTGACTGATCAATGGAATCTCAGCTTTGACTTTTTTTTGTCAACATTTTTTAATAGTTTGAAAAAAAATTCTTATTTTTGTATATTTTCACTTTGATTATATATAGCTGGTTATTTTAAATATATTTTTAAAAATTCTATTCTGTAAGAATAATTTTATTACTGGGCCCATAGTGGGCTGTATTAGTACTTGTCACAGAAATTTAATGAATAATCTTTTAAATGAAAAATAGAAATTCCTTTCTGTTGGAAGTAGATATTTTCCTTTTCTTTTTCAAATATAATTTGTGGCCAGACTTTTGTTTTTTGCTCTTTATATGGAGGGGTGCAGGGGAATTCTTCTCTTGTGGTGACAAGAACATTTGCTTTTGCTGCATTGAAGAATTAATTGGAGACTCAGTTAATGGTCATTTATTGGCAATGATCAATAGGCTCCTGCATAGCTGAATATGGAACCATTTTGTGGAACTCTAATGCACTCTGAGGGCACCCTGTGCTCCTTCTGGCCTGGGAATAAATTAAGTTTTTCCCTGTGATGGTTGAAACACAAGTTTACCAGAACATTAAAGTAGAATTATAGAATTCTTTTCCTTGATATTGAGAAACAGAAACTACTGAAATGTCTGGGGTTCTAAGCAAGAGGAATGGAAGTAGGCCACAGAAATTGAAAATAGATTAAAGATTAAATTGAGACTCCATGGAAATCATCCTCCCAACTTTGTGCCCTTTCAGAATGGATCTTTTCTTCCAGTGCTGTTGTTAAGGGTCACTAAATTTCTGTAGTTTTCTCTTTGGCTTTTCCTGAGAGGCTTCCAGGAAGTTTTCCCTTTGCTGTTTTCCCTTTCCCTTTGTTGCATGGCGGGGGGTTTGAAGGAGATGATCTCCAAGGTCCCTAAACCATTCCATGATCCTGTGCTAGGTATAAAATCAATAATGCAGCTGGCAGCCATTCTGTTTGCACCATATATACAGAATAGAAATCATTCAGTGAGTTTTTGCACCATCAAAATTCCAGTCCTTATTTTTTGAGGAGTGAACACTGAATAATTTGTAACATATCTCATGTCCTGCTGAAATGGAGTCCATGGGAAGGGCTTGCATAATTCCTTCCTCCTGGAGAAACTGCAGTCCTTTTTCACCTGGGTTTGTTGCTGGCTTTGCCACCTGGGTGCAGATCACTGGGACCTGGGAGCGCTCTCAGAATTCCCTTTTGAGTTGATGTTAGCAGGAAAAGCACGTGGAATTTGTTGGAAGTGACACAAGCACTGCCCAGCAGGCTTGGGGTGCAGCCTACACCAGGGGTTTGTCAGGAAAATTGCAAAGAGGCCCAAGGAGATTACTGAAAAATTGATTGCAAATTGGCAGGCAGGCACAGCAGCCACTGCTGCAGAGGAGCCTGTGATTTGTTTATGTTTACCTAATCATAATTTAATCTTTCTGCTGTTGACACTTAATGCTAAACCTGGTTCCTGAGATCATCAATTCCCAGTGTTTTGAAGAAGATTCCAAGAGATTAAGTGATAGCAGCAGTCAGAGGAAACATAACTGGGCTCTACCACACACCCCAGATTTTGGAACAGAGTTGTCACATGGAAGATGTTAATTAATAATTTAAATTAAAATGCTGCTTTGTCTTCAAAAAGAATCTCAAGAGTTATGAAAAAAATAAATATTGGTTCCTAAACCCATTTTCTAGTTTTCATTTACCTTTGTTAGTCTGGTTTAGAGGTTTCCATGAAGCTTGCTTGGCTGCTGGAATACAGACACAGCTCATGTTTGTGCTTCTATGCATCTGACTTTTCGTTTCCATAAAATGAAATATTTTCTTAATGAGATTTCTACCCTGCCAGCTGTAGTGTGTCCCAAGGAGAATGCCAAAAGAATGAGTCTGGAGAGACCAACTCTATTCTGGAAAAAGAACAGGAAACACAGACTATTGTAGATTCTGCTCTCTCTTAAAAGAAATAAATAAAGGTGAGGGAGGCAAGAAGGGATTTGTCTCTTGCTACTAAATTCAGGTTTTCCCTTCTGGTTTTCAAAAATCTAAGACTTTAATTTACTGCCCTAGTGATAATTTCAGCTCTGTGCTGAAACAAAGATGTTAAATTCTGACAGGAAGAATTATGTCTTTTTCCAAAGATATTTGAAGAACAGTGAAGGACCAAGAAAAGAAGAAATCTCAAATTAGCAAATCTTAGTAATACACATTCATCAGTATTAATTCCCTGGGAATCAGAATGAAGATTAATATCAGCTGTTACTTCTGGCTTCCCCAGCTTGCAGCTCACTTATATTCCCAAATACTGAGGGTTCTGAGCTTTTCCAGGTCCCTGTGGCTGTTAAGTGCAGAATGAGCAGCATGTGAGTAGTGACAGAACCACTATTTTAAATTGCTGCCCATATCCACTACATCAGAAGGTTTTTTCTTGTAAGTGTGTGAATGATGCTACACCAGTTGAGAGGACACCTGCTGCTTGCAGGATGTTTGGATACATCACAAGGATTGCTGTTCTGCACTGGTTTGTTTCCATGGACTGGTGCCTAACTTGGAAATTCAAGCTCAGTATTTGCAAACAGCAGTGGGAAGTTTTTCATCGTTTATGTCTCCAGTGGCAAAAATAACTTGGAAGGAATGGGTGATGGTTTGAATTTGGTTAATTGCTTTATTAAAGGAGGAGCTGCTTTCTGAAAGGCCTGCATAGGGGTGTTTGCTGAGTGTATAGATAATATACCTCCTGATAAAGTCCTGTTCATCTGTGCCTGAGGGGTGAACAGAACCCACTGATCCTGCTTTACTACCTTTGACCTGTGTTCCTCTCAAGATTTCAGTATTTGCTGTGTAATAGCATAAATAAGTGCATGTTCCCCTTTGGCCTGACTGAGCTGTCCCAGCTCCAGCTCCACGTTGGCAGCTCTGCTCTCCCCCATTCAGCAGTGGGAGTGTGTTTAGGAGCAGAACTGGAGCACAGTGTACAGCATGTCTTCATGTCAGTATTCACAGGGTTTGTTTGTTCTCAGGAAGGGCTGCTCGGAATGATGACTGGAATTATGTACAATTCTAGGGGTCTGGAAGAAGAAAGTCCCTCCCAGTTGGGAATCAATAAAACACGAGCTTATTTAGTTCAATTTAATTCATTTTAGTTCCATTCCCCTGAGGAAGGGAGAGTGGCCAGGGCTGGGTGGCACCCAGCAGAGTGCCAGCTGTGTCTGTGGGATGCTGAGAGGTGGGGAATGGAGTTGTTCCACTTGTGGAGAGCCAGGAATTGGCTCTTTTCCTCTGGAGCCAGCAGAAATCACTGTTCCAGCCCTGCATCTGATGTCTCTCTCTGTATCAGAGGCAGAAGGCGTGAGGCTGTCACCTCCGGTGTCCCACTCGTGGCACAGGCTGTGCAACTGCTGTACCCAAGGTGGCTGAAAGCTCCAGGTTGTGTTTTGATGCTGACATGGAAAAAAAAAAAAAGAGGCGAGCAGGGAGATAGAATTTAATTCTAAAGTAATAAAAGTTGTCAAAACCTGCTGCAGTGGAAGGATAAGATGTTCCTCTCTCTCTTACTCAGCATTCCCCCTGGCTCTGGCAGGAGTGTGTTTGTCCTGCTGCCACCAACAACTGGACTGGATTGGACTCTGGACTTGACTCTGTGTTTGCATGATTGCCAGGAGTTCTGGGCAATGCAGTGCCTGCTGTGCAGGTTTATTATGGATGGATCCAGACTGTCAGGCTATTCTGAGAGTGAGATAAATGCTGCATGCATTTATTCCTTGTTTGCACACCTCCCTGGAAAGTCCTGGACACAGATGTGGGAAATGAACTCTTCCTCAAGTTTGATCTGTTTGCATGAATAAGAGACATTTGTACTAAGAATCAAAAAATCAAGCTGCAGTTGGTGTGAATTTGGGTTAAATCATCCTGCTGATGACATCAGAGTTTTACATCATGCCCTTATACATGGAAAATATGGAATTTGCTTTTAGTAATACAGAAGTAATGTGGATTAGTCACTCTGGTAGCACGGGATCCAGAGCATATTTGGCTCAGTAAAAGTGCTGGGGAAGGAGAGCCATGCACTACAAAAAGGGACAGAGCAAAGGAGGGTGAGAAACAAGTGCCTAAATGTGGATTCTTGTCTTGGTTATAGCTCATTATCTTGGTTAATCTGTTGCCCCTAAATGTCTTAAGTACTGGAGTTACATGGAATTTGTGGAAACAAAAATTGTCCAGTACAAAGGACCTTGGAGGTTTGGGTGTGTTTGGTTTTGTCTTTTTTTTTCCTTTGGCTTAAAAATTAGCTGAATGCTAAACTGGGTAGAAAATGCATTTTTCCTACTGCATAATGATAAAACATCTGAAATAGAAAACTTGTGTAAATATGAGACATTTAGGTGTCCACTTAAATGTTTTTTGTTGTTTCAGTTTGGATGAGGTTTCTTAGTTGTTGCCATGGATTGGATTCTCTCATTTAATGGTGCAGTGTCTCACTGGTTTTTACACTGATTAAAAAAAATTACAGCTAGATTAGGCAGTCTTTAATCTTCAATAATTAAATTATGATTTGATTTCATAACAAAAGATGTGTAGATGTCTCCTAGAATAGATTGATAATGAATATTGGAATACTTAACACTAAGAACACATTGGGCTTTTTCCTTTGAAAGATAAGAAAAGAGTATAGGTTACTGTAAAAGGGAATTTAAATTAGTGTAGTCTGTTCACACTGAAGCAATTTCAAGAACAGTTTAATGACTAAAAGCATTAAACATACTTAATTCATATATTGAAGAATGGCAAATGAATATGATTTCATTTCTTGTATAGAGTTTAGTTGTGCTACGTGGACAAAAGGCAAGTTCCATTGAGATTAAAATAGATCTTGGTTGAAAAGGAATAACGTGTGAGAATCAAGCTGGGCTGTGCTTTGTGAAGCCACACGCCAGTGTGTACTGCTTTTCCCCATGTCAGGGTTGCATTTTCCTCCTTGGTGTTTCTCCTCTCCCCTTCATGTCCCAGGAAGAGTTTTCCTTGCAGATAAATACCCTGGGATCACTGCGTGCCACTGAGCTTTCGAAGCACGCAGTGAAAGTGGAGCCCTGTGCGAGCACACCTGCCCCAAGGCAGGAAATTGATTTCTTGTGGTGGTCCCTCTCTGTTGTGTGGAGAAGAGGAAGGACCCCAAGGCTAAGGCCAGGCTATTCCAACACTTGCAGCAATACATCTGAGAGTGGAATCCATGGGAGCAAAGGACAGGCTAATCCAGGCTGCTCTTGTGAGGAGTGACTGTTAGGGCTGAAGGAAGCCAGGGGAGAGTTTCTACACAAAACTTAAGACATGAGAGCTGGAGGGAGTAACAAGAAAGATTTCCCTCTGTGCAGCAGGACTGTGAGCAAAATAGAAGGTTATTTTTCCAGGCATATCTTCAAGCAGTTTGGGTCAAAATATTCATTGGTGTAAGGCCATTAGACTACCCTGGGTTAAACTTGTCCTCAGTGTGTCTGAGGCAGGGGAGGGATTCTAGCTTTGAAGAAAGCAAGCTAGAGATTTATTCTCTTTTAAGTATCTCCTCCTACACTGTTGTACCTTTTTCTCTGCCTTAAAACTTTTTGCCAGCAAGCCCCTGGTTTTGACAACCATCTGTCAGTCCTCTGAGATAAAAGAGCAGAATTGCTGAAGGCTTCACCGAGGAGCGCTGTGCAAAGCCTGAAAAGAATTGTCCACTTTTAAGCTGCCCTACATTTAATTATATGGTTGGAGCTTTTAAGTGAGCGCTGGGATTTGAGATGGGATGAAGCCTGCAATTTCTGTAATAGCTCTGAGGACGTGAGTGCTGTGACCTCCTGTTTATTCAGGATTGATGTTGTGTGCCTGGCACTGCCCAACTGCACAGGCTCACACAGCAGAATGCACAACGACACAAAAGGCACGAGTTGACAGCTTGAGATAAGCTTAAGCCCTTTCAAAATGTAGTAATTATAATATATGTGCTAATAAGAGTGCCTAGAGCTTTTATTTCATACTCTGGTTGTTGCTGCAGCACAGCTGAGTGAGGGCTGTTAAAATGCTGTGAGTTTTGGACATTGGTCAGCTGGTGCTGAAACATCCCCAAACACCCAAAATGCTTCAGGAGCTGAGTTAGTTACTGGAATTTCTCAGTCCAGGGAGGCCTGAAATGAAGAGTCTATTCCAGATTAATATCAGGATAAATGAGGCTCTTTGGCAACAGTGGAGTTTGCTGAAATGACATATTTTCTTGTAAAGACAGTGGCCACTACCTTCAGAGGCTGAACTAATTTAATACTTGAATGCACTGAAGGAAAAAGATTCTTGACACCACAGAGGCACTGCAGCTTGAGTTTTTTGCCATAGATCTAAATTGTTATGGAGATGGCTCGTGGTCCCTGCTGCATGTCCTGCTCGTGTTTAGAGCAAGGGGTGCTGGGAGGGGCCTTCTGCTGTCACCTGGAACAGGAGCAGCACCTCCAACTCTGACCAGGCAGCAGGACATGAGCAAGTCTAAAGCATTTTTACATGCTTAGAGACTTCCCTTTCCATGTTGACTACATGCATGGATCCGAGATTTAAAATTACCTGGCAGGTACAGAAAGCACTGAAAGCAAAATCTTTTGTCTATTAATAGCATATTTGTGCATTTAATTCTCTTTTCTCCTGCCTATCACCAAGCCACACAGGGTTGTCAGGCAAAAACAAATGCCTATTTTCACTAACAAAAATAGTTTTCCAAACCTTTGTGAATACTCTCAATATTGTTTGCCTCACTTAACTGGGGACTGAAAAATGCAATGTGAGAGAAAATATGACTGAAATTGGGAACAAGGTGTGGAACTTCAGCTTTTTCATTGCCTGATAACAAGTTCAATGCTTCATATCAGCTTCTTGCTGGCACAGGAACTGAATTTGTATTTAAGGACACAGCCAGTTTAAAACATGAAAATTGAAGTTATTTTTCAGTGGTCAATCTTTTTTCGAGCAAACTTGTGCACAGAGGAGTTCTCTCAGTTCTGTCAGTCCTAGTGGTTGAAAATAACTACTTAGAAAGAAATACTTTAATAATTAAATAGTCAACATTGTTTGGGATAGAAGTAGTGATTACAATAGCATCCTCTCTGTGCCTGGGCCTCTTGCCAATGAGACTCTCACAGGAAAATTGATGAGTAAGCAGCAAGTTTAATATTGCAGCTTTCATTGCTTTGCTGGGAGCAGCATCACTTCCACTAGAAAATATAGGAGAAATGCATTATCTTCTTGCAATTTATTTATAAAGGGAACAAGTTCAGAATTAGACTTCTTATTTTCTGTTTCTGATTTGCCATTATCAGGAGTGCATTCTCCACTTTTTGAGGCAAATGTGTAGCTGTATGAATAGTATTGAACTTTTTTTTCTGATTTGGACTCCATGGACTGCGAGAAGATTATTTTCCATTTCTGTCCTTCAAAATAAAAAGGAGGAAAAGCACTAACCCCCTGGATGCTGATGTGGTGAGCCTCATGGAAGCTTTTGTCCCTGTTTACAGAAGAGGAATGTTTGTTATGCTGCTGAATGCAGGGAACAAACTTCTTTGTTTCCTCACCCCCCTTTGTAAACGTTTCAACATGACCGGAATCATCTCTGTAAAACAAGATACTCTCCCAGTTTGTAGGAGTCTCTAAAGAGGGTACTGAATCCTCACTCAAGCTAAAGGGAATGCAGATAATCTTCAGCAACAGTACAATTCCTTTATTCCATCCCTGGGTGCTGGTTTGAGGCAGAATTCCTCCCCTTCACCCAGAGGTCATGCCCTGCCCAGGAGGCAGCAGCATTCCCAGTTGCAGGAAGCATGGATCCAGCTCCTTCAGCACCAGGATGGCTGCGCAGCACAGGAGCTGTGGGAAGGCTGGGCAGAAAATCCCTCCTCAGGTCCATTCCCACTACCACAGGCAGAATCTCACTGTGTGTATTTGGGCAGAGCACCCTGTCAGCAGCTAAAAAAGGCAAGGAAAAAAAAAAGTCCTGATAAAGCAAGATAGTGTTTTTGCAGAGGGACAGTGTTCTGTGGTGTTCCAGTCTCAGACCAGGAAAGGAAAACATCCCTCCAATGGTTAGATACAGCCTGCAAAACAAAGCAGCTTCTCCCTGCCTGGCATGCTGGTGAAATGTGTGGTATTTATCATGAACCTCATCCATTTTAGAGATACAAACACTGAAGCTTTGAATTTTCTTTGCTCCCTATAGAAAATAACAGTTCTAGAACAATGCAGGGTGTGCGAAGACAAAGCAGATAGGCTAATGTGGAAATTGGCCAAGCTATGACTCAGAACACGCTAGATTTTACCTCAGAAGGCCCAGGTGTTAGTTTCAAGCCCTAGGAATCATTTGTTTAACTTAGGGCAAGCCTGAGAGTTCCCCCGTAAGCCTTTAGTGTTATTATGTTAATTTGTCCAAGTTCTATTTCCTTGTGGTTGTAGTTCTAGAATGTTCCATCCCCAAGTGTCACTTGGGTTATTGTTACTTCCCTTGTGTTTCAGGTTTGGATCCTCTCCCTCAGACTGTGCACGGTTTCTCCTTGTTTGTTGTTTTTCACCCTTTATTAAAGTTCTTTTGGGGGCAGCTCCAATGTTCCTGCTCCTTTTTCTTTTTGCCACCCTCACCCTGAAGTCAGGGGGCCAGCGAGGTTTGTGGCAGCCACCATCACTGGGACAGGCTGGGGCTGCTGGAAGCACACACTGGAGTTTGTCATCTCATTCAAAGGGAAACACATGAATCTTCCACAGGAAGTATTGTGGGGTGCTCCACCAGATCCACTCATGTCCAAACGTCCATTGTCAGGCTGGAAATAACATCAGGAGAGCACTGAGAATGTTGCATTTTAGAGCTGCCTGTGGAGCATGAGGCAGAAGATGGAGCTGTACTGGAAGGCTTGGGAGGTAACCTTGCAGAATTCCAGAGCTGCAGGAGCTTAAAGAGGAGGGAGGAGGGCAAAAGCCACAAGGCAAGCAAAGGCAGCGTGTTTGCTGTAGGGAGGGCAGGCTGGAAACAAATGCAGAGTATTTTGCCACATGCAGGATTATGAAGAGCCATTGTGCCATTGCCATCTCCTACCAGAGTGCTCTTTAACCTTTAGATCTCCAGCTGGGATTAACCCACCTGTAGTACTGCTGGGAAACCACACACAATGTACCCAGGCCCTGTGCCCTGCACTACAGGTTGGGTGCTCCTGCCATAGCCTGCTGCAAATAAAATCCCTCCCTCCCTTCCCTCTGAGCTTCTCCTCCCTGCTCCGCTCAGCCCCGGGGCAGCCTGCTGTGCCCCACCGCAGGGTTCTCCTCCAGGAGGGGCTGTGCTCTGTGCTGGCCCTGCTCCCTCCTGTGTTCCTCACGGGCCGAGCCAAGCACCGACATCCAGAGATTTCCTGGCTCTTCCCAGCCAAGCTGAAGGCACCTGCAGGATCCAGGGCAGGATGGTGTGAAATCAGAGCACAGCCATGGACACAAGGCGCTGTGAGTCCATCACTTCATTCTTGTATGGGGTTCTCAAAAGCTGCAAGGATGGATTTGTATTTTTACTTCTATCTGGCCTTAATTTGACATTTAGGAGCTCTAATTTTGCAACAATCATTCCTTAAGCATCATCAGTGCTGCCTCCTTTTCCCTGCTACATGACCAGAGATAACAAATTGGATTGACTGAGCCATGCTGGATGTTGCTGAGGTTTTTTCTTGAAGGGCATCAGGAATAATTGGCCAGAAATGGGAATACATCCCTTTGCACCTTCATCTCTGGCTTGAATGAGCTCAAAACCTGGGGAAAAACGTTAATCTCTGACATGTGGTGGGGCAGGAAGGGGATTTGAGAGGGGTTAAGCAGTGGGGTGGCACAGGGTCCATTAAGCCTGGACAAGGGGGCCTGTAAGGGGTTTTTCCCTACAAAACTGGGCAGCTTTGTTTAATAGTACACTGTGCAAGTGTAGGGGACATCACTGATGAGGAAGAGAAGGAATAATTGCTGTTGTAATGCTAAAAGAACTTTATGAGGACTTTTATTAAATCCTTATGAATTCCAGTTATAGCAGCATCTTTCACAAGTTAAATTTTTAATTTCTGAGCTATCTCATTTTGTTTTTTTTAACACTGAGGAACACTCCATCTTAAATAAATGCACTGGTTCAGAAATAATAGCAGGGGAAGGACCAAAAAAGCAATACATTTTTTACTCAGACTTCTGCAAAAAAACGCCTGCAACATTTATTTGATGATAGAAGTAAATGAAGTCTTTATTTGCTATTTATTTGCCTTAAATAGCTGAACTTTCAATTATTGAGTACCTGTGATGACACAAAGCTACAAATATAACATAAACCAGGGGATGTGCAGTACTGATTTCTAACAAATACCCCTAGGAAAGCATCAATTAACTCAAATGAGGCCATTTTCACTGAAATGTAGATGTGGATAAATAATGCATGGAAACAAAGTCTGTTTGATAAAATTCTCCACAAGGTTATTCCTGGAGCTTCCATTTGTATTGTCTTTATCTGTACCACGCAGGCTGAGCCCCTGCCCGTCATGTCCTGCTGTAGATGCTCTGGTGGGGGGGACAGAAGTCCCTGTGTCACATCACTCAGCTCACAGGAATGGCTGAAAACCGCCCCAAATTCCAGCACCTGCTGCACTGTTCCTGCTGCTGTCATGGCTCTTTTGTGATGGCATAGAAGCAGTGGTATCCCCTCAAGGTCTCCCTGAAATGAGTTCAGTGGTATCACTTCATTGACTCTTGTAGGAAAACCTGTGTCAATAAAAATTAACAGTTCACTTATTAAGTTCTCTGGGTGCCACATATTAAGAATTCATTTAGATATATTCTGAGCATCCTATTCAAATAATGCCATGGTAATATTTGCCTGTTTAAGGGTTTGTGTGCATATCAGGGAGGGTGTGTGAGGGGTGTGCAGATCAGCAGCAGAAATATAATGGTGCAAAAATCAGATTTTGCTCCAAAAGTTTATTTTAGTAGGCTACTGCTACCTCTGTAGGGTTCAGCTGTATTTGAAATGAATTTATGGTGGTGGGGTTTGAATTTAATGGAATAATTAAAACCTTCCCAATGCTTTTTCCCTTGTAATGTGTGAGTTCGGGACATTTTAAAGTCTTTCTCCTTTTAAGTCGAAGTTGTTTTGCTCTGGCAGAGGAAAATGGCACTGTGAAGAGAACAGGCAGATTGTGAGAGTACAGCCAGTTCATCTCAGTCCTGGTGGTGTTCTTGGCCACATCCCTGCATCCTCGGGAGCAGTGCAGATATCCCATGGCAGAGAGGATGCTGCTGCCTGGGGAATCCTGTGCTCCACAAGTTTTTCCAGATGTACTTTTCCTCCTTCCCTCTTCTTCAGCTGGCACTTAGAATGACCACATTTTGTCGTTCACAGGGATTTTTGCACAGGGTTTTTCCAGCAGTACCAGGGCAGTTCTCTGCTTTGCTGGGGCGTGATAAATTGCTGCCTGTGGGTGTCAGAGTTGTGCTGTGTGATTTACCCTTTCTGCTTGGGCTGGCCATGGGTGGGAGCAGTTGAGGGCTTTGTCTCACTCACTGTGGGTGCCTGTGTCCCATGCAGAAGATGCTTCTTCATCCAGGAGAAATGTCAGAAATAAAGATGGTTTCAGTCACTGCCAACCTTGGTCCCACCCATAATCTCAGTTGTGCCTACAGCGTTTGCAGGAGGAATTGTTTTCCTGGCTTTGTGTGCTGCTCCTGCTCTCAGGGAATGTGAGAAGCAGGATAAGTAAGATTTTTCTGGTGGAAATCATCCACTGCAACAGAAATATTTGTGTACTTCAGACATTCTGGTACAGGTTTTTGTGGTTTAACAGATAAATCAACACCTTGTCTGTTCACATTTTGGATTTTTGTTTAATTTTAGGCAGTGAGTAGAAACAAATTCGCTTTGAAATTCTATTAAAACATTGGACTTTGTAGTTTGCTAAATATAAAGTTACATGATTAAAGATGTATTTTTATCTAATCTAACATTTTGGATTAACTGGTTACAAGTTTGCCTGTTATATAAATATTTTAGCTTCTTTCAGGGCAAAGTGCTTGTTTACTTAAATATCAATCAGTGTTAGAGGGAATTAATTCAATTCACATAATGGTTGCCCTGATTTTTACTTAGGAAATTTAAAAGCAGAATTTATATAAAATTATTTGATTGCAATCTTCAGAAAATGAGGTTCCCTTTGAACCCATTCTCAGTTCTTAAATATCTGTTCCATGATAATATGGTCAGCAATTTTTTCTAGTGGGAGCTTTATTCACCTTGGCTGTATCTGTGTTTAGTTAATGATAGATTTAAAATTTAAATAAAACCACCAGCAACTGAATTTCTGTGTGCAAAGGGACACCTCTACCAAGACTTTTGAAATTGTGACATTGCATTATTTATTTTTTCCTTAGAAATCGGTATTGAGAAAGAGTTGCCAGGTATATCCTGATTTAATTCTAAATTTTTCACCTTTAGAATGAAAATTTTGCTCACTCCTTTTGAAGGTTGCTAAAATTTTAATGTTTTTTAGCATAAAACCCATTTGATTTTGCTGAATTCTCATGGCAAATACCACGTTTTAGGTTTACAAAAGCTCTTTGAGCTTGGTAACAAATCAAATACCAGAACTGCTCTTCTGCTCTTGCATGGGATGTTTACCTGTTGGCTGCTCTTTGGAGCTGTGCTGGAGGAACAGCTGCCTGTTCATCCAACAGGACAGGATCCAAAGAGGAGAAAAACAGCCAGATTAAATATCTTACTTATGAATTCTGCTTTAATAAATGTGCTTTCTATGAATGATTCATGGATTTTATGATTACATTCAATTATTTTTCAACAGCTCATGCTTCATTTCATCAAGAATTTCAATCAATGCCAACTGATTAATTATCGTTCTCCGAGTAGCCTTTTGTCTAATAAACAGTTCTAATGATCATGTTCCATTTTGGCATGCATACATGTCAGGCATGTACTAATAAAGCACTCCTGGAACTGGATGCTGGAGGTGGCCACGCTGTAGGTCTGGTTCTGGGGAGACAAAACCCCAATCTCCTCCCTTTGGCTTGCCCTTTCCATCAAGATAAAGGCTGTAGTTGAGCAGCAAAGGCCAAATTTCTTCATTCAAGAATTCCTTTGTGCCACGGTGAAATGTTGTTAATTCCACTGTCTTGACCTTTAATTTTTCATCTCCTTTTGCACAATACATTCAGGAAACTTTTTGGAGTGGCTTTCCCCACCCTGTTCTGGGTGTTCTGTGTGTTCATTTCCATCCCCACTCTGCTAAACCCCAGATCCTCAGAAGCCAAAGGGAGCCTCTGGCAGAGCCTCATTTGTGTGTGGCAGATGAAGCTGATGCTGGTGCCCTTTTTGGGTTTAATTCTGAAACATCCACACCCAGAACCTTTCCAGAGCAGGGCTGGATATTGCAGAGCCAGCTCATGGCTCCAGGCATGCTGCTCTTGCATACCTTGGAACAGATGGTTCATTTGAGCACTGGCAGAGTACCTCAGCTAATTGCTTGAGACCTCCCAATTTTCCACCTTCTTTGGGTAAGGAGTGGGCAGCCCTGCCTGCACAGAGATGTGAACATATGAATGGTAAATAAAAACAGAATGGGAAATGTGAAACCGCCCTTAATTGTGTGAGTGAGTTTCTTGAATTCTCACAAAATGAATTAAGGAGAAACAATAAGGCTTGTCTGGATTGGCAGCTGTGTGTTCCACCAAAGGCTTCCTGCCCTCTCACAGCTTCCTCCTCTCTTGTGGGAGGGTAGGATACAGATGGAGCGATGATTCCCCAGAAAGGCCTCCCAGACTCTGGTCTGTTGTCTTTCAGCATTGGATTTTCTGTGTGGCTGTGTTTAAAGGCCCCTGACAGATTTCTGGTTTGCTAATTTAATGGATTTTTGGATATTTTTTTTAACATTCCTAAAAGCCAGGGCACAATGTGCCACTTAACTTCTGTGAGAGGAAGTGAGATATTTGTGTTAATTCTGGACATACATTCACTCGTACACATGTAGTTGTTTTGAAAAACACTGAAACTTCCCCACCTTCCCTTGGTCTTGCTGCCCTTCCCTGCACCTTTCTGTGTGTCCAGGGAATCCAGAGTCTTTTGGGGATGGGGGAACAAAACCATAAACAGCCTGTGGCATGTGACTGCATATGGATATTCAGTAGGTTTTTTCCTTATAATTTCTAAGACTTGAATTTCTCTTTATGTCCTTCTGGAATGTTGAATGGATCTGTTTGAAATCCAAAGGCTTTTTAGCACATGCAGGGGGGACTGGGAGGGCTTTCTGCAATTCTATGCCTACTACCCTTGGTGACTTCTCAGGAACTTCTCAGGAGCTTTGCTCCCCATCCAGTCCTTTTTCCTGATCCCTGGGAGTGTTCTGACTGGCACAGACTGCTGTAGTGCTCTTCCTCCCACTGGAAAAGGCTAAACCCTTATTGCTGTCCTGGGAGCTCTTCCTTGTCCCATGGCAGCTCAGTATGAGGGACTTTGGGGATGCATGGCTGAATGTTTTGGGAATTGTCAATGTAATCTGCTCCATCTCCATTTCAGCCTTTCAGGGTGCGCTTGTGGTGTGATCACAGCCTGTCCCTTTGTCCCCAGCTGTGCTGTCCCTGCAGAGGGATTGCACTGGTGAGGATGCTGTGACAGTGCCATTTATTTAAAACTGAATCACCACATGGACACCTCTCAACACAAAGTTAACTTTTCCCTTTTTTATCCTAAGGCAAGCTTACAACAGGGGGAAATGCCATTGCCCAGGGAGTTTGTTTGCTGAGTTTACTTTTTATTTTGATTATGGAAAATATTATTTTTGACCATGTAAGCCATCAGGCCAGAGTATGCTGGTGTGCTGTGGCTGCTACAAAGAGAAGTCTGGTTAGTGCTGCACCTGACCAACTTTGAGTTTCCAGTTAATGAATTATAATAAAGTTAAAATGAGCTTTTTCATAGATCTGGCATGAACTTTATTCTTCTGGTGTTTTTGTTGTACTGTTTTATTGCCGTGGTGCTATGGATGTCTAAGGCTGTGCCATAAAAGCAGGAACTTGGGAAGATGAGTGAGAAACCATGTCTGGTGTGTCCTGTGCCTTTTAAATTCTACATGTGTACTCCAAATTTACAGTGCAAGGGAGATGGAGAGAGAAACCAGGTCCAAAAGAGTAAAATTTGGAAATTACAAATGTATTATTTACTGTGAAATTCTGTGTGGAAAAAAGTATTTATTTTTTTCTTAGGCATAGTTGGTAAGCGTGGGTGTTCCTAGCCCACTGGCATTAGCAAACAGATGTATTTCCACAGTAAATGTAATATTTCAGCCCTCACAGCATTGGAGAGAGCCTTTGAAAGGCATTTTTCATGCAGCAGGGTCATTGAATGTTTAAATTCTGTGCAGAGATGGAAGTCCAGTCTATTGCCTAAAAGGAAGAGAGAGGGATAATATTATATGAGGCTTCCATGGATTTTTTGTGGCTCTCTCTCTCTGACTATGGAGCATAAACAAGTTTAAAATACCTGTTCCTGTGTCCTGCTCCCCTCTCCTGGGGAAGCAGGGCTGTTTCAGGGAGCCCATCAGCGCCACAGCACTGAACGGAGCCCGGGCTTGGGAAAGCATCAGGTGCCTCTTGCAGGGTGGAATATCCAGGACAGGAATTCCTCATACCAGCAGTCTGTCTCCACCGAGCACGGAATAGGAAGAACAAATCTTTGTTTAGAATCTAACAGGGGAAGGAGGAATAAGAGCCAGATAATATCTGTAAGTATTTTCAAGGGGCGTTTAGAAGGGCTACTGCTGTGAGGTAGGGCTAGCCAAGATAAACATTTCATTTCAGGGCAAATCACTTCTCACAATGGATACAAATATTAGGGACTCTGAAATGGGTGGTAATGTTGGCTCTCAGCTGAATTTCTGCTGTACTCTGTATTTCTTATCACCTGTATACATTAATAAAAATACACTCGGATTGAGAACTATGAAGCATTTAAGTGTGATAAATGCTCTGTCTTGTGTCTAATAAGGATGATATCTAGCAGATAATATCACAATATTAAAATATATACCAGTATTGTAAAGCATGCAGTTGCAGTCTTACAGGGCCCAATAAAAGTATATCTTAATAGCAGCAGGAACATGACCAGAAATTCCAAAGAAATGCCTGATGAGAAACATAATTCTTCAGCTTTTCTGTTTGAGTGGCTCAGTCTGAAGGCCAAAATAGTCCAGTGTCAGATGGAAAAGGTGTGATCTGCATCTTCTTTTAAGGTTTCTTTGAACCTGGGTGAGTGGTTTTGGCATCCAAATCCCTTTTTTTGATGGAAAACTGAGGATGTTCCTCAGTACATCTCATTCAGGATAGAGAATTGAAGAGCCTGGAAAAGTAATAAAAGAGCTGGGAGAAGGATTGAAATAAAGACATGGCACTTCAGTATGAAACCTGAAGTTGTTACACACTCCCATAATAGCTCCAAAGCTATTGACAGGCAGCTAATGTGGCTCTAACAAGCTGACACAGAGCCCCTGCCGAGGAATGCCCTTTCCTGGGCCCACATGTGATTCTCCTGACCAATATCCATCTCCATCTGCTTGGGAATGAGCCTCAGCTTGAACCATTCTGGAAAACTTTACCTGAATGGACACTTCTATATGCAGACATATATTCAGGATCAAGAGAAAGAAATTCAATTTTTTAAAACGTGCTTGTGGGGCTTTTCTAGGAGCATGTTCCCTGTTCTTTTCAGCAGAGGTTTGGAACTTGCCAGGGTTTAGCTTTGGCAACTCTTAGTGCTGCCCACTAAACCTTGATCTTCACTCAGAACATGGGAAAGAATTCCTCAAGAGCAGAATGGCCACTGCAAAGGCAGTTTGTTGGGGAAAAAAGGGAAGAATCTGCTGAATCTCAGGTCTCCAGATTTGTGTGTGTGTGTGTGTGTTTGTGTGTGTGTGTGTTAGAAGTTTTAGGGGTTCAAATCTGCCTTGAGTCATTTTGGGTGTTAATATTACTGAAAGTTCTTGGTTTTCATGTGATTCCTGGTTTTCATGTAGTTTTACTCACAGGGAGGTGCACATTGTCCTTTTACTTGAGGTGTCTTGGATAGTCTGGTGCTCATTTTTTACTTTAATCTCTGTATTAGCATCTTTCTGACTCAGAGTATTCTCATAAAGATAAATTATTTGGAAAACCACAAAGTCCTACAGCGATGAGGTTAATTTACAAAGCAAATTCAGTATAGAGAAATAAATAAAACTGAGCAGGTAATAAGGAGAAATATAGAATAATTGCTTCTCAAAAGATAGTTATCATACTAGGAATCAAATTAGAAATGTTGAAGTAAAAATAATACATACTGAAGCAAGTAATTAAGATTTTCAACATACATGGAAGAGAATAGAGAATAAGTTTTACTGTCAGTGGCTGAAAATAATTCTTCTTGAAAATTCTAAATATGAACCCTATGCTGAAAGGACTCTGCAATCCTAACTGATATTTAGGGGAGAGTATTTACATATATACATAAATTTTATTTTCTAATAGAGTTGTGCAGGGGACAATTTGTCCTTCCACTTCATATTCTGTGTCAGTGGCTGAAATAAATTTCAAGAGACTTGTTTTTCATAAGTTTTATGGATTATAGAAATAAGGAAGGTCCCAATATACCAATTTTTACTTGCTTCTTTGCATTCTAAAGAATAGCTTTGTACTGAAAGCTCCATACTTTCTTATGGAGAAAATAATACTGCAGGAATACAAAATAGAAAATTCCAGCATATTTAAAGTGTGCCTGAAGCTTCCAAACCCAACTGTGTATAAGGATTATACATTTACGAAGAAAGTTTAAATTTTCCCAACCATGCTGCTTACATTTTTGTAACGTACTCTAGCCATGTGGCCCTTGCAGTGTCACAGGTCACATTTTTACTGCTAACAGTCTTGGTATTTTGATTAAATAAAACAATTCCAGTGGTTGTGCCTGAGTTTTGCATGTTATGGACCCAGATTTAAGCTATATGTTATTCCTACGAAAGCCACGCTGCTGCTTGAATAGTTATTCAATTTAAGCTCCCTTAACTGGATGTTCCTTGTTGCTTTTCAGCTGCTGACTTTCCACTCCAGCAGACATTTCCTCCTTTTTAAATGTCATATCTCTTCATGTGCACCATGGTTTTACTGTCTCTGGTAGCTTTGATCTGCAGATGAGCCTCAACAGGTACCATGAGTGACACAAAACTTCACCTGGTACATTGTGAAATGTTACTGCTATTGGCAAATGACCCACGAGTGTATTGTAGCATAAACTAACATTGTCTGACTGACTGGTAATGAGCTGATTAGTAATGCAAAATAATTGCAAACAGAACTGATATTGCACTCCTGTGAAAAACAGCAAAATCAATATGGTTCCACCTCTCGGGCTGTAGTAATTTTTCTCCTTTTTTGCTTATGTATTAAAATTGTGGAATTGACTCTCCCTTACCTGTTCCTTCTCAGCAGAAATGCATTAAATCTGCGAGGTGAAATAGGCTTAGGTGAACAATGATACTTAGTGGTTTTACAGTCTAGCTTGTGCATGGTATTACATCGTTCTTTTGTAGGGAATTAAATTCTTCAAGTCACTTCAAGTATGGTCCACATGTAAAAATTATTATTGGAATGTGGCAGTTACATTCTTTGGGAGAAGCAAAGCAGAATGGCATCCTCCTAATTAAACTTCTGCCTTCTGGAGGAAGAAGAAAAAAGGGGAAAACAAAAGACTGAGGTTCTTACTTAAGTGGCATTTGCAAGACAGAATCAATTGAAAATTAACTTTAAGCTCCCATCTCAGACAGATTTTAATGCATGTCTGAGTGCCTTTAAACCCATTGACCAGCTTAAAAATGAGCCCAGAATTTTCCCTGAGACACCCAGGTCTTGCTGGGATCACCTCCTTGGGCAGCTCACAGTGGCAGTGACAGGCTGAGGGCTTGAGCCAGCTTGCAAATATCAGAATAACCATCCCGTCAGCTGGGCTGTGGTACCCTGAAAAGGGGAATTTTGGTAAAATTACTGTTTAAACTTGCAGAACAGGACTGGCCAATCCCATCTGGCAGAGTGGTACTGGGGGAGAGGAATGGGATTCTCTCAGATCTGCCACAGCCATGGTTTCAGAAATCTTCCAAAGGCCATTAGTGCTGTAGGAATTCATCATCCATAAGGAATGTATTTACACCCAAACTGATAAAATTCCATATTGCTATAGTGAGGAGGAAGGAGCCAGGGCAGCAGAGGGATAAAGAAAGGACCATGTTGTTTGGATTTTTAAAATATTTTGAAAGTTTTGAAAGAATAATTCTAATCAGGTGAAGCAATTCCATAAAGTTTTGATTTGAAGAACTGCTTTTCAAGGGTGTGAGCTCTTTCACATGAGTGTTTATGGAATAATTCTCATAATGTGTTTTCAGCCACTCTGTCATTCCCACTTCAGTTAATGAGAAATAGTCTCTTCCCAGATTGCCTTCCCCTACCCAAACTAAGAATTTTTCCAGTTAATGATTTTATGTTTTCTGTTAAGTTTTATGTTAATCTGACCCACAATGGTTTAAGTGACTTATTGATTTCCTTATTTGTTAAACTTTTGTTGCCATTTTAAACTTATTTGAGTCCTGTTTGAAATGGGAATGTAATTTCAAAGCATCAGTCCAAATGTTGCTTTAAGGAATTTCTTAGGCGATTTCACAGCTTGTGTACATCAGGGAAACAACTCAAAGAGCAAGCAACAAGTCCAGGGGGATTTTCATGTCAATGAATATTAAGAAAGCACAAACGATATGGCCTGAAAGTTTTGGTGCGCATATAAATTTATATATTTCCCCATTGATTCATCCCAATGTGGATAATTTACCTTAAAGGAATCACTTTGTGAGTGAAGATCGTTTGAAGCATAGAATATCCTGAGCTG